>JACEFZ010023625.1:0-22610 GCA_014155875.1 Cepaea nemoralis
ATCAGTGAACTAACAAAGAAGTTCCAAGATGGCGAGAATACGGTGAGCAGGTCCAATGTTCCAACTGAAGGTGACGTGAAAGGAAGAAAAGCAATTAGGGGTGATGGACGACCGATGAATGACTATTCCATTTGATGTTTCGTCTGGGCCGTGTTGTCTTCTTAAGTGAAATACACTGATAGCTTCTGGTGTCTGAGAGCGGCTGTTTCTATGCTGTTTGGAGGACTACACAATATTTAATTTTGAAAACTTCTACTACTACTACTACTACTACTACTACTACTACTACTACTACTACTACTACTACTACTACTACTACTACTACTACTACTACTACTACTACTACATCTACTACCACTACTACTACATCTACTACTACTACTACTACTACTACTACTACTACTACTAATACTACTACTACTACTGCTACTACTACTAATACAACTACTACTTCAACAACAACAGCAACAACAACAACAACAACAACAACAACAACAACTACTACTACTACTACTACTACTACTACTACTACTACTACTACTATTACTACTACTACTACTACTACTACTACTACTACTACTTTAAGTACTACTACAACTACTACTACAACTATTACTATTATAACTAAAACAACAAAAACTACTACCACTGCTACAACTACTACTACTACTACTACTACTACTATTACTACTACTACTACTACTACTACTACTACTACTGCTGCTGCTGCTGCTGCTGCTGCTGCTGCTACTGCTGCTGCTACTACTACTACTACTGCTAATAATAATAATAATAATAATAATAATACTTCTATTACTGCTATCACTACTACTACCACCACTACTACTACAACTACTACTATGATTACAACTACTACTACTAATAATAATAATACTTCTATTACTACTACCACTTCTACTATAACTACTACTACTATTACTACTACTGCTGCTGCTGCTACTACTACTACTACTACTGCTGCTGCTGCTACTACTACTACTACTACTACTACTACTACTACTACTACTACTACTACTACTACTACTACTACTACTACTACTACGATTATTATTAGTATTATTATTATACTACATCTAATACTACTACTGGGAGTCTCTGTGGCGAAGTGGTCAACCCGTTTGACTTGTGTTCCGAAGGTTGTTGGTTCGATTCCGGACCGTGCCCTTCGGTTTACGAGTTAAATGTTTGGGAGACTCCTGTGGGTCGTCGCTAAAAGCTACGGAGTTCGTGCTTTGTGCGACGCTTTCCGTGCTACGGAAAGAGACCGAGCCATATGGGATAAAACCCGGTGCAATGAAGTCGACCCTGTCGACTTTTAAGCGACTTTTTATCTAATACTACTTACTAATACTACTACTTCTGCTAGTATAACTACAAATACTAATCGTGCGATTATTACTAATAGTACTACTTCGACTACTGTTTCTATTACTTCTACTGCTGCTTCTAAATTGTACTTCTAATATTACTGCGACTACTACCACAATCACTAACACTATCACTACCACTACTATTGCTATACTAATACTACTACTACTATTATTATAATTATAGTACTACTGTTACTAACACTTATGCTACTATAACTACAAATACTACAATTACTTTTGCAATTTGTACTACTAGTACTACTTCGACTACTATTACTACTACTTCTATTGCTACTTCTAAGTTTTACTTCTGCTACTACTGCGCTGAATCATAATTATAATTACAGTAAAAATTGGTTTAACCTTCACCATCCGGACTAAGCAATGGCAAACTACTTTCTGCAAAACTTGCCAAGAAACCATAATAACCATGAAAGAAAACATAATAAGAAAGAGATCTGGTGGCGAGACTCCCAGGCCAGGCAGATCAGATAACACTGGGGAAGAGTGTGACACAGGGACCAGTACTAGTAATCGTGATGACGGAGTTAATCCTGACTGTGTTACCAAGGAAATCCCCTGTGTCAGACTAAGAAACAGAGTGAGAATAGCAACGTGGAATGTGAGAAGTCTGTATGAGGGAAAGCTTAAAGTAGTGTGTGATGAGATTGAGAGGTTAAACATTCAAATTTTAGGAATTAGTGAACATCGCTGGAGCGGCAAGGGACATTTTACAACTGAAAATGGAAGTCTTTTCATTTATTCTGGTAGAGACGTCGGAGGCCAGAGTGGAGTGGCATTTCGTTTAGATAAGACAACTGCAAAATCTTTAATGGGATATAATCCAGTTAGTGATAGAATCCTCACTATTAGACTTAAAGGCCGTCAAAAAAAAACACAACTCTCATACAGATATATGCACCTACTTCAACAGCAGAGGAGGATGAAATTGAAGATTTTTACAACACACTACAAGACACATTAAATAAGATTGGTCATAATGATATAGCAATAATAATGGGAGATTTTAATGCAAAAGTAGGTGCAGGAAGAGCTGAAAATGAGAGACACGTTTTAGGAAAATTTGGATTAGGAAATAGAAATGATGCAGGTGACAAATTAATTGAATTTTGCACAGAAAATGAGTTAACGATAGCCAACACGCTTTTTAAACAACATCCAAGAAGACTCTTCACATGGAAGTCTCCAGACAGTATTACCAAAAATCAGATAGATTATATTTTAATACAAAGAAGATGGAGATCAAGCATAACATCTGCAAAAACCCTACGAAGTGCAGACTGTGATACAGATCATCAGTTATTAGAAGCAGATCTGAAATTAAAACTCAAAAAGCTTACCCGAGGACCAAGGCCACTTCGTTTTGATCTCACAAAAATACCAGATGCATACAATGTAGAAGTTAGGAATCGTTTTGGGGTCTTGATGTCTGTACAAGAGGAAATGACACCTGACGAACTGGCAGTACAAGCTAGAGATATCTTGATAACTGCAGCCAAAGATTTAATTCCGACCAAGAAAAAGCAACTTAAGCCATGGATTACATCAGACACGTTAGAATTAATAAAACAACAAAGGGAACTGAAACAGAAAGGAGGTGAATCCGATAATACCAAGATGAAGTATAAATCTTTAACTCGAGAAATAAGAAAGAACACAAGAAAGGACAAAAATCAATATATATAAGATTGCTGTACCAGAATAGAGCAATATCATATTACTGGAAGAGATTATGAAATGTTCAAAGAAATGAAGTTATTGACAAAAAAATGTTCAACCTCAATTGAATGTTATCTGTGACAAGATGGGAAATACCTTAACAGAATCTAGACAAATTCTAGAATGATGGCAGGAGTACTGCAGTGGAATGTATGATATGAGTGACAGTGAGGATATGAATGAGACACATGAGCCAACGACAGCAGAGACAGAACTTGAACCCTCATTAGATGAAATTGCTTGGGCTATAAAGCACCTGAAGAATGGTACATCTCCTGGATGTGATGAGATACCAGCTGAACTAATTAAAGCGGGAGGAGAAGAAAGCATACACATATATCATGCATTATGTACAAAGATTTGGAAATATGGTATATGGCCAAAAGATTGGAAGAGAACTATCTTCATTCCAATACCAAAAAAGGGCAACTTGAAATTATGCACCAACTATAGAACTGTTGCCCTGATAAGTCATGCAAGTAAAATTCTACTAAAAGTCATAATGCGAAGACTTAGTAAGAAAATGGAAGAAGAGATTAACGTGGTTCAAGCTGGATTTAGACAAGGAAGAGGAACAAGAGATCACATATTCAACATGCGTTTAATAATAGAGAAGTGCAGAGAATTTAATGTAAACCTATTGTCATGTTTTGTGGATTATTCAAAGGCATTTGACTGTGTACAGCATCAGGAACTTTGGGAAATCATGAGGAATATGGGCTTTCCTTCACATGTAGTACATCTCATAAAAATGCTATATCTAGACCAACAAGCAGCAGTTAGAATAGATGGCGAGGCATCAGATTGGTTTGACATCAAGCAAGGAGTCCGTCAGGGCTGCGTGCTGTCACCCTATTTGTTTAACCTGTACGCTGAAAATATAATGAGAAATGTAAGAGATGATATAATCAGGGAGCTATATGATGCCCTAAATATCGGCGGTCATGACATACCGGAGATTCGATATGCTGATGATACAGTATTACTATCCACAACACAGAATGGCATGGAAAACCTAATAGCCTCAACCCAATTGAATAGTGAAAATCACAACTTATATCTTAACATAGCAAAAACAAAGATAATGCATACAGATAAAACTACCATGGAGAAAGAAATATACATTAATGGGGAAAAATTGGAGGTGGTGGAAAATTTTGAATATCTTGGGTCATTGATTACCAACAACGGGGACACAATGAAAGAAATTAAACGGCGACTATCAATTGCTCTTCAAAGACTAAAACAACTGAATAAATTATGGAGTGGGCCAGACAGAACTACAAAAATTAGATTTTTAAGAGCATGCAACTTTCCCATTGCAACATACGCCTGTGAGACATGGACACTTACTAAACAAGCTGAACAGCGCATAAACGCCTTTGAATATAAGTGTTATAGACGAGTTGTAAAAATATCTTGGGTAAAGAAAAGAACAAATGCATCCATACTTCAAGAGTTGAATATTGAAGAAGGTTGGCTATTAAAGACGATAAAACAAAGAAAATTGGAGAGAACAATAATGGAAGGGTATATGCCTGGGAAGAGAGGAAGAGGAAGGCCAAAGAGAAGATGGGTGCAGGATGTGGCGGATGATCTCCAGATGGGTGTATCAGACGCGGGACATCTTGCTTATGATCGAGAGGTTTTCCGGAGGGTTGTTATGGGAGCGAGGTTCTGCAAAGGACATACTACTGAATGAATGAATGAATCCGGACTAAGGCTGAGATGGATAACCGAATAGACGGATAACATTTATCTTTTAATATATATGTACAGTAACGTGATGTCACGGCGGGCTTGGGATGAAAATGAAAATAACATCCGTTAAAAATGTGAATAATACATACATATGTTATCTAATTTTACAAAACGATCAATATAAACTTCAATATAAGAGTGGTAAAGTACATAAATCTATTGTAATATTATAAACCTACGTTACTATAAAATAATCTGTAATGTCTTGAACATCAAAGATACAGAAGTATCTTTGATGCTCAAGCTTTCTGCGCGGCAATGTTCCGTATCTTACGCAGAAGTAGGATCTGTGTTGCATTTTCCTCCTGTTGCATTTCAAACCAGTCGATGTGCTTTGATAATATTGTTTCTGCTCTAAGTGGCTAGTGTGTTTTTTTTTTTTTTTTAAACCAGTTCAAACTAGTCGATGTGCTTTGATAATATTGTTTCTGCTCTAAGTGGCTAGTTTTTTTTTTTTTTAAAGAACTGATCCCTCATCTATTTCTTCTTCTCCAATGGTAGTCACACTAGAAACAATTTCATCATTGTTCAAAATGGCAAATCCTCCATCCATTTTGTCACATTCCAAGCAGTCTGTTACTTCTTCTGGAGTAATGTTTTCACTGTTGAGTGTATTGATCCTCATGCATGTTTTTAGACAATTAAACGAGTGGCGGCTAATCGAAGTTTTACTGTGTAATCTAATAGTAATACGACTCTCCGCAGATGTGAAGTACCAGCACCGGTCTAGTGAACCCCGCTGATTTCTGAGCTTACACAGAGGGAGAAGAAACCTGCAGTATAATCCCCGTAGAGATGGTGTTTCGGTACATGGTTGGAAGGAGAGTCTGTACACTAGCCGGAATACGTTAATCAATATTCAAACGGCATAACAGCCAATACATTGGAGTTGGGAGTTAAATAATAGTCTTTAAAAGGAGGAGCCCACAAAACAATCAACCAACCACACTAACAACCGACCAACCAATCAGCCAGACAAGCTACCAGCCGACCAACAAATGAGGTAAACAAGATACCAACCTCCTAACCAATCAGTTTAACAAGCTACCAACCGACAACCAGTCAACAAACCAATCAGCCCACAAAGCTAATAACCTATCTACCAATCAGCCAAACACGCTACGAACTGATCAACCAGTCAGCCAACCAAGCCACCAACCGACCAACCAACTAGTCAAACAAGCTACCAACCGACCAAATAAGCTACCAACCAACAAACCAATCACCAAACCAAACTACCAACCGTCCAACAAACTAGTAAACCAAAACCAACTAAACCTTGCTACAGTAAATAGTTTTTATCAGTATTTGTTAATTGATTGTTCCTGTTTCAGTGTGCCCATAGCATCTTTCCCTCAATTAAATGATGTGTATGATATGTGAAGGAAAACACAGTGACCTCACTAAGGGCAGGATTCTTTGTCTCTGTAGTCTCGATGCAGATTCGTATCATTATTATCATGTGCCCAAACAGCTGACGTAGTTGTTCATTTATTGCCACAGATCTCGTACAGTGGTGTGGTAATCAATGCTATTAGTGATGTTCTTCTATGCCACCGTCTTAGGCCATCCACGATAATTTCTCTCTGTCTACATCTGCCCTCCTACCGCTGATCTTTCTAGCTGTCACAATTTCCATTGCTTCATTTCTTATTACATGAGCAAAGACGGTCAGCATGGTCGAATGGATATCAGCGCTCGTTTTTAAACATCCGGTGTGCTGATGCTGAGGTAGAGAGTTCAACCCCTAAACCAGTCAGTTGAACTAAAATGTTGACTTCCCGACCTTGATTTGGGGATGTAAATTACAAGTATCTCTAAAGTCGGAGTGGGTTCGCATGATAGCTAGGGACAATGGTAATAAGGAAAGCTAATCCACTCGCAAAATTCAGCCCAGTACTACTAGAAGTAAGGTGTGTGAACTACGCTTGAGTTCAAGAAAGCGAGCGAGCGAAAAAAAAAAATAAGCAAAGACCATTGTTTGTCTTTTTCTTATAGGTGGATATACTATTCTACTTTCACTAGACAACCAAGCAATCGTTGTTACTCTGACAGTCCTAGCTATTCGCAACATTCATCTCTGAAAATCACACCTTCTTTGTCTTTTTCTAATTCTTCTTAGTTCCTCCTATTTTATTAGTTCACATGTCCAGATGTACTATCGTACGCAGACCAGTATTATAAAAATAATTATAGATTGTCCTAGCACTGGCGGCGAGGAAGGGATCGGGTGATCTACTTCCATAGCCCACAGGTTTTCACATATAACGTTAGTAGGAGGCCAGAATGGCCGACATGATTAGAGCACTCGTTCTTAAACTTCCGGTGTACCGATGATGAGGTTGCTGGTTCAACCCCTACACTGGTCGGTTACACTTCGGGACTTAAATTACAAGTCCCTCAGAAGTTAAAGAGGGGATGGCGAGGGATACTTATAATAGGGAAAGCTAACCCACATGCAAAAATCAGTCCAGTACTCTAGAAGTAGTAATACGTGTAAGTACAACGTTTGAGTTCAAAGCAAGCGGAAAACAAAAACGAAACAAAACAAAGATAAGGCCAGTGTCTGCCGCTGGCTGAACTTTGCACGTGCAGTCACTGGTATGAGTTATGGTATGTTTGCATCAATATTGCCATGTTAAAACCAGACTAGACAACTAATGGATTCCTGGCGCCTTCCCCATCCATTGTCTGAGCTTGTACAGCATGGTCTACACATACACACAATGGACATAATTTTCCCATGGCGACAGCAACAGAGCACAATATCAGAGAAATAATTGCAAATGAATGCAAGATCTGTCAGCCGCTTCAGTTAACAATTCATGAATCGAATGGACTTGTAATGTCTGACTGCGGCGACTACTGCCTTTTGTTGTTTACGAAAGGAGTGACATTGGGCGGTGTTTGGTCAGTTATGAAGTCAGTCTGTTTATACCTACCAAAATAACACATAGCCCATAATACGGAATGTTTGACAAGTATGTTTCATTACATAAGTTAGTATTAAAGGAAACAAAAAGCAGTTATAACGTGCTTAGATCTGGTATCAAATTGTAAGACCAGGGTTAGGTTAAGTCGCAGAAACAACTTATCACAAACATCAGAAAGAAGCAGTCATCATTTTAGAAAAGAAAAACATAACTGGAACATGTTGTAACAACCGCAAAGAGTTGTGGAATGAGAGATAGAAGGAGACAGCGTGAGAAAATTCTTGACAGTCTTTTGTCATGGCACGGAAGGGAGTCAACACACAAATTGATATATGTCGTTTGAGATAGCAATTTGTGAAGGGGCATGATCGCCCATGCCAGCCGGCAAAGCATTGGATGATGTTGATGACATATGGTATGGTAAAGTTTCATGCATTTTGTATTTTAATATTTCCATAATGTTGGTGTATTTCGTGTTGTTCAGTTAGCACCATATACTGTATTATGGCTATGGCCAAAGGGTATTGAACTCATTTCACAATCCAGCATACTAGGCTCGAAACTCTTGCAATGAAGGAGGTAAGCATGGCCGAATGGATAATAGTGCTCGCTCTTAAACTTCCGGTGTGCTGATGCCGAGGTAGTGGATTCAAACCCAACACAGGTCAGTTTGTCTAAAGTGTTGACTTTCAGCCAGTTTAAAACATGTAAAGCAACAAGAGATAAAACTAGTATTGCATATTTTATTACGAAAATCACCTCATGGTTTGTGATCACATATTACGTTCCATTGTATCTTCAGTAAGAAAATTCGCAGATATTATAAGGGCGGTGGCTGATTTTACCCGTAAAGATAATGATAATTAAAAACATTTAATAACTTTTAAGCACGAGCTAGACTTTGGGATGCTAATAAATATCAACCTAAACAAATATATATGTGGATACAGGAGGCATTTCACCATGTGCCCTGGCTGCTAGTGTAGGCGTGCATGTCTCTCCACTGCTCTCGATTCTTGGTGTTCTACAGGAAACAGTGACAGAATGTTGTTATTAACATAACACAGCAAAACCGTTAACGTGGCCATCTAGTAAATACGTGTACTAACAGTATACATTAGTAACGACGTCATAGTGAGGAAACTACACCGATGGGTCAGTGGTGAAAAACAGACGTGGTGGCTGGGGCTTTATTGCAAATGCTAATGAGCGAGTCTTGAATAAGGAGAGTCTGGCATATGAAACTACGACCTCCAGCATGAGAATGGAGGTGGAGGCAGTAACAGCGGCATTCCGGTGTACACGTTGTATTCATTACGGATTCAAATAGTATGCTTAGCAAGGTGGAGAAAGGAATGTTTCGCGTGGAATGGCTCTCGTCGCTTCAGAGGTCACAGATCGTGAGAATTGTATGGATATTTTGCCCTGGCCATGCGGGCTGATAGGCTAGCAGGGAGGGCATCTCTTGGTGGTATTTTGCCTATGGACAAGGGGGAGGTGGTCGTGCGCTTGTGGGATCAGGTGGAGAAGGCGGAGGAACAGATTGAGAACCCATACGTGGAAAGAATGAGATTGCGGGGGATCAGCAGAGGTTCTGGAAGAATATCAAAACTGAGAGGGAAGACCAGGAGAACTTTTAATCAGATAGCGGTGGGAACGATTAGTAGTATGACTCTTCGCTAGCTGTTGAACGAAGGGGTGGGGCGCGTATGGGAATGTCCTGAGTGCAGTGATGTCGGTTCTTAACTCAACTCAACTCAATAGTGAGGAAACGTTTAGAGGCAAGATAAAGTTTCAACCTGGAGGACAAAAACACACTATAGTGTTTCTGTTAAGCTGAAAAAGAACAGGCTCCTCTGGTTAAATACTAAGCAATAAAAGTGGTTTAGACAGTGACACCGTTCTTTGCTTGCATCATTCAGTAGTCTTTTAGCTCAGTTCACATCAACATACAGTCGCATTTGTTCAGTGGTTCACGAATTGCGAACGAATAAACATGGGCAATGTTATTTCCTTTCCCGCCAGCTGTGAAATTGGTGGTGTGATTTGTTTTCTTCAAGCAGAAGGTCAAAATGAGGCTGAGAATCATAGTCGATTGTGTCGCGTGTACTGTCATAACTTCATAAGTTACAGTTCTGTGAAGGATTGGAACAGGAAATTCAGAGATGGATGTAAAGATGTATAAGATGAGGGTGGGTAGGGACGACATCATGTGTTACAGATGAACTCATCAAAATGTCGTAGTGGAAAAGCGCTGTTTCACAATTTCAAATATTTCTACAGAATGTCTACACTTTTCTATGACTTTTCTGTTTCGAATTGTCAGAGAGAGGTTAGGTTACTACAAATTATGTTCACGGTGGGTACCAAAGAAACTGACAGACGTTCAAAAAGCTCAAAGAATGATGATGTTCCTTCTGCGCTATTTAGAAGAGGCCGAGGGGGGGGGGGGTGGGGGTGCATTTCTCGACAGAATAGTAACTGGGGACAAGATATAGGGTGCCTTAGTGAATGCAGAGACGAAGGAATAGTCAAAATAGTGAATGCATACTCATTCTCCAAACAAGTATACACAATTCAAGCAAACAATTTCCGCAATGAAACATGATGGTTACAGTGTTCTGTGCGGTAAGGGCATTTTGTTTACGGAATTCGTGGCACTAGGGGCCACAGTAACGTCAGAAGTTTATTGTGAAACACCGAAGAAGTTTCGTAGGTCGATCCAAAACAAAAGGCGCGGGATGCTCATAAGCGGCATTATTATCCTGCAAAACAACGCACCGCCCCACACTGCTGTTCGCACAAAGGCTTTACTTGAGCAGTTTAAGTGGAACATATTCACCCACTCCCCCCCCCCCACCCCCACCCCCACTGTACACCTTTACAGCCCGGACTTGGCACCAAGCGATTATAATCCCATTGGTAAGATATCACCTTCGAATTAATAAGCCTGCGAGGATAAAAACTCAATCACAGGACTATCAATCTGAGCCGGTGATGGACCATATTGTAACTTCTCCTAGAGGTTGAACTGGTTAGAGGTAATGGTAAAATTAAAATAGAAAGGTCTGGCTGGGTACCCAGCACTTCGACACCGCCGAGGAGCTTATGGATGGAGTCAACAACTGGCTAAGTACCATGGCGGCGACGTTCCGTTACCAGGGGTTACAAACACTCGTGCCTGAATTTGGGTCGTGACTATGTGGAAAAGTACTGCAGTGATGTATGTAACTTGTGTATGTATTTAGATGTTATTGTCAATTTGTTACCAGCCAATCGGCAATCGAGTTTGAAATAACCTTCGTATATACACGGATAAAGACTATACACAATAAAACCAATGATTTCAACAAAGATAGTACGATAAAATAATGTACATACTGAGATTGAATGAAATGCCTTGATCTGGTCAACAGTTTTTCTTATCTAGCAAATATAATATAATAACAGATGATGGAATGTTTGAGGCAGCAATAAGACAAATAACTGGAATATCCAAAACAGCATTTCACCAGTATGAAACACGTCTGTACACAAATGTAGGGCTCCAACCAAATCACCCAAGCCATCATGTCCTTATTCTATTTCCTGCAGTTCCCTCCAGATACTCCCGTGATTATTCATCTCTGCATGTGTCTTCTCCATGTGTCTTAGATCTCCATTTAATCTCGGAAAAAGGAATAATCTGAGTTTTAGTTGCTTAATTTATGAGACATCCCACATTGTATTGGTTTAGATTTTTAAAAGATGCTATGTATGTATTGGATGTCGGTGACCAATGGAAAATATTGAAGAACTCACACCCAGGCTCTAAAACAACTGTCCCAAAAATGTTGTAGTGTTGAAGTGCTCCATAGAACCTGTACTTTTGTATGGATGTGATACGTGGATGATGAGTAGACAAGCTAAAAACATCTAATAATGGCGGAAGTGTGGTTTCTGAGGAAAATGCAAAGAATATCTTGGACAGACTGAAGAACAAATGAGCAAGTCTATAAAAAGCAAATGAGTACCACAAACTGATTAGAGAAATTAGACGTAGAGAGTCGCATTATTTTTGGGCATGTTATGAAAAGAAAACACTAGATAACTTGGTGACAACTGGCAGGATTAAGGGGGAAAGAACAAAGGAAAGACGAGTTTTCAGTTATTTGGTTACGTATATTCTTTGACGTTTCATGTAAAATCCCTCCTTAACTGCTTCATCCGTATCATTTGTTGGTGCGTTTGCGCTTTCAATTCCAGTCTAATTTCTTTTTTGTGGTTCTAAATATTTCTGTTATTATTGTAGAACTGAATGCCTCTCACTATGCTAGTGTTTCTCTGTCTATTTAGATAGCATTCCATTAGGGACACCCCATCCCTGGTTTCCTTTATGACCCCAGAACAACACTATTTCACTGTGCTTAGCACCATTTTGATAGCTGGGCTCCATCGTGATTCGCATAATCCAGACATGTTAATCTTATATTTCATTTCTTCTACCACGTCTGCTAACTTTCCCGTTGCAGTGCCCATGGGCGCGAGCGGTCTTGTTTCACAATCTCATACACTCCAGTATGCGATCAAATATGTGTTCGTCTCTCATATATATGTGGATAAGTCATACAGATATTATTAATTTGTTATTTTCCTGTCACTAAACTTTCAAATTTATTTCTCCCCATAACAAGTTTATTTGTGTGTATACCATGCCCCATATATCGTAACTGGCCAAAAGTAAATGCTATAATATATGTACGGTTTTCATCAGTGTCTTGAAAGACTTTGTCATTCTTATTTCTGTTCGCCCACTGTATTCTCTCCATTTTACCCAGAAAACAACAGTTTCGCTATCTTTATATATTTCCTCGCTTTGTATAAATCGATTAATAGGACAGGATCCAACTCTTGGAGTAGAAACACATGTTTTCCCATTGTCTAGACACAACCAAGCAATCTTGAGCGAGTCTGCTAATACTATTTCGACACAGTCCTTCTTCTCTTCTACATTGTGTTAGGGGTATTGGGAGAAAACGCACCCGGAACGCGGACCCTACTCTACGTTCACCGAATGACAGCTGGTCTGTGTCCCATAAAGCAGAGCCAATATAACTTGTTCCCACTTGACATATTTCCGTTACGTCAGTCTGTCTTAAACTGTAAACTAAAATTGTTCGCTGTAGTTTTAGGGCCTACATAACTACATACATAATTGCTTAGTCCCACTTACCTACTTAGCTACATTGTTACTTCCACAATTACCTAGCTAATTACCTACCTAGCTCCCTATCTACCTAGCTCCCTACCTATCTAGCTACCTACCCAACTAATAATAATACGTAGCTGTCTATCTAGTTTACCTACCCAGCTATTTAACTATCTAGCTACCTAGCAGGCTAACTACCAACCTAGCTACCAACCTACCTAGCAAATTACCTGACTAGTTACTTATCTAATTACATATCTACATTCCTACCTTGTTACTATCTAGCTACATACTTACCTAGCTACATAATCTTGCCTACTTACCTACCTACCTAGCTATATGCATATCTAGCTACCTACCTATCTAGTTACCTACCTATATGTCTGCATAGTTACCTACCTAGCTAACTACCTACCTGGCTAACCATATACTTAACTACTGTATATCTAGCTACCTACCCAGCTATCTACCAAGCCATCTATCTACCTAGCTATCTACCTATCTACTACCTACCAAGTTACCTATATAGTTACCTACCTATATATCAACCTAACTCATACCAAGCTACTCGCCTATCTATTTAGATACCCACCTACCAACCATCCTATTAATTTACCTTTTTTACCTTTTTTTTTTTTTACCGTAGTTTTGTTATATACCTAGCTACATAACTTCATAGGTACCTGGTGTTTGTTCATCAAGTATGATGATGACCATTAATTTCATCCAGTGGGCTTGAAAGTTTGTAGATATGAGTTCTAAGATGGCTGACAAGGCCTATTTTGGCTTGAAATGTTCTTGACAATGTGGGCAGAGAATGCTTGACATTCCTAAAGGAGGTTCTCCTGCGCTGGTTTTTTTATTTTTTTTTTTATTGTTCAGTCCCTTTTTTCACAGCTCTTGCAGTCCTGTTTGTGTCGCAGTTGTCTACACCCGTGCCTTATAATGTACGAAATAAAATTCGGTTTTCGGCAGCAGTCTCCATTGTGTCGTGATGAATTCCAAAATGGATTGCAAACAATTATTTACATTTAGCTCCCGCGAAAAGGTGAGACATAATAAACACAGACGTAGTGTACATACCGTACAATGGACTCAGTAACGGTGAAAATGATTGACAATTATCCAGAATCAGAAACAGTCAACACATATATAATAATGAAGTAATAAAATAAAGACATAAGTATTGAATGACACAGAGGACAACCGACGTTTCGATTCTAAGAATCTGTTTCAAGGACAGGACAACACAAACAGATAAATAAAGAAGAAACAAAACACAAAATAATAAAATAAATACAACTCCTCTGTTGTCGAGAAGGCACAGAAGGGAGGTTCAATCTGGTTTTGAAAGGCGCTCTTATGCTACAAAGGTTAAGTACAGTTCGGCTGCCAAAGTGCCAGATAGGATATGTGCTTCGTTTGTTGAATTCCAAAACCTTTTAGCGATATCTTCATGGTGTGTTTAAAGCGTTTCCTCTGGCTGCCTTGGGTGCATTTACCACAAGGCAACTCGTCGTAATAAATTTCGTTTAGGGAGCTTGTGATCTGGCGTAGGTGACCACCCCATCGAGTCTGATTCTTCATTAGTAGAGCGTGGATACTGGACAAGGACTCTCTTTTTAAGTGTTAGTGTCTGAGATCTTGTTTTGCCATTTGATTTTCAATAGCTTCCTTATGCAGACTTTGTGGAAGTTGTTTGGTTTTCTAGAGTGTCGCTGGTTAACAGTCTACGTTTCAAAAGTATATACCAATGTGGATAATACGACTGCTTTGCAGACTTTCAGCTTTGTTTGCAGGCTTATTTCATTTCTGTCTCATACATTTTATACAGTCTGCCAAAGGCCGCAGGTCTTGGAGATTGTTTTATTCAATTGTGGCATCTTGTGACACAGTGCATCCAATATAGGTGAACTTATCTATAATACTTAGTCTATGACCATCCATTTTGATATTCGGCTCGGTGTGACGTATCCTTGGAGCTGGCTGGTACATAACTACTGTCTTCTCCAAGTTGATATTGAGCCCAAAGTTGGCACAGGCATATGAGAAAGCTGAAACGTTGTGTTGCATGTCTGCCTTTGAGTTGGCATATAGAGCACAATCGTCAGCAAACAAGGGGCTCTTGACGGTGCCGTGCCGCTATTAGTTTTGTATTTAGGCTTCCAGCCTTCTGAGATTGAACAGTTTTCCATCCATGCAGTAGTTGATGTCTATTCCAGTGTCGACATAGCTACCTATTTACCAAGCTGCTTACCTAACTACCAGTCTGTCGGCCTGTATTCCAACATACGAAAATGCTCATACATACACACTCATAGTTATACACACACACATTCATACATACAGTTAGACATGCAGATAGACATTATATATTCCCAATATCGGATTATAAAACACAACTACTGACCATGAAAAATGGCAGAAATCAGGCGGTAAACATGTTTTAGAACACAAATCTCCAATTCTCGTGGCCAAGAAATATCAAATCGATGCCTCGTTGATCTAAACACGCAATAGTGTCTCTCTGAAACAAACACATAATCCGAATAATGTTCCAGATTGCCTTCCCAGATAATCTGGCGTGCAATTTGCGGCAGGGGGAAATACAACGTGGAATCATTGTCTTGGAATAATACTTCAGAAGTTAATGATAACGAAATCTGTCTTTGCGTCAGGGATCACACTGTAAATTAACACATTATTGTCAAAATAAGGCAATTGTCGTTTAGCGTGAGTTTTAGCCTGGTACTCATTCTTTATTCTTCTTTAATCTGCATTTCATTGTCGTATGGAGCATAGGCTCTCACGCGTAGGCCGTTGTAGCACAGGAACTCACGCCATGTACGTTGTAGAATAGGAACTCACGCCAAGTCGTTGTGGACTTATTCATCATTGGTTGGATTTTACAGAATATATATTTACCTGGATAAAGTAGCCAATCCTAATCCAACCCTAATTAGTCGACTCTTATGATATCATTGTAGGTTACAGTGTTACTACTTGTTGCTTCCCCTATGGACCTTGGTAATCCCTGAGCAGTAAATAAAGACAAGGGACACTAACCATGACTGCAAACTTCTTGTGTGCAAGAAGGTAGCACCAATTTTGTTAAAGACACATCAGCACTCGAGGAGTGTTTTGTCAATATTACATCACCCGCGTTTAATACCCTGAACATTTCTTGGTGCTTATTATAGGATGAGTAGACAGGGGAGCCCATCGCAGTTTAAAAACGTTTTTCTATTTGGGTGTTCGAACACATGGCCACCAGGCCGTCAGACAAGCATGCTAACTACGCACAACCGTGGCTTCTATGTTATAGTTTAGGTAACCCATACTTCTCCTATAAATAGACACGTAAAAACACATACTTCTTTCGTGAAAATGCATGCACTGCAGCGTCAAAACAAGCCGTCTGATTGAATCTGCCCATTGCCTCTATGGAACGATATCACTCGTGTTGGAAATCATTGCGTTAGAGAATATTCTTGAGAAAAGGAACAATCCAAAGCCGTAGACATATCGCTGATTCAAATCAGCCATACGAAACAACAATCCAGTAGGAAATAGCAATGTAAAATAGAAACTAAAATGGTATTTCAAGATCCTGCAGCATGAAAACAAATGCTCCACATTCGCACATTACCTGTGACATGTGTTTCACGTCTTTCAGCTATAGTATTATTCATTTATTTACTTCATATGAAATATATACCTCTACAGGATGTACCTGTTTGCATTCAGCCAAATATGTCTTGTAATGTGTTAGCGGGGTAGGGGTATCCCCTATCAAAGGAGATGTAAGAGTGACTGAGTAATATTCATTATGTGACATTAATTGACGTGTTAATTTCATTTCATTGACGATAGTTTGTGCTTTAAAAAGGCATAATAACTTTTACCTAGCGAATGTGGCTGATAAGGCCAATTCGCGCTGTAAATGTTCGTTCACAGTGGGTGCATGTGAACACGTGGTCATTTCCACCATCATGCACCATCTTACGTCTCACACGCTCGGTGTGTTACTTATCTGCAATAATTTTCTCCTTTGTCTTTATTCCATCTCTGTTGTTTGCCCTCCACGCAACACGTTCAGCGGCGACTTGCTCCCAATGCTTTCCAATACTTCAGTATTTGTGATTTTGTCTTGCCACTTAATACCAAGAATTCTTCGAAGACACCATATATGAAAGCTGTTTAAACGTTTCTCTTGATGTGAGTCCGTTGCCCAGGTTTCACTGCCATAAAGAAGCGTACTAAGGACACAGGACTTTTGTTGTGGCAGTAAGCTTTCTGTTCTCCCAGACTCTTTTTTTTTCTTAACCTGTTTATTGTTGTTGCTGCCTTTACCAATCCGGATGTTGATTTCCTGATCTAGGGATAATTTGCTCTTTACTACTGATCCTAGATATGTAAAATGGTCTACCATCTCTAGTTCGGCGTCGTCAATAAAGATTGATGGTACCCCATGTGCACCTTGTGACATAATCTGTGTCTTCTTTTTGCTAATTGTTAAACCAAATTCAGAACAAGCATTGGAGAATGCAGATAGTAGACATTGCAATTCTTCTTCGGAGTGGGTCGTAACTGCAGCATCATCTGCAAAAAGCAACTCTCTGATCAGTACCCTCCTAATTTTGGTCTTGGCCTTCAATCTCTGAGCATTGTAGAGGCCACCATCTGAGCGTGAGTGAATGTATATACCACCATCCTGATCACGAAAGGCATATTTCAGTAGAAGTGAAAAGTATATTCCAAAGAGGGTGGGAGCTAGTACACAACCTTGCTTAACTCCACTCTTGATTTCAAACTCTTCAGAAGTTGCACCATCAAACTTGATTATACCCTTCATGCCTGTGTGGAACGATTCCACAATGGACAGAAGAGTTGGTGGGCAGCCAATCTTCTTTAGTGCCTTGAACAGACCCTCACGACTGACCAAATCAAATGCCTTTGTGAGGTCGATGAAGGCAATAAACTAGTGGTTGATTCTGTTCACGGCATTTTTCTTGCATTTGTCGCAATGAGAATATCATATCAATGGTAGACCGGTTCTGTCGAAAGCCACACTGTGATTCGGGGTAGACTTGATCTCCTAGGACTTGAAGTCTGCGCAGAACAATTCTGGCAAATACTTTTCCAACAATACACAGAAGTGAGATACCCCTATAGTTGTTGCAGTCGCTCCGATCGCCCTTTTCTTGTACAGTGTTATGATGCTTGAATCTTTGAAATCCTGTGGGACTTGTCCTTCTCGCCAGCATAGCTCTATTAGCTGGTGGATCTGTAGAGTGAGTGTGTCTTGCCCACTCCTGATAACCTCTATTGGAATCCCATCCTTACCTGGAGCCTTGCCAGATGCAAGTTCATTTATAGCACACTTAACTTCTGTTATGGTGGGAAGTGTGTCCAGGTGGTCAAGAGTTGGTAGAGCCTCTATGGCGTTGAGGGCATCATCCGCTAGTTTGGTCTCACTTGAGTAAAGCTCCAAATAGTGCTCTACCCATCTGTCCATCTGATGTTTCTTATCAGTTATGATTTCTCCAGTCAAGGTGTTCAATGGTGCACTTCTTTTGATCATTGGACCACAGGGTTTCTTTATTCCTTCATACATGCTTCTGATGTTTCCCTTATCACTTGCGATTTGAATGGACTCACATAACTTGATCCAATAATCATTTGCACACTGCCTGGCAGCCTTTTGCACATCCTTCCTAGATTGCCTTAGCTCACTCAGAGTGTTACGCGTTGGTCTTTCCTTGTTTCTTAAGAGAGCTAACTTCTTCTTATCAATAAGGGGCTGCAGAGTCTGGCTGTTTGCCGCAAACCAGTCCTGCCTCTTATGATCCACAGTGCCGTAAACCCCTACGGCAGTTTTATAAAGAGTTTCCTTACGTTGACTCCACTTTTCATTTACTGTACAATTTTCTGGTGTCTCAGTGAAAGCGTCTTCAAGTTGCTGTTGAAACTGAAAGCACCTTTCAGGATCGTGAGTGTTAATAATATTAATCCTGGGGCTAGATTTGTGTTTAGCTGTGTAGATTCTCTTTGGTCTCAGTGTAACCCTTGCAACAACTAAAGAATGATCCGTATCACAGTCAGCACTGTGATAACTTCGAGTCAATGATATATGGTTCAGATGTTGTCTCCGTGTGATGATGACAAGATCTTGGATGTTTCCATGTGACCTTATGCAGCTCTTTTGTTTTAAAAAAAGGAGTTTGTAATACATAGGTCATTTCTGGTGCAATGCTCCAGCAGCCTTTGCCCATTTTCATTCATGCGACCGATGTTGTATTTTCCAAGGCACACTGGCCATGAACTCGAGTCCTTGCCCACACGAGCATTGAAATCACCGAGCATATAAATGTAGTCAGATTTTGGAACTGCCTTGATCACGGAGTCTAACTCCTCATAGAACGAATCCTTCACATCATCAGAGGAATCGAGTGTCGGTGCATATGCAGTAATAATGGTGGCAAAACCACAAGAGGTTGCCAAGCGCAGGGATAATAGTCTTTCATTTCCTCCTGCTGGAATTTCAATCATTCCCAGTAGCGAATTCTTCACTGCAAAGCCCACACCAGTGTTGCCTTTTTTCTGCCTGCCCTCTACCCTTCCAAAAAAAGGTGTAATTGTTTTCCCTGAGTGACCCTTCCTCAGCGAGGCGAGTCTCCTGCAGGCCAGCAATATCAATGTTAAGACGATTGAGTTCGGCATCAATCACAGCCGTTTTTCTCACATCGTCAATATTGGTCAAGTCAGTGGAAAATCCTGGACACATGGTTCTCACGTTCCAGGTTGCAAGCCGTAGCTTGAGGTTTCTATTTTTCTTTTTATTAGTACCTGGTGCATTGGTTTTACAGCCTGCGATTCAGATTTTGTCCTAGCCCCAAGCACCCATTGAAGCAGGCAGGCTGTGGCGGATCAGCACCCAATTGGCCGGGGGCTGCCCAGCTTGAGGCGGGCGGTAGCTGATCAGTGACACCTGTAGGTGTCTCCCACCGTCAGAGGCAACGCGTGGCGCCCCATGTCTACGCCAATTGACAGGGACTTATAACCCGTAACAGTTGCCTCTCGCTTTGATTCCGAGACCAGTTAAGACCAGGGATGGAGTTATTGCCTCTCCATAGCACAAAGCCTGGGCTAAAATATAGAGATCATGTGTTGCCCATGCAGCATGATCCCTCTCTCGGCCTGCCTAGTTCACTCCAGAGGAAAGGTAACACCTCTACATCTGGAACAAGACAAGCTGCAGAAGCTGCCGGATCAGCAAAGTAATGCTCTAACTGTCCGCCTGTCGGAGCTTCGATCCTAGACCAGCCGCCAACCAAGGCTTAGGGCCTGATCTGCCCTGCCATGACATTTTGTCTTTAGGTTGCATTTCCTCGCACCAGGGTCAGCCTTGTACCCTCCCAATTGCGCTCTTCCGCCCGAAGCCTTTGGCACAATGTGGGGTGTCGGGTTTGGTAAGCGCAGCCTAACGTTCGACACTAACAGAAAGCAGGTAGTACCGTCTACTGTTATACGGTAGCTCAGTCTTGACGTGTTACTAATTGGCTGGATTTTCTGGCTGAATGTATCTACCTGAAGGGTTAGTCTTCCCTATGCATAACCATTTCTTGGTCACCTTTCACGAAATGCCTGACATAGACACCTGACTGAACAAAACAGGTAAATATTCCCAAAGCTCTTGAACTGAAACCCATTAAGGACAAGATGGATGTGAAGACGAAAGACAACCCGGAGAAAAGACGCACAAGAAAAAGGCAGAGGGAATAACGTAGCATAGCCCAGAATAGAATTCAATCTTAAATAACTTTGCAGCCCACTGTTCCATTGGGATTGTGAAGGTAGAGCGGAGATTAGTAATAAAAGTGAAATAATCGAATAATACTTCGGGATGCCAATAAAAGAGTCTCGCAGATACGATAACATAAAATCAACTCGTCAGCTTTTTCTAGAACGAGGAGTATACTCAAAGCCGAAATACAAGATTCAATCAAGTTCTCACGCATTCGCATCTTCCGGTCAATATATTCCCGTTTTCCGCTCGAATTGTATTGGATTCCACAATCTCCCCATGTATAATTACAGTCTGGCCTTCGGAGATGAATGAACAAATTCCCTTGAAACCACCATAAAGTGCCGGAGATAGTTATGTCTTCATAGTGTCCTACCTTCATGCACACTATTTTTACTGTGGTGAATACTATTTGTTTTACGTTGTTTATTTTGTTTACTATTTTATCTCCTTATGTTTGAATAGTATGCTCTAGTATATCATTTGAACAGTATACTATTATATAGTTTACAATGTGTTCTATTCTTTTTATTTGTTTCTCCTAGTGGTAAATACTCGCTGAACATGTCAAATTTTTAGTTAAGCTGCACCTATTTTATCTGCTTCTTGTTAACTAATGATTATAACAAAAGTTCTTTCCATTCCATTTAACGATGAATTAACTTTACTATTATTTAGTGACTAATATTTTCTCTTCCTTAACAAAGGTAATCCTTCGTCTTTAACGTTCACCCGTTTCTCTTTCCTATTAATTGCAGTTTAAAAGTTAATCTTGTTTCTTCACGAAAGTATTAACTTCCACAAGCTGCGGAAAATGACAAAATTCATGTCGTTATATATTTAATTAAAACAATAAGAAGCAACCCTTCGACATTCTATTACATATTTAACGAACTAATAAGCAAGACATTGATATTTAAAAACAAATTAAAAGTAAAAGATCCCTTTTTTGTGTAATGAGCTGTTTTGTTTGTATTGCATATAATTTTAAGTTATAGAAATAGAACATTGTGAGGTTGGCTATGACAACCTATCACAAACATCAGAAAGAGGCAGTCATCACGTTTCGGCCATATTATGAGAAGACTAAGACTAGAACCTGTTGTGGCAATCGGAAAAATTGTGGAAAGAGTGTTAGAGGAATGCAGGGAAAAGAACATTCTTACCAGTCTTGTGTCATGGTACCGAAGTAATTCAACACATGAACTGATCTATGCCGTCGGAGATCGAAATTTCTGGAGAAGCATGATAGCCTACGCCAGCCAGCAAGGCATTTGATGATAAATTATAATGACTACCCCAGAATTTTTAAACATGATAGTGTAACATTACCGCAGTACATTAATTACATTACCGTAGCTTGTGTTGTATATGTGAAGTTAAAGAATTCATTGTTAGTTTACTTTCTTGTTGAGTGACATCAGTAGCATACACCTGAGGAGATGTTGCGAAATATACCAGCCAATAATTGATGCATAAAGTGTCGAACTTGCGCATAAACACCTTCGGTTTCTACCGCCTAAGATCTTTAGAAGCATTGGCCTTCAACTGACTCACACCAAGCCAAGCTATCTTTTGCTATCCTTACCATTAGACTTGATCATGGTTGCTGGGAGTCTTCGTGGCGAAGTGGTCAAGCCGTTTAACTCGGGCTCCGAAGGTTGTGGATTCGATTCCGGGCCGAGTCCTTCGGTTCACGAGTTAAATTTTTCGGAGACTCCTGTGGGTCGTCTCTAGAGCTACGGAGTTCGTGCTTTGTGCGACGCTTTGTGTGACGCTTTCCCCCGGGG
>JACEFZ010023626.1:0-22258 GCA_014155875.1 Cepaea nemoralis
AAACCATCGCCATCAGGCGAACTCACTCCGATTTCAAAGGTACTTGTAATTTACGTCCCCAAGTCAAGGACGAGAAGTTGACATTTTAGTCCAACTGACCGGTGTAAGAGTTGAACCCACTACCTCAGCATCAGCACACCAGATGTTTAAGATTGAGTGCTATTATCCATTTGGCCATGCTAACCTCTCACCAAAATAAAGTTCAATCAATCAATCAATCAATCAATCAATCACATAATCATAACTTTCACCCTTTTCAGCTCGCCCAAGAATCACTTTCTCTCATTACAACCATTTTCATTACAACCATTTTCAGTACAACCAATCACATTTTCTGTAATAATTATCCCTTTCAACTCACCCAGTGATCATTTTATCTAATGGCCACCTATTTTCAGCTGATCCAATCATCACTTTCTCTAAAAACATATTCTTCTCAGCTCAGCCATTCACCAGTTTAAGTAAATGTCACCTTTTTCAGCCTAGTCAACCATCAACTTCTCTCAGGGGCATCCTTATTCAGTGGTGCCAAATATAACTTTGCTTTTGAGACTAACTTTCTTCAACTCAACAATTCATTACTTTCTGACACCAACACACTGTCATAAGCAGCCAATCATCATTTTCCCTCACCAACATGCTGTGTCATATCAACCAATCATCATTTTCCCTCACCAACATGCTGTGTCATATCAACCAATCATCATTTTCCCTCACCAACATGCTGTGTCATATCAACCAATCATCATTTTCCCTCACCAACATGCTGTGTCATATCAACCAATCATCATTTTCCCTCACCAACATGCTGTGTCATATCAACCAATCATCATTTTCCCTCACCAACACACTGTGTCATATCAACCAATCATCATTTTCCCTCACCAACATGCTGTGTCATATCAACCAATCATCATTTTCCCTCACCAACATGCTGTGTCATATCAACCAATCATCATTTTCCCTCACCAACATGCTGTGTCATATCAACCAATCATCATTTTCCCTCACCAACATGCTGTGTCATATCAACGAATCATCATTTTCCCTCACCAACATGCTGTGTCATATCAACCAATCATCATTTTCCCTCACCAACATGCTGTGTCATATCAACCAATCATCATTTTCCCTCACCAACATGCTGTGTCATATCAACCAATCATCATTTTCCCTCACCAACATGCTGTGTCATATCAACCAATCATCATTTTCCCTCACCAACATGCTGTGTCATATCAACCAATCATCATTTTCCCTCACCAACATGCTGTGTCATATCAACCAATCATCATTTTCCCTCACCAACATGCTGTGTCATATCAACCAATCATCATTTTCCCTCACCAACATGCTGTGTCATATCAACCAATCATCATTTTCCCTCACCAACATGCTGTGTCATATCAACCAATCATCATTTTCCCTCACCAACATGCTGTGTCATATCAACCAATCATCATTTTCCCTCACCAACATGCTGTGTCATATCAACCAATCATCATTTTCCCTCACCAACATGCTGTGTCATATCAACCAATCATCATTTTCCCTCACCAACATGTTGTGTCATATCAACCAATCATCATTTTCCCTCACCAACATGCTGTGTCATATCAACCAATCATCATTTTCCCTCACCAACATGCTGTGTCATATCAACCAATCATCATTTTCCCTCACCAACACACTGTGTCATATCAACCAATCATCATTTTCCCTCACCAACATGCTGTGTCATATCAACCAATCATCATTTTCCCTCACCAACATGCTGTGTCATATCAACCAATCATCATTTTCCCTCACCAACACACTGTGTCATATCAACCAATCATCATTTTCCCTCACCAACACACTGTGTCATATCAACCAATCATCATTTTCCCTCAACAACACACTGTGTCATATCAACCAATCATCATTTTCCCTCACCAACACACTGTGTCATATCAACGAATCATCATTTTCTCTCACCAACACACTGTGTCATATCAACCAATCATCATTTTCCCTCACCAACACACTGTGTCATATCAACGAATCATCATTTTCTCTCACCAACACACTGTGTCATTTCAGCCAACCATCACTGCCAACTGTTTATTTCCCTTCAACTGATGAAATGATTCTGCACCTCCTGAAACCATTTTCTTCCAGTTCAATTAGTTTCTGCTACTGGCTACAGCTGGCTACTGTTTGAGTAACTTGCCACTGGTCACAGCTGGCTACTGTTTGAGTAACTTGCCACTGGTCACAGCTGGCTACTGTTTAGGTAACGTGCTATTAGCTACAGCCATTTGCTGCATTGGGCAACTTGCTGCTGGCTAAACCACAGCTGTCTGCTGCTTTAGGTAACGTCCTTGAAGTTAATACGTGAATTATCTCTAATATCATTTTCTTCTTCTTCTTCCTAATTCTTTCAAGGGTAGTGCATCACACCTAGTTATGCACATCAAAGGTCAGTGTGTCCGACTTTGACGTGAATTTTGTGTCAGATTTATTTAATTAACCCTTTACAGGGTGGAACGTCCATTTCCGTCCAATCGCTCAAATGGGGAGACCGCCCGAACACGCCCGATACTATTATGCATTGTAAAAACGCGATCTCTCGGCTTTCCGATACTTCTGACGGCTACTTTCGCTTTCACCGATAGCTTGACAACGTGGCCGCCATTTGCAAGCACCTACTATGAATTCGAACGGACTTTTTTTTATAGTTTTCGGGGTTTTTACGCTTAGTTTTTCAAAATGGATTTCGGTGATTCTTCAAGTGATAGCCAAGATTTCGCTAGGTTCAATTTAAGTGACATTAAAGGGCACGAAGTTGACTACTAATCGGAGCTAGATATCAGTGAAAAGAGTTACTTTGCATTTAGCAGTCGTGAGTCGGACTTTAAAGAAAGTGATTATGATTCTGAAAATGTGTTTGTAAACTGCCGTATAGATGACTGAAAATCACAAACAATATGCTGTATTTCGTAAATATTTGTGTTCATATATGGATAACCGGCAACAATCACATGAGTAACATATTCTGCATGCTTTTCCCTTCAATATGTTGTTTATTTAACGCAACCCAAAATTTTACAGAACCTGAAAAAATCTTGCCCGTTCAGGGCTTACAAATGGACAAGCATCTGCCCTGTAAAGGGTTGAGCAAAATATAGTATAATGATTGTCATTATCACATAGCAGGTTCTCTGCAGAAAATTACTATCATCATCATCATCATCATCATCACCACCATCATCATCATCAAGTGTCGTGCTGAAAGGTATGGGCAGTCATGGTTCCCCATCTCAGACAGTCAACAGAGTCTCGAGTAAGGTCTGTGTTCTTGTCCTGTCCATGCCATGCTGCCAAACCATCAAGGTATTTATCCCTTTGTTTTCCTCTTGCTCTCTTCCCATCAAGCTTGCCAGTTGTCACTAGTTCAAGTCCATTTCACCTCATAACATGTCACCACGGCCCAACAAGTCTCTTGATCCCTGGCCAGTTCTCTAGCCTCATACACCCTCATGTCCTGCGTGTCTGAAATGTCCTCTGCCCATCTTTGTGCCTCCTCTATCAGGAACCACGCCTCCCATCACTGTTCTCTCCACACCTCTGTGATGGTTAATCTGGTCAAAGTATTTTAGTTTCCCAGATATGATACTGTTTACAAACACATATTCTTCCATGTTCAGATCTTGTTTCAATCAATCAATCAATCAATCAGGTGCCATCTCCACAATGAAGGTTGGCTGCAATGGATCTCCAACACTGTCTTGTCTCTTGCCCTGACTGTACATTCTGTCAGGTTGATGTTCGTCCATCTCTTGATGTTATCCTCCCACTTGTATCGTTGTCTACTTCTTGCTCGTTTGCCTTCAACCTTACCCTCCAGTATAATTTTTATGAGAGTGTTATGTCTTTTAATGTGACCAAAATATTTCACTTGCCTCTTTTTTATTTCTTTCATCAACTCTCTTTTCATGCCCAGTTTTTCTAGAACCTCTGTATTTGATTGTTTTTGTTTCCATGAAATACGACATATTCTTCTGTATATCCACATCTCCAAGGTCTCTATTGGACTTTCTAGTTGCTTGTTCGATGTCCAGGCTTCCATACCATACAGTAGTGTTAAATATACGCAACATCTGACAATTTTCATTTTTAATGTCAGTAATGTTCTTTCCGGCATGGCACATGATTGATTGACTGATTGATTGATTGAATGTTCTTATTCTTGGCTCACGATATTCTAAAAGCTTCTTATAGTATTAACATTCAGAAGCCCCAATTTTTTTCTTTCAATGTGGAAGAACTATAATATATGGATGCAAGCAGGGACAGCAACAATATTTGACTACATTTTAAAAGTAAAAGCATATTAGGTGGCTTGGTCATATAATAAGCTTACCACAAGTCAATGCCCCACAGAAATTGTACAACATGGATATAGCTGAAACAAAGCAAGAAGATGTCCCTTGTAAATGGAGCAAGAGGTTATCCATGGAAAACAAAGGAAGAGATTCTCTGTAGTGAACAGCGCACAAGGTTTCCCTTGGTAAACACAGCAAGAGGTTGCCCTCTCAACGAAGGAGAGTGGTTTTCAAGAAGGATGTTGAGAATATCATGGACAGAAAACATGTTATATCTCTTTGCTAGCTGTCATTTGTCTGTCAGGTCACTGTTGATTTAACATTTTTCAATTGTCTTCTTTCAGAGTTTGATCAGAAAGTGTTAACACAGAATACAGCATACCTTGCTGCTTGAACTGCTACCTCTTCTAAGTAGGACAAAGTGTTCAACTCTGGCTCATTTGCTCCAGGTCCTATTTGATAAATGTATATAAGAACATCTAGTTTAGGAAGTCAACTAAGTACACATACAGAGAAGCATATTACAGAAAACAAGCATGGTTGTTCTAAAGACAAATGATACTCTTTCGTCTTTCGCTCGGGTGAAGGACCTTCCTTTCACGTTATCATTGTATATTGTAGATATGGTGACAAACCAGTATTTTCTTGACCAAACAGCACTCAATGGCTGATGTGGTCAGATCATGCTGGCTGTCTTGTCTCTAAGAAAATATTCTTGTACCTATTTAATGAGGCTGAACCAGCCTAGGTATGCTTCTGGGTTAGTTTTCCTTAAGATATAACTTTAGTACCATAAGGACATGACGAATGAAACACATGGGGCATATAACAGAAGAGGTGAAATAAAGAAATTAGCAATGTTTGGGAAAACACTAGGCAGAGAGGCATAGGAAACAGAGAAAGATGTGTGTGGGAAGCTGAAACAACTGTGCAAGACCAACATCAAATATTACATGACTGTGAGAACTGGAGAGTCATGTTCTGCGATGTCTGCCTCAGAACTGGTACCTGAAGAAGAACAGGAAAAAAAAGAACAGGAAAAAGAAGAACAGGAAAAAGAAGAACAGGAAGAAGAAGGAAAGCAAGAAGAAGAATAGGAAGAGGAAGAAAAAGAACAGGAAGAAGAACAGGAAAATAGAAAAACAGGAAGAAGAAGATCAGGAAAAAGAAAAGTTTAAGAACAGGAAGAAGAAAAAAAGGAAAAAGAATAAAAGGAAGAAGAAGAAACAAAAAAGCATTCGCACGATTTGTTTATGCATTAGCAGGTGCTTGTGCAGAAATGAAGCATGGCAGAGAGACATTAAGGTGCTACTGGAGTCTGGGTTCAGCTCCCATGAATTGTCTCGCTAGTACTGATCTGGCAGATAAAGACTGTGTATGGAATAACAGCAAAATAAAACACGGTGGTAATGCTCCTTTCCACCTCAGTGTAGAAGAGAAAAGACAATGTGAGGATGGATGAATGTCATAACATAATTACCATGGAAGAACTCGTGAACAAACACAGATAGCTATCACTGAATTAGCAGATGAATGATGGTACAATCACCTTTCAAATTTTATATACAAACATAGATAACTACCCATTGATTAGTGGATGCAAATGTGGATTATAACCATACAAATACATGGACAATCAACTATGGAGCATGCAGTACAAGATAGGGCAGCTTTCTAACACAAACATCCTCAACCACCTTATACTACCTCCGAGTACATCAACTACTCACAGGAAAGAGCCTTTGCATCTTTAACCCCAAGCACACATCAGCTGGAGCCACAGTAACACAGTGGCTAGTACGCTTGCATGCCTGCCCGAAGGTCACGGGTTCGAATTCCCACTGAAGCAGACTTTTAAAACAGACCCGAGCTCCCAGGTCGACTCAGTCTACACTGGGAACCAGGAAATGTCTGGGGAAGTAAAGGCGTCTGGCATGACACTGGCCACATGACTTCTCAAGCGTCGATTGGTCTGTAAAATATGGGTCTAGCACTGCATATCCGGGTGGAATGAGTGGTCTCGAGGTACAGTGTTCGCCTCAAGTGCTGGAGCCCCGGTGAGGGCCAGGATTTTTTCACGTAGACTTCTAGTAATAAAATTTCCCCTGGTCTTTGGATAGTGAGATCGGACGCCCGTGTGTATTGTTGCGCACGTAAAAAATCCCTTGGCGGTTGGAAATCGAAAAAAGAGTAGCCTAACCTGAGTTAAAAATATATCCAAAGTATTTTCAGGATCCTCACCGGTGCTACGGAGTTCATGTACTGAGATGAGTTTCTCTGAACGCAGGCTTGAGTTAGGAGTAGAATAGAACACTTATGTGCCACACGCTGTGATGTTGATCCGTTAACTAAATTAAACTAAACTAAGCTAAACTGAACTGCATGTCCAATATGCCTCAAGGTTGTTTACTTTACTGAACACATCAACTACATAACCTTGGCCGGCACTCCGTACAGAGCCCGGGTTACCATGTGATAGTAGTGCAAATGTGTCAAACAATATATCTCCTAGCCTTACCCAGTGGTTCGACTGTCAGGTCAACGAGGCCGAATCTTTTCGCTCTGTCAGCTTTCAGAGTCTTGCCTGTCAGCATCATGTCTAGAGCATTTGGTAATGAAATCTGGCAAGAAGACAAAACAATGGACTTTAACTCATGGCATACTGTAAATTAGTTTATAAAATATGGGTTCTTCTTCTTTCGTTCGCGAAATATGGGGCTAGTACTGTACACCCCACCGGCTCCATGGTGAAGAAGGTACGGATGCAGTTCGTAATCCCCCATACCACATTCAAAACACAGCCGTGGGCAATTTGGCAGCAGATCGCCTTGCGTTAGTTTTCTATGATATGGTATGGGTGCCGGTTGTTCAGAAACCAATAGCAAACTACTGAACGTAAACTTGCCCAGGTATCACGGGCAGCCAAAAAATGTTGGAGTTGACTGCTACATCCTGTAAAGAATATGCAACTAACTTTTATCTAACTATACACCCCAGGAGCCATGGTAGTGCAGTGGCTAGATGCTCGCCTGCTGTCCCGGTGGTCAGGGGTTTGATCTGTACTGGGGTGGAATCAAATATTACAAACTGGCCTATCCTTCCAGGTCGATCAAGACTTAAATGGGCACCATGAAATATCCTGGGAAAGCAAAGGCAGCCGGCAAGATACTGAGCACATCGCCCATGAGTGTTGATTGGTCAATTAAAATATGGTTTTAACAACACATGCCCAAAGTGGCTTTCGGCTGTAAAAGACACCTTTACTATATACCCACATGCCTCAAAACATTGACCTTTACTTTAGTGACTTTACCATATACCCACAAGCCTCAAAACATGTAACTGGGCCCATTACTTGACTTATCATCACCATCATCTTCCTTGCTGGTTGGCATGGGTGATCATGCCTCTCCACAAATTGTGATCTCTGAGGCAATGAGCATTTCATGTGATGACTCCCTTCTGTCAAAGTCTTGCTTAGGGCAAGAATTAGGGCTCGTCACTTGACAAAGTACGATCTTAATTATCCTATCTAAACAACACAAGGCTAACCGCCGATAAGATATTTCGTGCTATTTATTCGCGCACTGCACACATCGTGAATCAATACACGCTTTGCGCTATCACAAGTTACAATATACAATGGATTACAACAGTGCAAGTAATCAATACATCAATACAATATAAGATATCAATGCACTCCAACTTACAAGTCACACAGACATGCACTCCATCTCAAGCTGTCAAACAGGCTAGCTTTCGCGACATGCATCAACTCTCAGCCGCTTTCACACGTCTGTCTCTGACGACCGTCCAGCTCAGTCTGACTGGACACAGCACACTCTCTAGTAGCGCTTGGGTTAGCACGCGTGACCCCTCACGGTTCACGCTGTGTGCTAGCTGCCTGCTTAGCATCGTTCAGCGCTTATCGCCTGTAGTGCTTATAATAGCCCAGCGCTACACTATCGAGCACTGGCTGCCTGGCGCTAGTGAGGCCGCCGCATTATAACTGTAGGGCTTATAATATCTCGGCGTTGCATTGTCGGGCGTTGGTGCAGACAACGCGTTCTATCCTCGGGTGAGACTCTGACATCCTCCCCCCCTTAATTTCATGAAAGGTTTTCCTTTCATGTACTCTATTTCGCTGTTCTTTATCTTGTCAGACTCGAACTTTGCACTTTATCTGACATAGCTCTGATTAGTTCTAATATGTACAGGTGATTAGTAAGCAATGATCCCCATGCCTATCCATACAGCATAATTGTCAGGTACAATCAATTCCATGGTTTTTACCTCACTGAGACACAGCCAGTCCGGTAGTTACGGCTAACTTGCCCTACCTCTCCACCAAAAAGAAAAATTACAAATAAACAGGTGAGTCTGTGAGTATCTACCTATAAGATAACTCCGACATTGAACATCTATCCCTATCACATAGAATGCCCGATGAAGGTCTTCAGTTTTGGCAAGTTTTCCCATATACACATGACGTCCTCTTGACGTGATACCTATTAGGCAAACATGGTAGTTTCAATACATATTTACGCATCACCAACAATATTTAGTTATGTAATAATTTCATCATGCTTTCAACAAAATAAATTACAGGTACCATTTTCTTTCTTAGTGTCATAATTTGATCCTCTCTGACAAAAGTGCACAAAAAGGTCACTTTTGTGAAAAAGTCAATCAAGTTACGATGCTGAGATTACATCTAACAAAAGTCGACGTATACAATTTTGTATATGGAAATGTTTCATACTCGAATTTACATACAATTGTCATCAATTTACAAATATTTTATTATGGTACATTATTATGAAAGTAATATAAATATATAACAGAAGTGTAAAGATGTTGCCGCACACTCACATTAAGGTCTCTCGTTGTGTTAGACTGTAAATATACGGAGTACCCAGATCTTGTTATTAGTGGTAGGATAGCTTCTTCCGTCATATTCTCAGATTAGGTTGTCACGGTCATCACTCATACTTGTTAAAACGTCGTGGACCCTCTTTATAGTTGTACTCAGGATTGCTTGGTACTTGTTCAAGCTCAGTAAGTCTTTGGGTCCTGTAGTACTGTCCTGTGACACTTATGGTGTCGTTATTATAATGATAATATATATTTACACTATTAATGACATTCTTGCAACTTTCTTATAATTATACGAACCGTTCATTCACATGATAATAACAATATGTACATACTATATTTACACTGGGAAATTACATTTTCCCTATCACACTGTTTTACACAGCGTAACTGATATGAAGTCACAATTGGCTGTGGTGTTGAGCACTATCTAGGTTGCAGTTTATACACCATCTGCAATGTGCTCGGGTGTTACCTGGCTATTGGGTGAGTCGTCAGGACATCTCGATAGAAGATTGGCAAGAGAGTTATGTGAGCCTTTGATATGTCTGATTTCGAAGCTATAGTCCTGTAAAAGAAGGGACCATCTGGCCACTCTTTGGTTAGTTGGGGTTCCCCTGGTGATAAATGTCAACGGACTATTGTCTGTTTCAATGATGAAATGTTTACCTAAAAGAAATCTGGACAATTTACGTACCGAGAACACAAGAGCGAGGGCTTCAAGTTCCGGCGTGCTGTAATTTCGTTCGCTGGTGTTCAGTTTCCGGGAGACGTAGTATACCGGGTACAACACTTGGTTGTGTTCTTGAAGTAGTACCCCTCCAATGGCTACGGAGCTCGCATCGCATCTTAGCCTGAAAATAGTGCTAAGATCTGGTAATTTTAGAATGGGTTCCTTGGAAAAATAAGATAATACTCTCGCAAATGCAGGCCTTAAACATTCGCTATTTACAATGACATTTGGATGTTTGTTTGTTAGTAAATCAGTAAAACATTTGGTCAATTCAGCAAAATGAGGAATGAATTGTCTATAATAATTCAAAAGACCTAACACACTTCGCAACTGTTTCTTGGTTGTCTGAAGTGACAATTTTAAATTCTGGACATTATGTTATCGTCAGTTGATATGAAGCCATTTGAGATCTTATAGCCCAAAAATGAAATTTCTTGAAAGGCTATATCAACTTTGGATGGTTTTATTGTCAGTCCATGTTGTCTAATCCTGTCGAATGTCTGCTGCAGTGCTGTTATATGGTCTGTCATGTTGCTTGTATGTATGCAAATGTCGTCCATATACCAAATGATGTTGGGAATGTCTGTCAGAAGTCGTCTTGTCATTCTGACAAATGTTGCTGGAGCATTAACTAGCCCGAATGGCAACTTGCACCATTTGTATAGTCCCCAGGGTGTGGCAAATGCTGTCAAATGTATACTGTCAGCATGTACAGGTATTTTCCAGTAACTGTCAACAACTTAACTGACAGGCATCATCGGGTACTTCTCACACACTCGTACAAGACAACTTGCAAGTCGTGTGGGAGGCAAAATGCATGGTCCATTTTATTGCCGTTGGCTCGCTTACAAGCGGTAAACAGTCGCTAATGCAATACACAATATATAGCCACAGAATTATCTAACACAAACTGCTAACCCTATGCTAACTCTATCTACTAGTGAACACACAACTCCTAACGTTACTCTAAACGATGTGAATGCCCCAAGTCCAGTCTCCCGTCTGCCGGACATCTCTCCCGTGGTTACACACCCCGCGGGGGTGACCTTCTCCTTCGTGCGTGTTACCTCACATCGCACGCTGCTGGCAAAACGTGGCCTGTTGAGTGTCTACTCAACTGTGCTCTGGCTTCATGAGGTGCGGTGGTATCGTGATTAGAGTGCTAACTCTCTGAACACCGCCTGCGTGTATCTGAGGGAGTGGCTAACCTTCCACGATTCCCTCATCTCCCCTGCTCTTGCCTCGGGCACCGTATCTCCTCCTGGTCCCTCCAGGATTGACCGCTCTCCCTGGCGGAGGGGATGCGGTTGAGTCTTTGACACACACCCGCCCCCCCTTGTGTTGCGTCATCAACTTTCACTTATTGGTTGTGACGCAAGGAGGTTTCTACACAAAAAATTAGTGTATCTAATTTTTGTCAAAGACTCTAGATAACCTGGCTCTGGGCTTTCCAATAGACTATTTAACAACTATTGTCACAATGTAGTAAAGCCTCACTTGGCTACTGGCAATCGCCACAAATTTGCCTGGTTGGCGTGAGCCCCTTCTCACATGCTATATTATATTTATCAGAGGTATGTCTGAACCGGACCGTTGTCTTATAAGACCTGCCCTCACATAGTAAATTAACTTACTACCCATACAAAGTTGACTTTATTAGGGTCAACACATGAATTGCTTCATGTCCCCCATATAATATTTAACAACCAATCTACAAGAGTGTGTGCGACAGGCTTTACCTTCTTCGCTTCCGCGCGTAAGACTTCATTTCACTGTTAATTTAGTTCTTCGTTGTCTATTATGTCCCCTGGCCCCAAAGTTATCTGCCTTTGATCTGCAAATAGTGTATGCAATTTATATGTTTGTTTTTCTGGTTGTTTGCGTGTTTGGATGTAATAAATCTACTACTCTAACTTCTACCCTATATTTCTAACTTATCTGTGTATGTATGTTAGTTTTTTGAGTGCCATAATTTTGTTCAATGTGGCCACAAACAGGTGTATAACACTAATTCGTGACTACATTCCATTGTTATGAGACCCAAAATACTGTATTCTAAGTTCTAAACTATATTACAGACAACACATTCACACTAACACATTTTCATTAACGACAACCAACATTAACACAGACACATAGTAAAAATCGAGCCAGACAGCAGCAGAATCAGCTGACTGATGTCAATTTCTCCCGTTTCTTTTCCATTTGCTCTCACTTTCACACTTCTGTCATACTCCTTTCATCCTTCATTCTGTCATACATCTTTCATCCTTCCACACTGATTCTTCTGATTATTTAAAAACCTTGGAGTGACACTGTACATGTTTGGCTCAGTTTGAGATAGTGGAGCCCACTGACTGTGCGAAAGTCGCTGCACCAGTCATATATTTACAATATATTTACATAGATGAGACAGGGTTGGTGACTTGTCCCCTTGATCTCATCATCAAGTATATTACACTAACATAACTCTACATTCTAAACTAGTAATACTAATTCTATAACTATGTATTAACTAATTTATTAAATTCGTTATCTCAATTATATGATATGTTTATATTAATTGTTATGTTTATCTAATCTAAGGGATGTAATCTAACTATTTAAATGTGATGGAAGTGTTGTGAGTTATGTACCTTAATTGTATGGATGATGTGAATACAAATTATGCATTTTTCTAACTACTATGCTAAATAATGTTTTTAAATGCACAAAGAAATTATATGAGTGATGTTCTTAACATAAATGTTGTAAATGATGTATGTTCACTCATCTATTATTTTTAACCTATTATGACGTAACTGAATGATACTAATCAATGGTAATGTTTGTAGGCTGGTATGGTTTTATTAAGCTAGAATAAACTAACTGACGCTAAGTGAAATATAATAGTCTAAATGGTACTGTTTCTATCATAAATTTAATTTAACTTGTAATTAACTATTTTTATGTCTAAACTAACATTTTAATTTAATTCTAAGCTAAGTAAATGGTTTAATTACTGTACTAACTATCCTATTAAAATAAATTAGAACTATTATATTACCTAATTTTACCTCTAATTATTTATAACTATTTTTTTTTTTTTTTTTTTTTTAAAGAAATTATTATTTTACATATCACATTAAGTTTATATACATAGTATTCAGTTCTCTCAGGTTAGTAGTTGCCTTCATGTTTGAATATTGGTATAGGCACAATATAACTACATAATTTGCCTGGGTATCTGAAATACATTTTACGGTCATAATAATGTTCATCGGTAGTGCACGTGTAGAGATTCGTTGGTGTCGTAGCTTAGTCTTTATGTGTCTGAAATTAAGCACTGTTCTGACACTGTTTTCTACATTTCACACAAATGATACACCGGCCTGGAGCTTAGTTGGAAATGAGCTGTCCTGATTCACACGGTAGTATCTAAGTTCTGTAGCACAGTTCTTAAGTTACTGTCTACGGACACATGATAGTTCGTTGTACTTGGTACACTCTTAAGCACACCATGGGTGTATATGTAACCTATTTTACATAGCATATTGTACTGTATTCATGTACTAACTATCACTCTACATTATTATGTGGGATTTCAGGTATTATTACCTCAGATGGTAAAATTAGTGACCACCTGTATCTCCGGTCATTTTGATGCACACCACTTTCTATGACCGTGATCGGGGAGTTGTCGGTCTGGACAATGCAGTGAACATCCGTCAGAACTCGATGGAGCCTTCTCACTGCATAGATGACGCTTAGGGTTGCAACTGTGATATGCAATATCTGGACTCAGCAGGTGTGATCTTACGGCTCACGTAGCAACTCGGGTGGAAGATGCCCTCAAAAAATTTGGCCTAGGACTGCAGCGATGGAGATCCTGCTGGCATCTGTCCTAAGATAATAAACGAGCCCAGGATTAGGCAAGCGGAGGATGGGAACCTTACTAAAAAGAATTTTCAATTTTGACAATGCAGAAATTAATAATGCATCTTTCACATTTCATTCCACAAATGCTTTTAAAACATTGGAATATAGAATTATAATTTCTGAGTAATTTACTAATTCCAAAAGGCTTCTGACCTGTTTCCTTCTGTTAGACATGGTCAGATTCATAATTTTGGTACTACTTTTCAGGTCAGTCTACAGTTGGACTTGAGAAATGACATGACCCAAAAATGAATTTAATTTAGGCATAATTTGACTTTGCTTGGTTTGACAGTGAGACCGAAGAGTCGCAACCTATCAAAGACATGTCTCAGTTTCAGTAAGTGTGTCGTCCAGTCTTCAGTATGGACACATATATCATCTATATAGGTCACTGTATTCGTCACTCCATGTAATAGATCTCTAGTTAAGCGCACGAAAGTGGCAGGAGCATTTCGAAGTCCGAAAGGAAGAAATCGCCACTCGTATAGTCCTAAAGGTGTTGAAAACGCAGTAAGATGCATAGATTGAGCCTGCATTGGAACCTGCCAGTATCCTTTAGTAAGATCTAGTTTTGAAAAGATTTTAGAAGTAGACATGTCCAAGATAAGATCTTCGCAGGAAGGAATCGGTTCTGCGTCGATCTTAGTGATGTTATTAAGTTTTCGATAGTCCACACAGAGTCGAATTGTGGAATCCTTCTTCTTCACTAGGACGATTGGAAACGAGTACTCTAATAGACTTTTTGGGTAATCCACTAGCCTCTAAATTTTATATCAGAGTACCGTTTCCAATCGTCCTAGTGAAGAAGAAGGATTCCACAATTCGACTCTGTGTGGACTATCGAAAACTTAATAACATCATAAGATCGACGCAGAACCGATTCCTTCCTGCGAAGATCTTATCTTGGACATGTTACTCTAAAATCTTTTCAAAACTAGATCCTTACTAAAGGATACTGGCAGGTTCCAATGCAGGCTCAATCTATGCATCTTACTGCGTTTTTCAACACCTTTAGGACTATACGAGTGGCGATTTCTTCCTTTCGGACTTCGAAATGCTCCTGCCACTTTCGTGCGCTCTTAACTAGAGATCTATTACATGGAGTGACGAATACAGTGACCTATATAGATGATATATGTGTCCATACTGAAGATCTGGACGACACACTACTGAAACTGAGACATGTCTTTGATAGGTTGCGACTCTTCGGTCTCACTGTCAAACCAAGCAAAGTCAAATTATGCCTAAATTAAATTCATTTTTGGGTCATGTATTCTCAAGTCCAACTGTAGACTGACCTGAAAAGTAGTACCAAATTATGAATCTGACCATGTCTAACAGAAGGAAACAGGTCAGAAGCCTTTTGGAATTAGTAAATTACTCAGAAATTATAATTCTATATTCCAATGTTTTAAAAGCATTTGTGGAATGAAATGTGAAAGATGCATTATTAATTTCTGCATTGTCAAAATTGAAAATTCTTTTTAGTAAGGTTCCCATCCTCCGCTTGCCTAATCCTGGGCTCGTTTATTATCTTAGGACAGATGCCAGCAGGATCTCCATCGCTGCAGTCCTAGGCCAAATTTTTTGAGGGCATCTTCCACCCGAGTTGCTACGTGTGAGCCGTAAGATCACACCTGCTGAGTCCAGATATTGCATATCACAGTTGCAACCCTAAGCGTCATCTATGCAGTGAGAAGGCTCCATCGAGTTCTGACGGATGTTCACTGCATTGTCCAGACCGACAACTCCCCGATCACGGTCATAGAAAGTGGTGTGCATCAAAATGACCGGAGATACAGGTGGTCACTAATTTTACCATCTGAGGTAATAATACCTGAAATCCCACATAATAATGTAGAGTGATAGTTAGTACATGAATACAGTACAATATGCTATGTAAAATAGGTTACATATACACCCATGGTGTGCTTAAGAGTGTACCAAGTACAACGAACTATCATGTGTCCGTAGACAGTAACTTAAGAACTGTGCTACAGAACTTAGATACTACCGTGTGAATCAGGACAGCTCATTTCCAACTAAGCTCCAGGCCGGTGTATCATTTGTGTGAAATGTAGAAAACAGTGTCAGAACAGTGCTTAATTTCAGACACATAAAGACTAAGCTACGACACCAACGAATCTCTACACGTGCACTACCGATGAACATTATTATGACCGTAAAATGTATTTCAGATACCCAGGCAAATTATGTAGTTATATTGTGCCTATACCAATATTCAAACATGAAGGCAACTACTAACCTGAGAGAACTGAATTACTATGTATATAAACTTAATGTGATATGTAAAATAATAATTTCTTTAAAAAAAAAAAAAAAAAAAAATATGTTATAAATAATTAGAGGTAAATTAGGTAATATAATAGTTCTAATTTATTTTAATAGGATAGTTAGTACAGTAATTAAACCATTTACTTAGCTTAGAATTAAATTAAAATGTTAGTTTAGACATAAAAATAGTTAATTACAAGTTAAATTAAATTTATGATAGAAACAGTACCATTTAGACTATTATATTTCACTTAGCGTCAGTTAGTTTATTCTAGCTTAATAAAACCATACCAGCCTACAAACATTACCATTGATTAGTATCATTCAGTTACGTCATAATAGGTTAAAAATAATAGATGAGTGAACATACATCATTTACAACATTTATGTTAAGAACATCACTCATATAATTTCTTTGTGCATTTAAAAACATTATTTAGCATAGTAGTTAGAAAAATGCATAATTTGTATTCACATCATCCATACAATTAAGGTACATAACTCACAACACTTCCATCACATTTAAATAGTTAGATTACATCCCTTAGATTAGATAAACATAACAATTAATATAAACATATCATATAATTGAGATAACGAATTTAATAAATTAGTTAATACATAGTATAGAATTAGTATTACTAGTTTAGAATGTAGAGTTATGTTAGTGTAATATACTTGATGATGAGATCAAGGGGACAAGTCACCAACCCTGTCTCATCTATGTAAATATATTGTAAATATATGACTGGTGCAGCGACTTTCGCACAGTCAGTGGGCTCCACTATCTCAAACTGAGCCAAACATGTACAGTGTCACTCCAAGGTTTTTAAATAATCAGAAGAATCAGTGTGGAAGGATGAAAGATGTATGACAGAATGAAGGATGAAAGGAGTATGACAGAAGTGTGAAAGTGAGAGCAAATGGAAAAGAAACGGGAGAAATTGACATCAGTCAGCTGATTCTGCTGCTGTCTGGCTCGATTTTTTACTATGTGTCTGTGTTAATGTTGGTTGTCGTTAATGAAAATGTGTTAGTGTGAATGTGTTGTCTGTAATATAGTTTAGAACTTAGAATACAGTATTTTGGGTCTCATAACAATGGAATGTAGTCACGAATTAGTGTTATACACCTGTTTGTGGCCACATTGAACAAAATTATGGCACTCAAAAAACTAACATACATACACAGATAAGTTAGAAATATAGGGTAGAAGTTAGAGTAGTAGATTTATTACATCCAAACACGCAAACAACCAGAAAAACAAACATATAAATTGCATACACTATTTGCAGATCAAAGGCAGATAACTTTGGGGCCAGGGGACATAATAGACAACGAAGAACTAAATTAACAGTGAAATGAAGTCTTACGCGCGGAAGCGAAGAAGGTAAAGCCTGTCGCACACACTCTTGTAGATTGGTTGTTAAATATTATATGGGGGACATGAAGCAATTCATGTGTTGACCCTAATAAAGTCAACTTTGTATGGGTAGTAAGTTAATTTACTATGTGAGGGCAGGTCTTATAAGACAACGGTCGGTTCAGACATACCTCTGATAAATATAATATAGCATGTGAGAAGGGGCTCACGCCAACCAGGCAAATTTGTGGCGATTGCCAGTAGCCAAGTGAGGCTTTACTACATTGTGACAATAGTTGTTAAATAGTCTATTGGAAAGCCCAGAGCCAGGTTATCTAGAGTCTTGACAAAAATTAGATACACTAATTTTTGTGTAGAAACCTCCTTGCGTCACAACCAATAAGTGAAAGTTGATGACGCAACACAAGGGGGGGCGGGTGTGTGTCAAAGACTCAACCGCATCCCCTCCGCCAGGGAGAGCGGTCAATCCTGGAGGGACCAGGAGGAGATACGGTGCCCGAGGCAAGAGCAGGGGAGATGAGGGAATCGTGGAAGGTTAGCCACTCCCTCAGAATACACGCAGGCGGTGTTCAGAGAGTTAGCACTCTAATCACGATACCACCGCACCTCATGAAGCCAGAGCACAGTTGAGTAGACACTCAACAGGCCACGTTTTGCCAGCAGCGTGCGATGTGAGGTAACACGCACGAAGGAGAAGGTCACCCCCGCGGGGTGTGTAACCACGGGAGAGATGTCCGGCAGACGGGAGACTGGACTTGGGGCATTCACATCGTTTAGAGTAACGTTAGGAGTTGTGTGTTCACTAGTAGATAGAGTTAGCATAGGGTTAGCAGTTTGTGTTAGATAATTCTGTGGCTATATATTGTGTATTGCATTAGCGACCTGTTTACCGCTTGTAAGCGAGCCAACGGCAATAAAATGGACCATGCATTTTGCCCTCCCACACGACTTGCAAGTTGTCTTGTACGAGTGTGTGAGAAGTACCCGATGATGCCTGTCAGTTAAGTTGTTGACAGTTACTGGAAAATACCTGTACATGCTGACAGTATACATTTGACAGCATTTGCCACACCCTGGGGACTATACAAATGGTGCAAGTTGCCATTCGGGCTAGTTAATGCTCCAGCAACATTTGTCAGAATGACAAGACGACTTCTGACAGACATTCCCAACATCATTTGGTATATGGACGACATTTGCATACATACAAGCAACATGACAGACCATATAACAGCACTGCAGCAGACATTCGACAGGATTAGACAACATGGACTGACAATAAAACCATCCAAAGTTGATATAGCCTTTCAAGAAATTTCATTTTTGGGCTATAAGATCTCAATGGCTTCATATCAACTGACGATAACATAATGTCCAGAATTTTAAAATTGTCACTTCCGACAACCAAGAAACAGTTGCGAAGTGTGTTAGGTCTTTTGAATTATATAGACAATTCATTCCTCATTTTGCTGAATTGACCAAATGTTTTACTGATTTACTAACAAACAAACATCCAAATGTCATTGTAAATAGCGAATGTTTAAGGCCTGCATTTGCGAGGAGTATTATCTTATTTTTCCAAGGAACCCATTCTAAAATTACCAGATCTTAGCACTATTTTCAGGCTAAGATGCGATGCGAGCTCCGTAGCCATTGGAGGGGTACTACTTCAAGAACACAACAAGTGTTGTACCCGGTATACTACGTCTCCCGGAAACTGAACACCAGCGAACGAAATTACAGCACGCCGGAACTTGAAGCCCTCGCTCTTGTGTTCTCGGTACGTAAATTGTCCAGATTTCTTTTAGGTAAACATTTCATCATTGAAACAGACAATAGTCCGTTGACATTTATCACCAGGGGAACCCAACTAACCAAAGAGTGGCCAGATGGTCCCTTCTTTTACAGGACTATAGCTTCGAAATCAGACATATCAAAGGCTCACATAACTCTCTTGCCAATCTTCTATCGAGATGTCCTGACGACTCACCCAATAGCCAGGTAACACACGAGCACATTGCAGATGGTGTATAAACTGCAACCTAGATAGTGCTCAACACCACAGCCAATTGTGACTTCATATCAGTTACGCTGTGTAAAACAGTGTGATAGGGAAAATGTAATTTCCCAGTGTAAATATAGTATGTACATATTGTTATTATCATGTGAATGAACGGTTCGTATAATTATATAAGAAAGTTGCAAGAATGTCATTAATAGTGTAAATATATATTATCATTATAATAACGACACCATAAGTGTCACAGGACAGTACTACAGGACCCCAAAGACTTACTGAGCTTGAACAAGTACCAAGCAATCCTGAGTACAACTATAAAGAGGGTCCACGACGTTTTAAACAAGTATGAGTGATGACCGTGACAACCTACTCTGAGAATATGACGGAAGAAGCTAATCCTACCACTAATAACAAGATCTGGGTACTCCGTATATTTACAGTCTAACACAAACGACGAGACCTTAATGTGAGTGTGCGGCAACATCTTTACACTTCTGTTATATATTTATATTACTTTCATAATAATGTACCATAATAAAATATTTGTAAATTGATGACAATTGTATGTAAATTCGAGTATGAAACATTTCCATATACAAAATTGTATACCGTCGACTTTTGTTAGATGTAATCTCAGCATCGTAACTTGATTGACTTTTTCACAAAAGTGACCTTTTTGTGCACTTTTGTCAGAGAGGATCAAATTATGACACTAAGAAAGAAAATGGTACCTGTAATTTATTTTGTTGAAAGCATGATGAAATTATTACATAACTAAATATTGTTGGTGATGCGTAAATATGTATTGAAACTACCATGTTTGCCTAATAGGTATCACGTCAAGAGGACGTCATGTGTATATGGGAAAACTTGCCAAAACTGAAGACCTTCATCGGGCATTCTATGTGATAGGATAGATGTTCAATGTCGGAGTTATCTTATAGGTAGATATCACAGACTCACCTGTTTATTTGTAATTTTTCTTTTTGGTGGAGAGGTAGGGCAAATTAGCCGTAACTACCGGACTGGCTGTGTCTCAGTGAGGTAAAAACCATGGAATGATTGTACCTGACAATTATGCTGTATGGATAGGCATGGGGATCATTGCTTACTAATCACCTGTACATATTAGAACTAATCAGAGCTATGTCAGATAAAGTGCAAAGTTCGAGTCTGACAAGATAAAGAACAGCGAAATAGAGTACATGAAAGGAAAACCTTTCATGAAATTAAGGGGGGGAGGATGTCAGAGTCTCACCCGAGGATAGAACGCGTTGTCTGCACCAACGCCCGACAATGCAACGCCGAGATATTATAAGCCCTACAGTTATAATGCGGCGGCCTCACTAGCGCCAGGCAGCCAGTGCTCGATAGTGTAGCGCTGGGCTATTATAAGCACTACAGGCGATAAGCGCTGAACGATGCTAAGCAGGCAGCTAGCACACAGCGTGAACCGTGAGGGGTCACGCGTGCTAACCCAAGCGCTACTAGAGAGTGTGCTGTGTCCAGTCAGACTGAGCTGGACGGTCGTCAGAGACAGACGTGTGAAAGCGGCTGAGAGTTGATGCATGTCGCGAAAGCTAGCCTGTTTGACAGCTTGAGATGGAGTGCATGTCTGTGTGACTTGTAAGTTGGAGTGCATTGAATCTTTATTGTATGATGTATTGATTACTTGCACTGTTGTAATCCATTGTATATTGTAACTTGTGATAGCGCAAAGCGTGTATTGATTTACGATGTGTGCAGTGCGCGAATAAATAGCACGAAATATCTTATCGGCGGTTAGCCTTGTGTTGTTTAGATAGGAAATTAAGATCGTACTTTGTCAAGTGACGAGCCCTAATTCTTGCCCTAAGCAAGATTTTACAGAAGGGAGTCATCACATGAAATGTCATTGCCTCAGAGATCACAATTTGTGGGAGGCATGATCACCCATGCCAACCAGCAAGGAAGATGATGGTGATGATAAGTCAAGTAATGGGCCCAGTTTCATGTTTTTAGGCTTGTGGGTATATGGTAAAGTCACTAAAGTAAAGGTCAATGTTTTGAGGCATGTGGGTATATAGTAAAGGTGTCTTTTACAGCCCAAAGCCACTTTGGGCAGTGTTGTTAAAACCATATTTTTAAATTTACCAATCAACACTCAGGGCGATGTGCTCAGTATCTTGCGGCTGCCTTTGCTTTCCCAGGATATTTCATGGTGCCCATTTAAGTCTTGATCGACCTGGAAGGATAGGCCAGTTTGTAATATTTGATTCCACCCCAGTACAGATCAAACCCCTGACCACCGGGACAGCAGGCGAGCATCTAGCCATGCACTACCATGGCTCCTGGGGTGTATAGTTAGATAAAAGTTAGTTGCATATTCTTTACAGGATGTAGCAGTCAACTCCAACATTTTTTGGCTGCCCGTGATACCTGGGCAAGTTTACGTTCAGTAGTTTGCTATTGGTTTCTGAACAACCCGGGACCCATACCATATCATAGAAAACTAACGCAAGGCGATCTGCTGCCAAATTGCCCACGGCTGTGTTTTGAATGTGGTATGGGGGATTACGAACTGCATCCGTACCTTCTTCACCATGGAGCCGGTGGGGTGTACAGTACTAGCCCCCCCCAAAAAAAATTTCGGGGAAAACCCCCCCCAAAAAAGAAAGGGAAGGAAA
>JACEFZ010023627.1:0-22845 GCA_014155875.1 Cepaea nemoralis
TAAGTTTTCAAGGGCCCTTTTGGGTAATAAGTTTTTTTTTTTTAAACTTTTTTTTTTGGTCTTTTTGAAAAAATTTGGATTTTTTGTTGTTTTTGATTTTAATTATTTAAAAAAGGAAAAATAGGTTTTTGGTTTTTTAAATTTTTTGGTTTTTTTCCTAGCATTTAGAGTTGATAAAAACTATTGGTCCGTAAAAGTGTCCAATAGTGATAGGTAGAAATAGAATGTTTTATTCTGATTTGATAACATGCATGTTATGTCATTTTAAAATGTATTTTTTTTTCTTTAAATTAATTTGGGGGTTGTGTTGATTTTATTTCGATTACATGAATGGTTTGGTATATTGAGTTACATGGTTATAAAGTTAGTTAAGTAAGTTTAAGTTTCAAATAGATGAGGTTTTGCTTAAGGTTTTTCGTTCAGAAAAGAGTTGATAAAAACTACTTTGTCCCACTGATATAAGGTAGGGGGAAGACTGTAAATGGCAGTATATGAGTATGGGAGGTACGGGGGGCAAGATATAGGTGCTGTGAAATACCAGCGTTAATTATATTAAAAGTGTTCATAAATTATGAACATGGGCTCATGGTTAAAGGTGAGATAACGAAATAGGAACAGAATTGTGGTTGGCAATGTAATGTGGAATATATAAGGTTTGTGAAACTTATGTCAAATTGTTTTATAATGAACAAAGATATATTTCATAAGGTGTTTTTTAAAAAAGAAAAATTATTTTACAAAATTTTTTTTATTGGCAAGGGAGGTAAAGGGTGAGTGTCTTAAATATTCATTGCTGTATGTACATGTGGTCATGTTGTGTATTCATTCTTTATACTTCTCATTCGGTGCGCACCGCTTCTTTACTTTTTCTAACTACATTGTTTTTGTACGTCCTGGGTTTTGGAAGAGTGAGAAATTTTAAAAGGTCAAAAATTTCGATAACGATTTTATGAGCTGTTCTTATGATATGTATATTTAATACAGGAACTGGGGGAGCCAAGAAAGAACCAGAAAAATATAAATATATAGTGGATAGCTATATAGTTTGAGGAAATGGAAAGGGGAGAAGGACTGTTTAGCTTAAAAGAGTTACCATACGTGGTACGGGAGATTATACAAAAGAGAATCGAAGAAGAAGTATATAGGGGGTTACTAGCTGACAATATAACTGGGAGAAGGGTTAAAAGATATATTATTTACTCAAACTTGAGCTGGTTTGGGGAAGGTTAGAGGAACTATAAAAAGTAAGGAAAAAGAGGGAATAGAATAAGAGGAGTAGGAGTAAATAGTTTTCCTTTATAAGGAAAATTCTTTAACAAACATGGGGAGGTGTAACAGTAATGGAGTACTGGGGTATTATTAGGATCTAGTGGGAAACAGATACAGCACGATTGAGCATTGAGACTGAAAGCGGTGAGAGATGCTCAATCGTGACGTATTGTGTTGGCAAGGGCAGTTAACATCAGGCCTTTGACTAGAGAAGAACCTAACTTGTCATCATGTAGAAATAAACAGCATTTGTATTAAACCAACACGTCTTGCGAGTTCCTGCTCTGTTACACAAGCACATACCGACAGATAAACACATACTTACAGACAGACAAACACATGCCGACAGACAAACACATGCCCACAGACAGACAAACACATGCCCACAGACAGACAAACACATGCCCACAGACAGACAAACACATGCCCACAGACAGACAAACACATGCCCACAGACAGACAAACACATGCCCACAGACAGACAAACACATGCCCACAGACAAACACATGCCGACAGACAAACACATGCCCACAGACATACACATGCCCACAGACAGACAAACACATACCGACTGACAGACAAACACATACCGACAGACAGAGAAACAAACACATGCCGACAGACAGACATACACATACTGACAGACAAACACATGCCGACCGACAGACATAGAAACAAACACATGCCGACAGACAGACATACACATACTGACAGACAAACACATGCCGACCGACAGACATAGAAACAAACACATGCCGACAGACAGACAAACACATACCGACAGACAAACACATGCCGACAGACAGACAAGTACATATCGACAGACACATACCGACAGACAGACAAACACACACCGATAGACAGACAAACACATGCCGATAGACAGACAAACACATACCGACAGACATACAAACACACACCGACAGAAAGACAATCACACACCGACAGACAGACAAAACACATACCGACAGACAGACAAACACATGCCTACAGACAGACAAGCACATATCGACAGACACATGCCGACAGACAAACACATGCCGACAGACTGACTGATGCACATACACACACACACATATGGGTAGATAAACACTCAGATACATGGACAGGTAGATACACGGACAGACAGTTACGCGGACAGACAGATACACGGACAGTCAGTTACGCGGACAGACAAATACATGGACAGACAGATACACGGACAGACAGTTACGCGGACAGACAAATACACGGACAGACAGATACACGGAGAGACAAATACACGGACAGACAGATACATGGACAGAAAGTCAGACATACAGACATACTGGTACATAAACATTCAGATACACGAACGGACAGGTAAACGGACAGAAATGCAGACATACAAACAGATATATTTCCATTCAATGGCCAGGCTGTCATTTGAAAACCTGTGACAGACAAAGCGCAAACAGGAGACTTGAAGACTGATACCTTATCTCTCCTGTTGGGGGTCGTCTTTGCACATGAAAGGTGAATAATTTATGATAACCTGATTGCTAGCTCAGGTAATCTTTCAGCCAGGTAACGTTAGACATTGGGTTAACCAATGTGTATGCGCGCGCGCGCGCGTGTGTGTATTGTGAACATGTGTGTGTATATGACTATGTGTGTGTATGTGTGCGTGAGTATGTGTGTGTGTATTGGTATTGTGAGTATGTGTGCGTGAGAATGTGTGCGTGTTGTGAATTTGTGTGTGTATGTGTGCGTGAGTATGTGTGTGTATGTATGTTTGAGTATATGTGTGACTGTGTCGCTGTATGTGTGTGTATGAATGCGTGAATATGTGTGTATGTGTGTGTTAGTATGTGTGTTTATGTGTATATATGCGTGAGTATGTGTGCATGTTTGTGTAAGTATGTGTGTGTGTATGTGTAAGTATGTGTGTATGTATGTGTGAGTATGTGTGTTTGTGTGTGCTTGTATGTATGCGTGAAAATGTGTATTTTGCTGTCTCTGACTGATCTTCTCTACGTCTGTCTGCTTGTCTGTCTGACTTTCTGCTTGTCTATCTGACTTTCTGCTTGTCTATCTGACTTTCTGCTTGTCTATCTGACTTTCTGCTTGTCTATCTGACTTTCTGCTTGTCTGTCTGACTTTCTGCTTGTCTGTCTGACTTTCTGCTTGTCTATCTGACTTTCTGCTTGTCTGTCTGACTTTCTGCTTGTCTGTCTGACTTTCTGCTTGTCTGTCTGACTTTCTGCTTGTCTGTCTGACTTTCTGCTTGTCTGACTGACTTTCTGCTTGTCTGTCTGACTTTCTGCTTGTCTGTCTGACTTTCTGCTTGTCTGTCTGACTTTCTGCTTGTCTGTCTGACTTTCTGCTTGTCTGTCTGACTTTCTGCTTGTCTGTCTGACTTTCTGCTTGTCTGTCTGACTTTCTGCTTGTCTGTCTGACTTTCTGCTTGTCTGTCTGACTTTCTGCTTGTCTGTCTGACTTTCTGCTTGTCTGTCTGACTTTCTGCTTGTCTGACTTTCTGATTGTCTGTCTGTCTCTGTCTGTCTGTATCCCATTTTGTGCGTCTGTCTCTGTTTATCTGTTTCTGTCTCTCTATCTATCTACCTCTCTATTTATATGTTCCTTCGTCCGTCCGTCCTTCTATCAGTCAGCCGACCCATCCTTCCACCTGCCAGCCTGCCTACCTGTCTGTCCGTCCGTCCATCTATCAGTCAGCCCACCCATCCTTCCACCTGCCAGCCTGCCTACCTGTCTGTCCGTCCGTCCATCTATCAGTCAGCCCACCCATCCTTCCACCTGCCAGCCTGCCTACCTGTCTGTCCGTCCGTCCATCTATCAGTCAGCCCACCCATCCTTCCACCTGCCAGCCTGCCTACCTGTCTGTCCGACCGTCGCCTACCCGTTGTTCTGTCTGTCTGTTTATCTGTATGTCTGACTACCTGCCTGTATGTCTGTCTGCAAATAAATTAGACTGTGTGTATATGCGTGCAGCAGTACATTCGTCTGCCTGCCTGCCTGCTTGCCTGCCTGCCTGCCTGTCTGTCTGTCTGTCTGTCTGCCTGTCTGTCTGTCTGCCTGTCTGTCTGTCTGTCTGTCTGTCGTCTCTCTCTCTCTCTCTCTCTCTCTCTCTCTCTCTCTCTCTCTCTCTCTCTCTCTCTCTCTCTCTCTCTGAATGTGTGTGGGTGTATACGTGTGTCTGCGCCGTATATTTACAAACCTTCTATCCACCCCTATAATTACATCTTTATTAACTTCATAACGATCCCTTTTGTGTCCCCGCCAAATGCGACCCCCCATTGACCACAGCCACAAAACCGCTACAATCACATCAACATGGCTGTTTACTCAAACATGAAACTGGGCGAATTCGAATCTTTATGTACAACCATAAAACACCATCAGGGAAATCCCCTCTCATCTAATAGGTTTTACTACCTGTAATCGAAATCGTTTGTTTCAATGAAAAGTTCGACTCCCCAAACGGACATGGCGACGCTAAAAGCAATGTCGTGTATGTTAACGAGCGGAAAATGATGTTTCGGTTTGCGGAATGAGGATGCTGTCGAGTCCTTCAAAGGTTAACTTTCTTGTCGAGGGCTGCATAAAAACTGTTGTTGTTTTTCTGTAATTCTATTTCCATGTTTATTTCGGCTGTCTGGGACTTTATGACTTTGTTATCAAGACTCCAGGACTGTATGTTCAGGATTTTGTTTTGGGGAATTTTATTTCGAGGACTTTCTTTTACTCTGCCGGCTCCGTGGTGAAGGGAGTTATAGGCGCAGTTCGTAATCCCGCATACCTCTTTCGAATCACAGCTACGGGCGATTTGGCAACAGACCGCCTTGCATTGTTTTTTCATGAGATGGATGCCGGTAGTTCAGAAAGCAATGGCAAACTGCTGAACGCAAAGTTGTCAAGAGATCAGAAACAGCGAAAAAAAATACTGATGTTGACTGCGACGTCCTGTAAAGGATATGCAACTAACTTTAACTTTTTACTCTATGCTCAGCGTGGCCGATATGTTATATCGCGACGCGCTTAAGCTTCCTGTACGCTGATGGTATTGCAGGGGGTTCATTCCACACACCGGTCAATTGGACTTAAACGTTGATTTCTCGTCCAGACAGTTATGGCAAACCACTGAACTTAAAATTGCCTTGAAAATAAACTTGGGGTTAATGACAACGTCCTGCATAGAACATGACATAAGTTTTTTTTGGTTTTAGTTCGCCATATGACGAACTACATTTGTCCCTTCAATGAGGTGCTATCGTCATTTGGTGGCTGATAAATTTCCGTGTGCCTGTGGCTTTTAATTTTCTATGGTCTAGTCCAGTGGTTCTCAACCTTTTTTGGCCCATGCACACCTTCACCATATGTTCAGAATGGCACTCCCCCCTCACCTTCCCTTTCGTATTTCCTCCTTATACATTCTCCACCCCCGCCCCTACACAGTATACGTAACATTGGAAGCTAAATTCAATAACACATACTAGAACAAGTCTAGACGTCTACATAAAACGTATCTAGTCGATGCGTCGGTAACCTACCATACGCGGTCCAAGAGTGGCACGCGTAACGAATTTTCTTTGGCACGCTGAATACATTGAAATACAGTATACGTCTCGTATAAACAAGGATCATTTTTAATTAAGCAAAAGCACCCTAACCGAAACAGTTCGCGGCGACTGCACTAGCCAGGCGGCCTTAATTCCTCAGGCTCAAGACCCCACTGTCCTACGCCGCGATGTACGATAGTAATGACCGGAACATCGTGGCAACTGGAAAGTTTAGCGGTAAGATGGTGATGATGTTGGACAGGCAAGTCCTAGTTGCCGACGAGAAAACAACCCCATCGTTGTCCGGAGCACGGACTGCATTCAGCCATACACACTGCCTATAAACAAATTATTTCTCCTCAGCGAACCAACAAAATCTCACCGAACTCCATGAAAACACGACAAACCAATCAGATATTTGCAACTATATTTAGACACAAGAGATTAGGTTTTCCTCTCTTCATATCCCACACACCACCACTATGTCCATCATCAACATCGCAACTATCAACATCCTTATGATTAGCAACTTCATGACCAACATCTTAACCACCAACATCGTAACCAACAACAGGGTAACCAACAACATCGTTACCATCAACATCGTAAACACCAGCATCGTAACCAACAACATCTTCATGATCAACATATTCATGACCAATATCTCAACCACCAACATCTTCACCATCATCATCATCAAGTGCCATGCCGGCTGACGTAGGCGTTCATGACTTTCCGCAGATCTCGGTCTTTGGTTTTCTGGGTCAACTCCGCTGATGATATTCCTCCAGGCCACCGTATCAATCCATCCAGCATCATTTCTCTTGGTCTGCCTCTCGCTCTCTCTCTCTCTTCCCCTCGATCTTTCCAGTTGTCACGATGTTCTCCAGAGCCTCTCTTCTCATCACATGACCACAGAAAACTGGTTGTCTTCTTCTTATTTGCTGTATACAATGTTCTAGTTTCATTAGCCTCTTTCTGGCAGTCGTTGTTAGTTAATTTGACAATACAAAGAAATCGCAACATTCGTCTTAGGAACCACATCTCTCTTGTTTCCAAGTTCTTCGCGGGTGGCAAGCATCGCCTGGATCTTTTCTCCGGGGCATGCTGGTGTGCTGGGGAATGAACAGGCGGACAGATTGGCTGGCTCTGCGAAACTTGGTGGAGTATTGAAGCATGAGAAGGCAGACGTGGTTGCGGCCTTGTGGGAGCACGTGTACACCTCGGAGGAGCAAATGGATCATCATGGTCTGGCAAGAATGAGGAAGCGAGGAGTGACGAGGGGATCTGGCCGACGCTCGACGCTCAAAGGAAAGGCGAGACGGACATATAATCAGATTGCTACTGGTACTATTGGTGTTGGATCTCTTCGCTGGCTGCTGAGGATGGAGACCGGGCGCCTATGGGAATGCCCCGAATGCTGTGATGTCGGTTCCTAGACCAATCAATCAATCAATCAATCAATCAATCTTCCTAATTTGTTCATTTACATTCCAAGATTCATTGCCACACAGCAGTACAGGTTCTATATTGCACTTTAGCACTTCTTTCTTACATTCAATGACATTGACTTATTGCGTAGGATACTCTTCATTTTCTAAATGCAACCTTTGCTTGCCCTATTCTGCTCTTAATCTCTGTTGTATCATCTTCCATCTGATGTTATAAATGCCCCTAGGTATTTAAAACTATCCACTTTGTTAAGAATTTTCCCTTCTATTTCCATTTCACATTTTGGTGTCACCGTTTTCTTTGATATCACCATTGTTACTGCTTTCTTGATATTCAAGGAGAGTACTTCCTTTGCACTCTCTATAACTGCAATATCCATCAATTGTAGATCTGTTGCATTATCCGCCACCATTACTGTGTCATCTGCACAGCGATATTGTTTATATTATAACTTCATCAACATCATTATCACCAACATCATCATCGCAATGTTCAGACCACAGAATGCGTCCAGCCATACACACTGCCCATAAACAAATTAGTTCTCCTCAGATAGACAAGAACCAGTGAACTTCACGAAAACACGACAAACCAATCAGACATTTGCAACCATATTTAGCCACTAGCGATTCTGTTTTCATCTCTTCATATCCCACTCGCCAATTGCCTCCCATGTCCCCGGGTCATATGGCGACCTGATTGCTTCCGGTTATTCGGCCATCGTTTCGCTGATGGTGGCCAATTGAGTTGAAACAGTCGACGGATGACTTCCGGTGGCTTTTGTCTGCTTCAACCTTCTTTCGATAACAGTTGATGACTTTTCGGCGGCTGTTTCGCTACATGCATAACGAATGAGAGAGTTGGGGGAGATGAGGTGTGCAGGCTGGTGTTCTGTTGCGCTGAATGCAGGGTGGGCGGGAAAGACAGATGTGTGGAATTAGCCGGGAGATTAAGCTTGGGGTCTACTGTTCAGTCATTAGCCGTGCTTTTATAGTGTTAATGGGCTTGCTAGCTTAGCCAGGGGTCGGGGTTCAATCCCCAGCACTGGCAAAATAATTTTTTTTTTTAAATTACGCAGTCTCCGGGGCTTAATGGTTACGCCGTCTGTCTCGCTCTCCGAAGGTCGTAGGTTCGATTCCGGGCGACGTCGTTCGATTCACGAGTGCAATTTTCTCGAAGATTCCAGAGGGTCGTCGCTCTAGATACCGAGTTCTTGCTTTGTCCGACGCTTTGACAAGCCGTCCTGCAGACAGAGACCGAGTCATATGGGATAAAACTCATTGGAATAAAGTCAATCCTTTTTTTATTTTAAAAAACCAATACGCTTCTAGGGTCGACCCAGCCTCTTAAATTGGGATACCGGCCGCCTTCTGGGAATTCTTTGAAAAGGAAAAGCCACTGGGAATCTAACTGGTCATCTCACTTCGCATATTCTGGTCTGTAATATGTGAACAAAGCACTTCAAGCCCAAGCGGCTGTGCATCTGCATTGGGATCAACTTTACTTTAAGTGCGAACCATCATGGCGCAGTATATCTGCATTGGGATCAACTTTACTTTAAGTGTGAACCATCATGGCGCAGTATATCTGCATTGGGATCAACTTTAATTTAAGTGCGAACCATCATGGCGCAGTATATCTGCATTGGGATCAACTTTAATTTAAGTGCGAACCATCATGGCGCAGTATATCTGCATTGGGATCAACTTTACTTTAAGTGCGAACCATCATGGCGCAGTATATCTGCATTGGGATCAACTTTACTTTAAGTGCGAACCATCATGGCGCAGTATATCTGCATTGGGATCAACTTTACTTTAAGTGCAAGCCATGATGATGCAGTATATCTGCATTGGGATCAACTTTACTTTAAGTGCGAGCCATGATGGCGCAGTATATCTGCATTGGGATCAACTTTACTTTAAGTGCGAGCCATGATGGCGCAGTATATCTGCATTGGGATCAACTTTACTTTAAGTGTGAGCCATGATGGCGCAGTATATCTGTCTGCATTGGGATAAACTTTACTTTAAGTGCGAGCCATGATGGCGCAGTATATCTGCATTGGGATCAACTTTACTTTAAGTGCGAGCCATGATGGCGCAGTATATCTGCATTGGGATCAACTTTACTTTAAGTGTGAGCCATGATGGCGCAGTATATCTGCATTGGGATCAACTTTACTTTAAGTGCGAGCCATGATGGCGCAGTGCCTAGTATGCTTGCCTGACGACGCTGTGGTCATGTGTTCGATTCGCCAACGACGTGATTCTTTTAACATTGACATGGGAAACATGGCGATTCAGGGCGTCTGACCGAGTCGCTAGAACTCCGAGCTTTTTATTCCGGACACCAGGGTTCGTATCCTTGGTAAGATGCTGAGGGTTTCTCTTTCGGGGGCAGACAAGAACACCCTAACCTGGACAGTTCGCGTCATCATTATGTAAGATCAGGCGGCCTTAATTCCTCAGGCTGGAGACTCCCGCTGTCCTACACCGCAAGGTACTATAGTCATGACAAAAACATCGTGACAACTGGAAAGATTAGCGGTACAAAAGGCAGAGCAGGCCTAGAAAAATGATGCAGGATGGCCTAAGACTGTGGCACTTGGGAATACCATCAATAAAATTGATTGAGAACAAGAGGAATTTAAATCTGTGGAGAGACGTGATCGCCTTTGCCACTATGCAAGGTATATGATGGGTTTCGCTTAATTTGTATATGTATCCACACGTGGGAAATTAATAATTATTTTCCAGCTGTAATAATTACAACAACGTTAATTATATGTTATTTACAGGATGTGATGTGTCAGGTCTTAGTCAGATATGACTGAGCTACCGTATGATAGTAAACAATACTACCTGCTTTCTGTTAGCGCCGAATGTTGGGTCTTAATCAGATATGACTGAGCTACCGTATACCATTAGACGGTACTACCTGCTTTCTGTTAGCAACGAATGTTGGGTCTTAGCCAATATGACTGAGCTATTATATGACAATAGGCGGTACTACCCTTTTTCTCTTTGCGCAGAATGTTGGGTCTTATTCAGATATGAGAGAGCTACTGCAAACAGCAGACGGTATTGCCTGCTTTCATTAAGCGCCGAATGTTGGGCGGCGCTCACTAAACCCGACACCTCACACTGTGCCAATGGCTTCGGGCAGAAGAGCGCAATTGGGAAGGTACAAGCCTTATCCTGGTGCGAGGAAATGCAACCTAAAGACTAAATGTCCAGTCAGACAAGGCCCTATGCCCTTCGTCGCCAACTGGTCTAGGATGGAAACTCCGACAGACGGGCAGTTAAAGCATTGCTTTGTTGATCCGTCAGCTTCTGCAGCTTGTTTTGTTGCAGACGTATTGATGTCACCTTTCCTCTGGAATAAACTAGGCAGGTCTAGAGAAGGATCATGCTGCATGGGCAACACGTGGTCTCTAACTTCAGCCCAGGCTTTGTGTTATGGAGCGGTATATCACTATTTTACAAACTATCGTCTGTCAAGACGGCAAGGTGCCAGTCAAGTCATTGTGTTGTTGGAGGTCAGTGTTGCCGAAAGGTTTAACTCCATTTTACAAACTATCGTCTGACAAGACGGCAAGGTGCCAGTCATGTACGGGACATCGCAACTATAGCATTTTGTTGGTTGGTTGTGATGTACAAGATAGTTTGTACGTTCGGCAATTTGCCATTGCTTTCTAAACGACCGACGTCTCGTGGCATCGTAATCAACGCAAGGCCATCTGCTTCGAAATCTTCCGCAGCTGATTTAGTTCTATATTCTCTACAGAAAGTTGCAGTCAATCCCAGCATTTTTTTTTACTGTTTGTGTTTTCTGGGAAAGTTTACGTATATAGTTTGCCATTGCTTTCTGAACGCCCGGCACTCATACCATTGTGTGAAAACCAATGCAAGACGGTATGTTTCCAAATCGCTTGCTGCTGTGTTTCGAACGCGACATACGGGATTGCGAATATTGCGCCTGTAACCTCTTCATCACATCACGTTCACTGCCCATAAGCCCCAACACCGGGTAACAATAACACATCCCTGCTGAAAAAAAAAACAAAACATGTGACCGTTGCCGCTGTTGCTGTGGGTATTTTTGCTGTTTACTCTCGTCTCCCACATAATTCCTCTAGCATCGTTAGCAACCACAAAAAAATCCATGTAATACCCGCACCTCAATTTATCGGTATAAATCCGGTAGAAAAAGTGCGGGGCTTATGCTGGTAAATACGGTATTTACGTTTTATATAAGGGAAAAATGTCCCCAGCACTTGGTAATGGATGCCAAATATGGCGGTCGCTGTGGGGAAAGAAAGAAATACCGTACTTTCATGTATCCAGAAACGCGCATTTTATGCAAGTAATACAAATTACACAGGGGATGTAAATACTTATGAAGTATTTTCGCAGATGATGGAAAGATCGATAAAGAGATGAGGCCAGATGCCAGAAAGTGAGAGCTGTAGCCTACCCAGGCATAACCAGTACTTGAGCACGCATCGCAGAAATGACAGGCCGGTTACGTATAGTGGGGCGCAATAACATTGTTAACACAGCGAAACCGACCAGTCATTTCTCTTCTGTCGATGTTCATCGCAGCCATATATGGCCGGGGGTTAATGAACGTAGTGTTAGTTTCAAGACGCACAGAGTCGATGGCTCAAAATCAGCGGCAGGTGATATTATGATCGTTTTGCGTTGATTCTGATGGTATGCGCGAAAACCGATCAGAAAGCAAAATTAAACCATTGAACGTAAAATTGCTTAGTAAGTCATAAAAAATTAATGCTTGGGTTGATTGAAACGTCTGGCTCACTAAATGAAAAGATAAATAGTAGACTTCTGATATGATTTACAGAATGTAAATATCTAGGAAGTATAGTCGCAATGGCATGACACAATAGACACTAAATTCTAAATGAGATGTCAAAAAGCAAATGCTTTTCACATAGTTTCTTCTTCTTCTTCTTCTTCTTCTTCTTCTTCTTCTTCTTCTTCTTCTTCTTCTTCTTCTTCTTCTTCTTCTTCTTCTTCTTCTTCTTCTTCTTCTTCTTCTTCTTCTTCTTCTTCTTCAGCGTTCCGAGCCATTGAGGTTCTTTGCTGCAGATACAATCCGTCTCCATTCGTCTCTCTGATTGACCTTCTCTTGCCAGTCGTTGCAGGTCTGGTAATATATTATCTCTCCACCGTCTTCTTGGTCTACCTCGGGGTCTACGGTCATTTATTTCCTGAGTGTAAGCGAGTTTTGTTACCCTATTATCTTCCATTCTTTCTATATGCCCAGCCATTGTAGTCTATTAGCCTTCATGATACCAGTGATTAGCGGGGACTTAAACAGATCATAAATGTCTCTGTTACTTCTTCTTTTCCACTCTCCACTTTATGTATCCCTAATGGGTCCAAAGATGCGTCTTAAAACTTTGTTCTCAAAGGTTTGTAATAAGGCTTACACATACTGAAACATTCAAATATACCTACGTCCGCAAAACTATGGATATAAAACAATATATTCACACCAACATTGTGTTACCAGTGTCAAACGTGGACATTATCAAAATCACACTTAACGCAAAATCAACACCTGTGAGATGAGAAGTCTGAGAAGAGCAGTCAACTTAACTATACGTGGCCAAGCAAGAAATGAAGTTATCAGACAGACAGTGGTATCAACACCTGGTGCCACTGTCATGATTTCACTGTGTATCCACCAGATAATGACAATACCGACGGTCATATTCATGGCCTGTGTGCAAAGCTACATTTGGTTTTTAACCGGGACAGAAAAACAAAGTCGGAATGTACATCTGCAGTTGTTTACCAGTTAGATCAAGGACACCGCTAAGTCGCCAACATCAAACAAGGAAATCTTCTTTGACAATCCCCACAAGACGGGAAATTGTAGGCATATGTTGAGAAAAAGGGGGAAGCGACTTGTGCATGGATTGTCCAAAAGGGGGAGATAATCTACTATTGTGACATTGATGAAAACCCAAGGGAAAGAATTTATTCAGAAATGGATAATCTGCCCTTGAACCACCTTTGTTAACATCAAAAGAACGTCACGTGGCCACTCAAGGCTGTTGGGTAAAAACATGCTTTGTTTACAAGTAGTGTAACTCTGAGGATTGACTTGCACGGACGTGTTTGTCACTGCAGTGGATTTAAAAAAAAAATATCTACCGTGTGCGGAAATTAATTAGATTTAATTGTACACGTGCCTGTTATGGCAAAATGTGGATATGATTTCGAAGACACTGTTGTGTTGTGCTTAAGGTATTGTAGAGAGTATATTTAAGCCTAGTTAATATAAGCAGTAGCCTCGGTAAAACTTGCTAGAGTAATGAATAGAATTAGCTCTGCTAGTGAGAATTGTGTAGTGGGGTGATATTGGGGAAATTGGGGATGGGGAGAATGTACAATGATGGGATCTTCTAGTGATGTCTGCTAGGGGTCTACACTTTACATTTTGCTCTGTCCTGATCTTAACCCACTGCAGACCGGAGTGAAGAACTCCTATGCCCATGACAGAGAATGTTCACTGTCATGTATCTGAGTGAGGCGGACACCCCCCCCCCCATCCAATGGAGGTTGGGGGACAGTTGCTATCACCCAATGTGTTGTTCTCTCGTTGACAGGTTCCTTTAGGTCACTCAAGTCACTGAGAATGGAGACCTTGGTGCAGGCAGTTGGTCAACATCTTTTGCACTTAGCCCATGATAGAAAGGGTTTACGGGAACAAGCATAAGAGGGATTATCAAACGTCACACATTAACAGAAGACCAGAAATTGTTTTCTCCGCACCATTTTGGAGGAAGACCAATCGTCAAATTAATGTTTCAAACATCACTTGGGAACAGAATAGTAAAAAGTGAATTTCTTTTACACCACCTGGGAACAGCCCAGTGGCAGTATGTTTTACACGACAGGTGAACAAACAAAGAGATACAGTTATTCCCCATCACATGGGAATAAATCAGTAATAAACTTATTAGGAAGTTAGTATAACAATGGTCTTGTGATCAGTAGACACTTGAGACAGGAAGTACATTTATTTTCAAAGAACAGTATGTTCGTGTCCTCACTAGACAAGGGTGTTATAAGTATAGGAACAAATTAGACATATATTAACTGTGTGATCCAGACAGGATTTAGGGTCGGACTGTGACTAGTTCTTTTGAGTGATCAAACAGCCACCGGTGGAAATCTACATCTAGCAGGATGGACACATACCTGGGTGAGGTCTTCGTGGACTGAATGAAGATGTGGTGTGATCCTTTCTGGGATGATCGGGCTGGGCTCTTCAGCTACCTGGTCTAAGTCTGCACCCACTAGAATATTCGACACACATTCTACACAGTACTAACACACACTTCTCACACTTATACTCTTTGCTTAATAAATTATTTTGTATTTATTTGTTAAAGCTAGAGTTGTGGAGTATGTTATGTTGGGGAGGAGTGAGAGGGGGCATGATCTAAGGGTGAGTGAGAGTAAGAAAAAGGGTTTGCAGACCGACGGAGTTTTGTGGACGGAGTCTGGTGGTTTCTCTAAGACAACAATATTGGGGTAATAAAAATGTGGTGTGGATTCCCATCACTCCAAGGACGACACTAAAGTAAGTAAGAAAGACTTACGACATTTATTGGGGGCTCGTCCGGGGATCTTTGGACAGCGGGATCTCTTGTAAGCGGGATCTCTTGGAAGCGGGATCCTTTGACAGTGGGATCTCCTGACAACGGGGTCTTTTGACACGGGATCTTTACTAGAGGACGGTGATATTGTTGGAGAGAGAATCCAGCTAGAGTGAATGTGGATAGGGGTTAGGATACATATCTTACCTGTTCACAACCTCACACGTCTGCATAGGTCTGTGGTCCTGATTCTTCTCTTGTCACTGAGTGATTGTGTTGTGTGTGGTCTTAATTATTAGATTAACAGTGATTGTTCATTATATATAAATTCTTCTTGGAGATAATCTGCACCCTATCTGCTGACTTACCTGTCTGAAAAATGGCCACATCCTAAAATTAACTGGGGCAGAACTAAGGGCAAAGGGGGAAGGAATGGGTTTGTCTGGTTCAGCTTTAAACGGATTACATACAGGAAGTGGAGAGAGAGTATCGTCAAGCAGAAAGAGACGATCGGAAGGCCGAATTGGAATTGAGGAAGATGGAGTTAGAAACTAAGAGGATAGAAGCTGAGCAAGGCCACTAGAAGGATGGAACTTGAAGCTGAGCAGGCAGCTAAGAAATTAGAAGCTGAGCAAGCAGCTAGGAAACTGGAAGCTGAGCAAGCAGCTAGGAAACTGGAAGCTGAGCAAGCAGCTAGGAAACTGGAAGCGGAGCAAGCAGCTAGGAAACTGGAAGCTGAACAAGAAGCTCAGAAAAGGGAGCACGAGTACAGGATGCGGGAACTCGAGCTCAAGAGTCAATCTAATGGGGAAACTGAGGGAGCAGTTGGAGGTTCCTCAGTCCCAGGCTCAACACCAGTAGGTGGACAGGGGTACCATGCTATGAAGTTTCCTTTGCGGTCTACGAGGAGGACAAAGAGAAGATTGACCATCCTTCAACGCTTCGAGGCTATGTCATTGCTATGGGTCTGGAGCGTACAAATGGAATCTTAAGCTATCCCAGGGATTACGCGGGACCGGATACGAGGTTTATACTCGCCTGCCACCAGGGACATGAGAACAATTATGATGAGTTAAAGACGGCTCTGCTGAAACGATTCGAGGTTACGTCACATACCTACCGGAAAAAATTTCGAGCAGCGAAACGAGAACCGGGGAGTTGTTTGCCGCCTACAGTTTGCGTCTTAAATCTTATCTCCATAAGTGGATGGATTTGGCTGGGTTCGCACATGACTATGAGAGTCTGGAAGAACTCATGGTGGTCGACCAGCTGAAGAAGCAAATGTCAAAACCTCTCAGGACATTCCTGGGAGAACAAGGAGCGGAACGTATTGACCTCGTGACAAAATTAGCAGAACGGTTCGTAGAGGTACATGGGGAGGAGCCGGGGAAAACCTTCCCACCAACACCAAAAGTCAGGAGAAACATGACAAGAAGAAAGCCAAAAGCTCTGGAACAAAAAAGGGGAACCTTAATGTGCAAAAAATCAGAGGATAGTCAGAGAAGACGAAGGAGGGAAGCAAGAGCTCTTCGAGCTCTACACCAAAACGACCGTGGTCGGAGAAGTGGTGTTCAATTTGTAAGTCACCCACTCACAATTCGAGGGACTGCAAATCGAAGGCTAAGAGCCCTCACTTCGCAGCATGTCAAGTGACTTCCAAGGAGGTTGTCACGGAGAATGCCAAGGTCAGCAAGATAGCTCACCATCAGGAGAGCTCACTCAAGTCCGGCACAAGAAAATCTAGGACAGAGAAATGGTGCAACCAATGCAAGTCAAACACGCACAATGCTATTGACTGCAAGAGAAAGTCAGGAGAATCTAAATTCCATCGTGTGCCCCGGGAGACCTAAGGTGGAGCCCACTGAACAGGTCGAGGGCCGACGAAGAAACTCCAGACCAGGAAAAACCACCTGTAGTGGAATTGGTAGAGGTTAACGGTCGTCAAGTGGAGTGTTTGTACGACACAGGACTGGACGGGGAGGCCGTGATTTCTGCGGATCTGGTACACCCAGAACAATTCACAGGTGAGACCATGGAAATACAGCCTGCACAGAAGAGTGCTGTGGCCATGAAGTTGCCCATTGCTAACGTGGAGATTCGGTCAAGATATGTCACCGGCACAATCAAGGCTGCTGTATTGACCGATCCCATTTTCCCAGTAATCCTAGGTTGCCGGTATGTCTTTCTGGGAATGCCCAGGGAGCCAATCCATATGGGAGCAATACAGACTCCGCTCTCAGACGAGAACGGAAGAGGCAGACGCAATTGTGACTAACCCAATGCCGGGGGAGCTACGAACTGCCCAGAGTGAGGATGATACTTTACGTCCTTGCTACAAAAAGCTGCAGAAAAGTGCTGATCCACCCACACGGGGGCATTACTACATGAAGAATAGGATACTCTACAGGAGAGCAGGAAGGGGAGACAACCTATACGGTCAGTTGGTCGTCCCAAAAGCTCACCGGTCCCAGATTCTTCATATGGGGCATACCATCTCCTTTAGTGGACATATGGGTATTGCCGCCACCATGCAGCGGATTTCCTGCCACTACTATTGGCCGGGAATGACAGAGGATGTGCGTCGGTATGTGAAGTCATGCCCTGAGTGCCAGAGGGTGGCACCGAAACACTGGACAGCACCGGTGGTCCTGGGTGAGATGCCCATCATGAACTCTCCTTTCGAGAGGGTAGCCATCGATATCGTGGGTCCACTTCCTAGGACTAGGGAGAGGAACATGTATATACTCACAATGGTGGATTGCTGTACAATGTGGGGTGAAGCCATACCGTTGACCACGATTGACTCGAAACGAGTGGCGGATGCACTGATGGAGGCCTTTACAAGATTAGGCTTCCCAGATCAAATTCTGACGGACAATGGGTCCCAGTTTTGTGGAAAACTCATGGAGGAGGTATTTAGAGTGTTTCACTCTAACCACATACATACCAGCCCTTACCATCCTCAAGCCAATGGACAAGTAGAGCGTTTCAACGGCACGTTGATGACAATGCTCAGGAAACTAGCGCAGGAAAAACCTGATAGGTGGGATGAATATATCCCTGCAGCACTCTTTGCCTATCGGGAAGTTCCTCATGGCTCAACAGGACTACCACCCGCTACGTTGCTGTTTGGGTCGTCCAATCAAAGGACCGTTGGAAGCCATGTTGAGGAGTTGGACTGAAGAGGGGACGTCAGAAGAAGTAATCTCATCCTATCAATACGTGGAGGAACTGAAAGAAAAACTCCACAAAGGATGGACTCTGGCAAATCAAAACTTGAAAAAGGCCAGGCAAAGACATGCGGCTTACTACAACCGTAGGTCTAAAGACAGATCTCTAGAGGTGGGAGACAAAGTTTTGTTGCTACTCCCAACGGGAAACAACAAACTGGAGATAGGTTGGCAAGGACCATTTCCCGTGGAAAGGGTAATATCCAGAACCAACTATCAGATCCGGATCCGGGGAAAGTCGAAGATTTTCCATATCAATCTCTTGCGGAAATACGAAGAGAGACCCGGAGAAAAAGCAGCTCACCTCATGGCAATGGCAGTTGCAGTGGAGACAGAAGTGGGAACCAGCGAGGGCAGGGAATATCCCCTGGTACACCAGGAACCTACAAGGATGTGCAGGTGAACCCTGATCTGACCTCCCAGGAGAGGGAGAAGATAACCCAGGTTCTCAGGTCTCATAAGGAGATACTGACTGATAAACCAGGACGAACGAGGTTGGTGAGTTCGAGATGACGTTGACTACACAGGAGCCTGTTCGCCAGAAGGTTTACCCAGTGCCCTTCTCTAAAGAAAAGGCCCTGGAGGAGGAAATACAAAAAACTGCTGGAGGATGACGTGATTGCACCATCCACATCCCCATACAATGCGGGGGTAGTTTTGTTACGGAAGACCAAGTGGAGAACACCGGTTGTGTATAGACTACCGACTTCTGAACAGTCATACACAATTTCAGGTGGAACCTTTGCCGAATCCAACGCAGTTATTCGCTAGGCTCCATAAGGCTCGGTACTTTTCAAAGGTGGATCTGAGTCGGGGGTACTATCAAATACCAGTCAAACCGGAGATTCGACCACTGCTGGCCTTCATTACACCCAGTGGACACTACGAATTCAAGGTCATGCCCTTTGGTCTCAGCAACGCACCTAGTGTGTTTACACGTATGATGAGGACTTTACTAGATCCTTTACAGGGATCCGGCCATCATCTCCTTCATGGATGATATTCTGATTTCCAGTGGCAGACTTGGATGACCATTTGCAATCCTTGGAGAGAGTGTTTAATAGACTCAAGGAAGCAGGGCTTACCGCTCGTCCAACCAAGTGCATGATTGGTTACCAGACTCTGGAATTTCTAGGTCACACCATCACTCCAGGACACATTGTCCCAGAAGAGAAGAACCTAGAGAAAATCAGAAATGCCCCAAGGCCAAAAACGAAGAAGGACGTGCGATCTTTTCTCTCGTTGTGTGGATTCTACCAGACAATTTATCCCACATTTCACTGAACTGGGAGCTCCATTGACGGAAACCTTGAAAAAGGGATTCCCGGACCAAATCATTTGGACACCAGAATGTGAGGACTGCCTATAGTCAGTTAAAGGAGGCCTTGGTCAGTAAACCTGTATTACAGCTCCCGGACCTTTCCAAACCATTTGTGTTGAGAACGGATGCAAGTGGGATTGGGATTGGGGCAGCGTTGTTACAGGAAGGGAAAGACGATGCTTCGGTTTGAAACCTGTGGCATACGCAAGCAAGAAACTACTCCAGGCTGAGAGGAATTATTCGACCGTCGAGAGAGAATGTTTGTCTCTCGTATGGGCCGTGCAAAAATTCCAGCCCTATTTGTATGGAGTTAAGTTTCGGGTCCAGTCAGATCATCAGCCCCTGATGTTCCTGGCTACTTCTCAGAAGCTCAACGCCCGTTTGATGCGGTGGTCGTTGTTACTTCAACCCTACAATTTCACAGTTGAGTATATTCCTGGGAAGGAAAATGTTGGAGCGGACTTCTTATCAAGACACCCAGCTCCTGAAGAAGAGGAATGAATCATCTGGATTGAATTCACAGTGGAGAAGAGTGAGATGGACTACTCTCTTAAGAGGGGGCCTATGTCATGATTTCACTGTGTATCCACCAGATAATGACAATACCGACGGTCATATTCATGCCTGTGTGCAAAGCTACATTTGTTTTTTAACCGGGACAGAAAAACAAAGTCGGAATGTACATCTGCAGTTGTTTACCAGTTAGATCAAGGACACCGCTAAGTCGCCAACATCAAACAAGGAAATCTTCTTTGACAATCCCCACAAGACGGGAAATTGTAGGCATATGTTGAGAAAAAGGGGGAAGCGACTTGTGCATGGATTGTCCAAAAGGGGGAGATAATCTACTATTGTGACATTGATGAAACCCAAGGGAAAGAATTTATTCAGAAATGGATAATCTGCCCTTGAACCACCTTTGTTAACATCAAAAGAACGTCACGTGGCCACTCAAGGCTGTTGGGTAAAAAACATGCTTTGTTTACAAGTAGTGTAACTCTGAGGATTGACTTGCACGGACGTGTTTGTCACTGCAGTGGATTTAAAAAAAAAAATATCTACCGTGTGCGGAAATTAATTAGATTTAATTGTACACGTGCCTGTTATGGCAAAATGTGGATATGATTTCGAAGACACTGTTGTGTTGTGCTTAAGGTATTGTAGAGAGTATATTTAAGCCTAGTTTAATATAAGCAGTAGCCTCGGTAAAACTTGCTAGAGTAATGAATAGAATTAGCTCTGCTAGTGAGAATTGTGTAGTGGGGTGATATTGGGGAAATTGGGGATGGGGAGAATGTACAATGATGGGATCTTCTAGTGATGTCTGCTAGGGGTCTACACTTTACATTTTGCTCTGTCCTGATCTTAACCCACTGCAGACCGGAGTGAAGAACTCCTATGCCCATGACAGAGAATGTTCACTGTCATGTATCTGAGTGAGGGCGGACACCCCCCCCCCCCCATCCAATGGAGGTTGGGGACAGTTGCTATCACCCAATGTGTTGTTCTCTCGTTGACAGGTTCCTTTAGGTCACTCAAGTCACTGAGAATGGAGACCTTGGTGCAGGCAGTTGGTCAACATCTTTTGCACTTAGCCCATGATAGAAAGGGTTTACGGGAACAAGCATAAGAGGGATTATCAAACGTCACACATTAACAGAAGACCAGAAATTGTTTTCTCCGCACCATTTTGGAGGAAGACCAATCGTCAAATTAATGTTTCAAACATCACTTGGGAACAGAATAGTAAAAAGTGAATTTCTTTTACACCACCTGGGAACAGCCCAGTGGCAGTATGTTTTACACGACAGGTGAACAAACAAAGAGATACAGTTATTCCCCATCACATGGGAAATAAATCAGTATAAACTTATTAGGAAGTTAGTATAACAATGGTCTTGTGATCAGTAGACACTTGAGACAGGAAGTACATTTATTTCAAAGAACAGTATGTTCGTGTCCTCACTAGACAAGGGTGTTATAAGTATAGGAACAAATTAGACATATATTAACTGTGTGATCCAGACAGGATTTAGGGTCGGACTGTGACTAGTTCTTTTGAGTGATCAAACAGCCACCGGTGGAAATCTACATCTAGCAGGATGGACACATACCTGGGTGAGGTCTTCGTGGACTGAATGAAGATGTGGTGTGATCCTTTCTGGGATGATCGGGCTGGGCTCTTCAGCTACCTGGTCTAAGTCTGCACCCACTAGAATATTCGACACACATTCTACACAGTACTAACACACACTTCTCACACTTATACTCTTTGCTTAATAAATTATTTTGTATTTATTTGTTAAAGCTAGAGTTGTGGAGTATGTTATGTTGGGGAGGAGTGAGAGGGGGCATGATCTAAGGGTGAGTGAGAGTAAGAAAAAGGGGTTTGCAGACCGACGGAGTTTTGTGGACGGAGTCTGGTGGTTTCTCTAAGACAACAATATTGGGGTAATAAAAATGTGGTGTGGATTCCCATCACTCCAAGGACGACACTAAAGTAAGTAAGAAAGACTTACGACAGCCACATAAATAGTCAAGCAGGAGATTAAATGGTTCGGTCATCCCGTTAGAATGCAACACCATCAACTATCAGCACTTGCACTGCATCAAAGAAGATGTCATAGAGAGCAAGAAGAAGTTCGAGAAGAAAATGGATTGACGACAAGATATTGTACAATCACATGGAAGGGTGACACCAAAAAAAAAAAAAAAAAAAAAAAAGAAGCAGAACCCATAAGAAGTTTATTTACTACTACCAAGACCAAGCAAATGTCTTCAAATTTTGTGAAAGTAAACTTCAGTCTGTGTATAATCATTTCCAAAATTTCAGTTACCTCGGTTGCTTTGCATAAAAGTTATGCTCCAAATGTCCTCCAGCGTTGGATGCACACTTGCATACGTTGCGCTAAATTGTCAATTATTCGACCTTTGCATTCCTCGGTGGGGATCTGATCCGTGCCGTGATCACTGCCTTCAGTTCATCAATCGTTTGAGGGTTGTTCTGGTAAACATTATCCTTGAGATACCCTCATAGATATAATTCTAGGGGGTTCAAGTCAGGTGAATGCGGTGCCCACTCCAAGTCAACTTCACGCTGACCAGTTTACCCTGAAACCGCTCTCTCGGCCTGGATGGACAGTTGTTTGATATGTGTGTGTGTGTGTGTGTGTGTGTGTGTGTGTGTGTGTGTGTGTGAGAGAGAGAGAGAGAGAGAGTGGGGGGAGGGGGGGGGGGTCACCCTGTACCTATCGGGCGCCGGAACATCAACAGAAAGTGAATGATGAAAAACAATGTTTTGCCGTCCTTAGAACCTCTGTGGTTCCTCTTACCCCACCAGTTCTATGGTTCCTCTTACCCCACCCGTTCCGGGAAAGGGGTTCCTTTTTTTTTTT
>JACEFZ010023628.1:0-52512 GCA_014155875.1 Cepaea nemoralis
AAAAGAGAAAAAAGGGGCCCTGGGTAGAACCATCATCAGAGAAGGCTCATTCAACGGCCAAGTGAACATCCAAGATCTACAACAAGTAGCAGCGAACCGCCAGACATGGAGAGCGATTACTTCTGCCCTATGCGCCGCCTTGGGCTCAAGAGGAAAGACTAACTAACTAACAAACTAACTAATAGATGATGACAATGATTAACTCAATGATTACAGTGCTTCATAGATGATGGTGTCTATAATTAACTTAATTAATACAGTGCTCCATGGATGATGACAACGATTAACTCAATGATTACAGTGCTCCATGGATGATGACAACAATTAACTCAATGATTACAGTGCTCCATGGATGATGTTATCTACAATTAACTCAATGATTACAGTGCTCCATGGATGATGACAACAATTAACTCAATGATTACAGTGCTCCTAGAACAACAACAGCAATGAGGCATATAATGACAAAATCAACTGCCCATTTATCAACATAAACATCGTGCTCATTCCCCAGGCCGGCAGGTCTCCAGCCACACTCCACACACAACCACCCGGCACCTCGTGCGCCCCTCACAAAAACCACATATTAACTGAACACCGCTGAATGGATCGGGGGAGGGAGGGGGGGGGCGTCGCCCTCGTCATATGAAAGGAGGGGCGGTCTTTCCTTCTATGTCACCGATTTCGGGGAATTTTTGCACGCATTAGTGAATATTTTGAACAACGACATTTCAAATGCGATTAGAACACCGCACTTCTGGTGCATTCTCCACACGGGAGGCCGAGCTGGATGGGCCCTAGCAGTCAATAGATGTTTGTACAGGTTTGTCTCCCGTGACCTTACGTCATGGAAAAATAAGTAGTGGTTTTGAGATTTCATGCGTATATGACGTCATTCATCATCATCATTGGCACCTTGCCGTCTTGACAGACGATAGTTTGTGCTTTAAAAAGGCATAATAACTTTTAACTATGGCGGTAGCGAGTGTGACTGATAAGGCCAATTTGCGCTGTAAATGTCCGTTCACAGTGGGTGCATGTGAACACGTGGTCATTTCCACCATCATGCACCATCTTACGTCTCAAACGCTTGATGTGTGACTTTTCTACAATAATTTTCTCCTTTGACTTTATTCCATTTCTGATATTTGCCCTCCATGCAACACGTTCAGCGGCGACTTGCTCCCAATGTGCATTATCAATGCCTGTATCACTCATGTAACGCTGACGTCATTATAGTCAAGTAAATAGGTACAACTGTCTCGGAACAGTCGTAACTTATGATGGGAGACACCTTGAAAAGGTTAGAACAAGAATTGTCATAGCGAAAGTAGCCTTTAGCGAGATGGAATACACACTGACCAATAAAAAGATGTCATTTGCAAAGATAACACGAGTGTTGAGGTACTACATAGAACCTTTCCAGGCCTTGAACGAAACACTAGAGAGGTGAAAACAATACAATGTATTGATCACCCAGGCCGGGGACGACATAGAGGGGTGGAAACACCACAATGTATTGATTACCCAGGCGGGGGACGACATAGAGGGGTGAAAACACCACAATGTATTGATTACCCAGGCGGTGGACGACATAGAGGGGTGGAAACACCACAACGTATTGATCACCCAGGCGGGGGACGACATAGAGGGGTGAAAACACCACAATGTATTGATTACCCAGGCGGGGGACGACATAGAGGGGTGAAAACACCACAATGTATTGATTACCCAGGTCAGGACGACACATTAGAGAGGTGGAAACAATACAAGGTATTGATCCCCCAGGCCAGTGAAGACACAGTAGAGAGGTGAAAACAATACAATGTATTGATCACCCAGGCCAGGGAAGACACAGTAGAGAGGTGAAAACAATACAATGTATTGATCTCCCAGGCCAGTGAAGACACAGTAGAGAGGTGAAAACAATACAATGTATTGATCTCCCAGGCCAGGGAAGACACAGTAGAGAGGTGAAAACAATACAATGTATTGATCTCCCAGGCCAGTGAAGACACAGTAGAGAGGTGAAAACAATACAATGTATTGATCTCCCAGGCCAGGGAAGACACAGTAGAGAGGTGAAAAGAATACAATGTATTGATCACCCAGGCCGGGAGACGACAGTAGAGAGGGTGAAAACACTACAATGTATTGATCACCCAGGCAGGTGACGACAGTAGAGAGGTGAAAACACTACAATGTATTGATTACCCAGGTCAGGGCAGACACAGTAGAGAGGTGGAAAACAATACAATGTATTGATCTCCCAGGCCAGGGAAGACACAGTAGAGAGGTGAAAACAATACAATGTATTGATCACCCAGGCCGAGGACGACGCAGTAGAGAGGTTAAAACACCACAATATACGATCACCCAGGACCGGGGACGACACGGTAGAGACGTAGAAAAACCACAATGTATTGATCACCCAGTTCGGGGACGACACACAGGGTGGAAACACTACAATATATTGATCAACCGGACAGGAAATGTCCGAAGTCAAACCTTTGCATCCAAGTGACGACAACGACCGCTTGAGGTGGGATAAGACTCTGTGAGGACGACCCCCCCCCCCCCACTCTCTCTCTCTCTCTCTCTCTCTCTCTCTCTCTCTCTCTCTCTCTCTCTCTCTCTCTCTCTCTCTCCTTCTGCAAGTGAGAGGGAAGCAGGGACCCAAGACATAAAATTAGCCCAGAGGACGGGATTGTGCAGGAGGGCGGTTTCTAAATCTGTGAACGGAGTACAGAGAAGGCAACATGGCTGCAACGACGTCTGCTGGGTCACAGCTAGCCGTAGAACAAGAGTGTCTTATTGCACATTGGCACTCCAAGAGTGTCTTATTACACATCGGCGCTTCAAGAGTGTCTTATTACACATCGGCACTCCAAGAGTGTCATATTACACATCGGCGCTTCAAGAGTGTCTTATTACACATCGGCACTCCAAGAATGTCTTATTGCACATCGGCACTCCAAGAGTGTCTTATTACACATCGGCACTCCACTTGTGTCTTATTACACATCGGCACTCCACGGGTGTCTTATTACACATCGGTGCTCCATGAGTGTCTTATTACACATCGGCACTCCACGAGTCTTTTATTACACATCGGCACTCCACGAGTCGCTTATTACACATCAGCACTCCACGAGTCTTATTACACATCAGCATTCCACTAGTGTCTCATTACACATTGGCACTCCATGAGTCTCTTATTACACATCGGCACTCCACGAGTCTCTTATTACACATCGGCATTCCAGTAGTGTCTCATTACACAACGGCACTCCAAGAGCCTCTTATTACACTTCGGCACTCCAAGAGTCTTTTATTACACTTCGGCACTCCAAGAGTCTCTTATTACATATCGGCACTCCAAGAGTCTCTTATTACACTTCGGCACTCCAAGAGTCTCTATAACACTTCGGCACTCCAAGAGTAATATGGTCAATTCCCGCCTGCCACATTTACTCCCCAGAATATGTTCTGACCCCGACTTTCAGCCTGGGTCACCCGGGATACCGAGTCCATGTTTTGGTAAACCCATACGTTGATGGTCTCCCTGGTCTAGGGATTTACATGACTTTCTCCGTAATCCCGTATACTCTCGTGAATAACGTGATGTGTGCGAGAATTGGTAGCGGTTCTCTCCGCGTCGGTAACTTACCGGGTATGTGAGCCGGTCTCTCAGAAAGCAATGGCAAACTACTGAGCGTAATCTTGCCAAGAAATCAACAATCAGCTGAAAGATGGTGATGTTGACAGTGATGTCATGTAAAGGATATGCGAACCCAAAAAAAATACGTTGATGGGGATTGGACCATGTGACTGCTGGGCCGACGGGCACGCGCGCTGGCAAGTGCGCTCCCGCTACACCCGAGACATGTCGTCTGCTGGTGGCAACTAGGCTACCTCTACACCCGAGACGTGTCTGCTGGTGGCAGCTAGGCTACCGCTACACACTAGATATGTCGTCTGCTGGTGGCAACTAGGTTACCGCTACATACAAGACATGTCGTCTGCTGGTGGCAGCTAGGCTACCGCTACACGCTAGACATGTCGTCTGCTGGTGGCAGCTAGGCCATCGCTACACGCTAGATATGTCGTCTGCTGGTGGCAACTAGGTTACCGCTACATACAAGACATGTCGTCTGCTGGTAGCAATGACCATGATCATACTCGTCATCATGTGCCTTGCCCGCGTGCACAATCTCGGGTGGCCATTTTACGGCGTGTATCCAGCAGTCTAGGTTTCGACGTATCTGTTTCCACGAGCAAGAGTACACAGACTACACAGTCTCCCCAAACAAGAGTGCACAGACTAGTCTCCCCGAGCAAGAGAGCACAGACTACAGTTTCCACGAGCAAGAGTGCACAGACTACTGTCTCCCTGAGCAAGAGTGCACATACTATTGTCTCCCCGAGCAAGAGTGCACAGCATAACAGTCTCCCCGAGCAAGAGTGCACAGACTACTGTCTCCACGAGCAAGAGTGCACAGCATACCCAGTCAACACGAGCAAGAGTGCACAGACTACCCATTCTCCCCGAGCAAGAGTGCACAGACTATCCAGTGTCCACGAGCAAGAGTGCACAGACTATCCAGTGTCCACGAGCAAGAGTGCACAGACTACCCAGTCTCCCCGAGCAAGAGTGCACAGACTATCCAGTGTCCACGAGCAAGAGTACACATACCACCCAGTCTCCCCGAGCAAGAGTGCACAGACTAGAGTCTCCCCGAGCAAGAGTGCACAGACTACCCAGTCTCCACGAGCAAGAGTGCACAGCCTACCCAGTGTCCCCGAGCAAGAGTGCATAGACTACCCAGTCTCCACGAGCAAGAGTGCACAGACTACCCAGTCTCAACGAGCAAGAGTGCACAGACTACATTCTCCCCGAGCAAGAGTGCACAGACTACAGTCTCCCCGAGCAAGAGTACACAGACTACCCAGTGTACACGAGTAAGAGTGCACAGACTAGTCTCCCCGAGCAAGAGTGCACAGACTACAGTCTCCCCGAGCAAGAGTGCACAGACTACCCACACTCCTCGAGCAAGAGTGCACAGACTACCCATTCTCCACGAGTAAGAGTGCACGGACTAGTTTCCCCGAGCAAGAGTACACTGACTCCCCGAGCAAGAGTGCACAGACTACACAGTCTCTCCGAGCAAGAGTGCACAGACTACACAGTCTCCCCGAGCAAGTGTGCACAGACTATCTAGTGTCCACGAGCACGAGTGCACAGACTAGTCTCCCCGAGCAAGAGTGCACAGACTACAGTCTCCCCGAGCAAGAGTACACAGACTACCCAGTCTCCCCGAGCAAGAGTGCACAGTCTACCCAGTCTCCACGAGTAAGAGTGCACAGAATAGTCTCCCCGAGTAAGAGTACACAGACTACAGTCTCCCCGAGCAAGAGTGCACAGACTACAGTCTCCCCGAGCAAGAGTGCACAGACCAGTCTCCCCGAGCAAGAGTGCACAGACTACACAGTCTCTCCGAGCAAGAGTGCACAGACTACCCAGTGTCCACGAGCAAGAGTGCACAGACTACACAGTGTCCACGAGCAAAAGTGCACAGACTACAGTCTCCCCGAGCAAGAGTACACAGACTACACAGTGTCACGAGCAAGAGTGCACAGACTACACAGTGTCCACGAGCAAGAGTGCAAAGACTATACAGTGTCCACGAACAAGAGTGCACAGACCACAGTCTCCCAGAGCAAGAGTGCACAGACTACACAGTGTCCCCGAGCAAGAGTGCACAGACTACACAGTGTCCCCGAGCAAGAGTGCACAGACTACAGTCTCCCAGAGCAAGAGTGCACAGACTACACAGTCTCTCCGAGCAAGAGTGCACAGACTACACAGTCTCCTAGAGCAAGAGTGTACAGACTACACAGCCTCCCCGAGCAAGAGTGCACAGACTACACAGTCTCCCCGAGCAAGAGTGCACAGACTACACAGTCTCCCCGAGCAAGAGTGCGCAGACTACACAGTCTCCCCGAGTAAGAGTGCACAGACTACCCAGTGTCGCCGTGCAAGAGTGCACAGACTAGTTTCCATAAACAAGAGTGCACAGACTACAGTCTTCACCAGCAAGAGTGCACAGACTACAGTCTTCACCAGCAAGAGTGCACAGACTACAGTCTTCACGAGCAAGAGTGCACAGACTACCCAGTGTCCCCGAGTAAGAGTGCCCAGACTACACAAGTTGAGAACCTGTATATCCACATTAGGTAGGTGGGTGTACCAACAACTCGGCCAATCAAGGACCTCACTTGAAAAAAACTACAACGGCTCAATGTGCGGTGAGGTCACGTGAAATATACGTCTCTTAAACATGATAATGGAACTAGAAAGCGACAGAAAAGACGTTGAAATGAAACATGAGTGTCTAGATTAAAATTAAGTCAAATATCTTTCTTCTTTGATTGTTCGATTGGAAAGTGAAGATGTCTATACGTCACTCAACCCACGACAACATCACTCATGTGCGACAGCCGTGGCTGGACACAGCTTAGTGCGGCACACTAGTGCGGCACACTGGTGCGGCACAAGAGGTTGACAGGTGTCGCGAGAAGTGTAAACCACACTCGCGGGGTAAAGACGTCATACTCTGGATGGGTCATGTTGTTGGATATGTGGATGTTGTATATGTGTCCAGTTGTTGGATGTGTAGATGATGTAAATGTGTCCAGTTGTCAGATGTGTAGATGTTGTATATGTGTCTAGTTGTCATATGTGTAGATATTGTATGTGTGTTCAGTTGTTGGATGTGCAGATGTTGTATATCAGTCAAATTGTGACTACTGTAATATCTCATATACTACCCCAGGATAAGGGCCTATTGTAAAACCTCCCCTTCCTTATTTTATTTTATTAATCCAGATTGATTCGAGAAACTCTTGATCTGACTCTGCCTCTTTTGCCGCAAATCTTTCCAGTTGTCACGATGTTCTTCAATCCCTCACTTCTCGTTGGACTTTCCAGTCGTCACAATGTCCTCCAATGCCTCACTTCCCATTGAACTTTCCAGTTTTCACGATGCTCTTCAATGCCTCACTTCTCATTGAACTCTCCAGTTGTCACGATGCTCTCCAATGCCTCACTTCTCATCGGACTTTCCAGTCGTCACGATTTTCTCCAATGCTTTACTTCTCATTGAACTTTCCAGTCCTCAAGATTTCCTCCAACGCCTCACTTCTCACTGGACTTTCCAGTTGTCACGATGTTCTCCAACGCCTCACTTCTCATTGAACGTTCCAGTTGTCACGATGTTCTGCAGTGCCTCTCCTAGATAATGTTCTAGTTTCATTAGCCTCTTTCAGGCTATCTTATAGTTACTCTGGCAGTCCAAGGAATTAGCAACATTCGTCTCAGGAACCTCATCTCTGTTGCTTTCAAGTTCTTCCTAATTTGTTCATTTACATTCCAAGCTTCACTGCCTTACAGCAAAACAGGTTCTATGTAGCATTTCAGCACTCTTTGTCTCACATTCAGTGACAATGACTTACTGCATCAGATACTGTTCATTTTCTGGAAAGCAGCTTTGGCCTGCCCTACTCCGCTCTGTGCACGGAAACAGCAACAAACCATAAAGTTTGATGCCAGCAAGTGTCCCCTTTGGGGACCGTCAGGTCCAGTCACGTGTGACCTGCCTCTGAAGTTTGGGAGCAGCGTCACGGCCATGGTGCCCCGGAGGTCACGTGACGGGGATAGAACAATGGGGTTATGTTCGTGACCCCGCACGACGACTTATCACGTGTCACGTGACGGGGATAGAACAATGGGGTTATGTTCGTGACCCCGCACGACGACTTATCACGTGTCACGTGACGGGGATAGAACAATGGGGTTATGTTCGTGACCCCGCACGACGACTTATCACGTGTCACGTGACGGGGATAGAACAATGGGGTTATGTTCGTGACCCCGCACGACGACTTATCACGTGTCACGTGACGGGGATAGAACAATGGGGTTATGTTCGTGACCCCGCACGACGACTTATCACGTGTCACGTGACGGGGATAGAACAATGGGGTTATGTTCGTGACCCCGCACGACGACTTATCACGTGTCACGTGACACTAGTTGATGCCACTCAACGGTAACACGACCCCAACACACACACACACAAACACACACACACCCACACACGGCCAAAAATAGAGAGGGGAGAGGGTGTTGGGCTTCGAAGAAAGTTACAATCTTAACATCAAACAATGCCTCTGTGTGTGTGTGTGTGTGTGTGTGTGTGTGTGTGTGTGTGTGTGTGTGTGTGTGGTGTGTGTGTGTGTGTGTGTGTGTGTGTGTGTGTGTGGGTGGGTGGGTGTGTGGGTGATTATCACCTAACATGTATAGTATGACTTTTTTCAATGTCTGTATGTCTAAGAGAGAGGGGGTGGGGGTGGGGGGTTGAGGCGAGAGAGTGAGGGGAGAGAGGGGAGAAATAGGGTGAGGATGAAGGGGAGAGAGAGAGGGAGAGAGAGAGAGACAAAGTGAGGGAGAGAGGGAGGGAGGTAGAATTAGAAAATGACGCTCACTCTGACAGGACACGACACATCTGTGTTTGATGTGTGCAAGACAATGATATCTCGGGTATCTGTCAGATGGACCGCGCCGATCTGCACCAGTGTTTACCATTTGAATATTATCTCTCCTTGTTTTTCCCTTTCTCTCCTCCAATCTCCATCTCTTGCCATCTATTATTCTCTCTCTCTCTCTCTTTCTCTCTCTCTCTCTCTCTCTCTCTTTCTCTCTCTCTCTTTCTCTCTCTCTCTCTTTCTCTCTCTCTCTTTCTCTCTCTCTTTCTCTCTCTCTCTTTCTCTCTCTCTCTCTCTCTCTTTCTCTCTCTTTCTCTCTCTCTCTTTCTCTCTCTCTCTTTCTCTCTCTCTTTCTCTCTCTCTCTTTCTCTCTCTCTCTCTTTCTCTCTCTCTCTTTCTCTCTCTCTCTTTCTCTCTCTCTCTCTCTCTCTCTTTCTTTCTCTCTCTCTCTCTCTTTCTCTCTCTCTCTCTCTCTCTCTCTCTCTTTCTCTCTCTCTCTCTCTCATCCCTCACTCTTTGCTAACTCTCCTTCACGTTTTATTACTCTCCCACTCACTCCGCCCGTTTATGTCTATCTGTATACATTACTCTAGACCAGTGTTTCCCAACGTGGGGCCCACGCCCCACAGGGGGACAATTTGACTGTTAAGGGGGGCAATTCGAAAATGGGAGAAATCGGCTGAATATAACAAAACGGGGAGACTTGAGACTGAAGTTAACTAAATTGGAACCTGACATAAGATCTCTTTGCAGCAAGCATCAAGCGCAAGGATCACACTAAATTTAAATAATAAATAATTACTAATAATTAAAATAATATAGAAAAATCTTTCATTAAAATTATTTTGTTCTTGAATTTCAGTTCTCCATTATATGTTTTGAAAATTTACTTACTGTGTTTGCTCAATAATTACCTAGTGATTTCTTCCTAAAACCTATCATTCAAGTTTCTTTAGTGAACATTTCAATTTTTGAATATTAAAAATAATGTATATGTTGAGGGGGGCGTGGGGCTGGGGAGGGGGGCAATATGAATTTTAGAAAGGCTTAAGTGGGGCATGGCACAAAAAAGGTTGAGAAACACTGCTCTAGACCCACCCAATCATCCTATCAGCCAGACACCCACCCACTCACCCAGCCAGACACTCACCCACTCACCCAGCCAGACAACCACCCACCCAGGCAGCCAGACATCCACCCTTAGCCCTACTTTATCTCTCTGTCTCGTTGTTTTTCTTTATATGCATCCATCTATTCCATCGTTACTCTTTATGGACAGAAAATGAATGAACAAACACTGGATGGGAGGGAGGGAGACTCTGCTTCACTTTCTCACTTCCGTATATTGGGCATTTCGTTCGCTACTAGCCGCTCCCCATGCAAACCAGGAACGGTCAGTCTGCAGCTGACATCCACTCAGGGAGCTTTCGGTTCGGACTTTCTGCGGGTGTTCTTCGAAGGACATTACACTCCCACTCTGACGTTTTTGCGTTGTGCCCGTTTTATTTGCGCTCTCAGGCCGACACATCCGACTTTAGCGGGCATTTGTTGACCAGGTTAGCCTTCCGGGTAACCAACAGGTATGAGTGTTTGGGTACTTTCATAACAGCAGATAGAGGGTGTATTCACAAAGTTAAATGCAAATAGCCCGAGCAAAGGTGGCATTTCACAAGATGAAGAATATTCTCTGAAATTTATCTTAGCCAAACCCGGTCAACAAATGCCAGCAGAAGTCGGATGTGTCGGCCTAACGGCGCAAGAACGCAGCTTTGCTGTAAACAGGCACAACGCAATCACATCCGGAAAAAAAAACTCTGGATGAACGAAGAAGAAGAAGATCTTAGCCAAACGAGGTGCGGAAACGTGTTCTTACAAGCTACATCGAGACAGTCCTGGTGCACAGAAGCGAATCATGGATCATTATCAGACATGTCATCAGAAGGGGAAAGCTTGAGTATGTCGTCACAACGGGAAAGTTGGAGGGGGGAGGGGGGAAGGGGGAGACAGAGAGAAGATGATGAACAGTTTGGCATCACGGCTTGGAGGAATATCTCTATCAGAAATGATTGATAGTACACGAGACAAAAGTCTGTGGACAGGCATGATCTCCAACGCAACACAGCATGGACAAGACGAAGAAGAAGAAGAAGAAGAAGAAGAAGAAGAAGAAGAAGAAGAAGAAGAAGAAGAAGAAGAAGAAGAAGAAGAAGAAGAAGAAGAAGAAGAAGAAGAAGAAGAAGAAGAAGAAGAAGAAGAAGGAAGAAGAAGAAGGAAGAAGAAGAAGAAGGAGGTGGAGGAGGAGGAGGAGAGGAAGAAGAAGCAGCAGCAGCAGAAGAAGAAGAAGAAGAAGAAGAAGAAGAAGAAGAAGAAGAAGAAGAAGAAGAAGAAGAAGAAGAAGAAGAAGAAGAAGAAGAAGAAGAAGAAGAAGAAGAAGAAGAAGAAGAAGGAGGATGAGGAGGAGGTGGTGGAGGAGGAGGAGGAGGAGGAGGAGAGGAAGAAGAAGCAGCAGCAGCAGAAGAAGAAGAAGAAGAAGAAGAAGAAGAAGAAGAAGAAGAAGAAGAAGAAGAAGAAGAAGAAGAAGAAGAAGAAGAAGAAGAAGAAGAAGAAGAAGAAGAAGAAGAAGAAGAAGAAGAAGGTGCGACGTTCACTTCTAGTGGTGCGATGTTCACTTATAGTGGCACTATGTTCACTTCTAGTTGTACGATGTTCACTTCCAGTGGTACGATGTTCACTTCCAGTGGTACGATGTTCACTTCTAGAGGTGTGACGTTCACTTCGAGTGGTGCGGCGTTCACCACGAGCTCAACATACCCGCCATCCCCTCTGCAGAAACAAAACCGCACAGTTCTGCACCCTGGGTTGTTTGAACTGTTATGAAAGTTTCAGAGCGCGAGTCTTCAACAGGTGTTTAAGGTACCCTAGTGCAGGCCAGCCACCCGTGCAATCGCCACCCGGTGTTTGTTACAGGACTTTTGTAACGGGTACAAGATCATTGTCGCCTGCACTTTGTTCAAGACTTGGCACTAATAGGTAAGAGATTTACGAGATTAGGTGACCAGTGTTTGAAACAGGTCGATCGCTATCTCTGTTGTTACCGGTGCAGGAACACTGTTATATGCTCAGTGTTGAGACTTGGCACTAATAGGTCTGAGATTTACGAGATGAGCTGACCATTGCTTGAAACATTATCCGTGCTGTAATAGTATAGTAAAGATACCATGACAGAATTGAATTCTCAAAGAGAACTGGTCACTCACCTGGAGAAGACGTCCACTTTCTCTGAACATGTTATGAGAAGGGGAAAGTTGGAGTACGTCGTCACAACTTGAGGGGAGGATCGGCGGGGGGAGGCCAAGAAAGACGGTTTCTTCTCCTTCTTCTTCGTTCATCCGGAGTTTTTTTTTCGGATGTGATTGCGTTGTGCCTGTTTACAGCAGAGCTGCGTTCTTGCGCCATTAGGCCAACACATCCGACTTCTGCGGGCATTTGTTGACCGGGTTAACCTTCCCGGGGGTTTCTTAGGACGTTTGACTCTCACTGGTGTGGTGTTATCTCCCACCCTAGCTGGCCCATATAGAACAGCCAAAGACATCCTGGTCAGCCCTCAAGGGAAGGCAGGGGCAGACCATGGGCATTCCCCGCCATCCAAGGAGGCTTCCATAATTGCAGAGCCAACACATGGCTGCTTAGCCTCACTTCCGTATATTGGGCCTTCCGTTCACCATAGGCTGTTCCTCCGGAAACCAGAAGAATGCAGTGTGCAGATGACATCCACACAGTGAGCTTTCGACTCGGACTTTCCGCGCAATGGATTTGCTATCCGAGCAATATTCCATTTCATGCCACTAGGACACTTTTACCACCTTATTTGAAGCTCACAGAGTGAGCTTTTGATTCGGACTTTCCACGTAATGGATTTGCTATACAAGCAATATTCCATTTCATGCCTCTGGGAGGCTTTTGTAACCGACATACCTGTGGTATGAAGTGTGGCAGTCTGAATACTTCTTCATACACCTTTAAATGTCAACCTGTATGTAGTTAAAGTAAGCTGAGGTCAACTTGAGCTTGTTAATATCTCCATAGAGCTTGTCCTCAAATGAAGCAGGTGTGGGCCAAAATATCTTTCTCTGTTCTGCATATATTGGGCAATCCTGCAGCAAATGTTTTGCTGTCATTTTTCCAGTTCGACAATTACATTCATCGGTATCTCCTATTTTTAGTTTATTGAACAAGTGGTATTTCAGCCTGTTATGTCCTGTGCGGAGTCTGAAGATTGCTACTTGTTCTCTTCTGTCGAGTTTGTAATATGCATCATCCTTCTGGTGGCCTGGATGCTCTGATTCCCATTTGGTTTTATAGGTGCTTTTTATCAACCTCTTTGCCTCATTGTAAGTTATGTCTATGTCAGGCTGTGGTAGTCGTCCGCCCTCTTTTGCCAGTCTGTCAGCCTCTTCATTTCCAGGTATACTGCAATGTGATGGGATCCACTGTATTACAACTTTTTTGGATTTCTGGCTTAGACCATGGAGTGCTGCTCTTAGGTCAGCTATTTCTGTGCTGTTATTGCTCTTCAGTATTGAGACAGCTGACTTTGCATCTGTGAAGATAGCTATTTGCTTCTCTTTATTTTCCTCCATCAAGAGCATTTCTGCTGCAGTTTTCAGAGCCTCTACCTCTGCTTTGAAGTTACTTGAAAACTTTCCAGTTGCCACTGAATGTGTTTTTTTCACTCCATTTTTTAAATTTAGGAGAATTCCTCCTCCTCCATTCTCTATTGAATTTTTGGCTGATCCATCTGTATATGCATGGGTCCAATTGCTGCTTGGGTAATATTCTTTTATGTAGTTTATGGTTATTTCTCTTCTTTCGGTTTCATGCTGAGTGTTCTTTTTCTCAATACCAGGAATGTTTTCTATCATCTCAGGCAGTTGCTGCTGTCTCCAAGCTGGGAAGAAAGACGGTTTGACATTGCACGGATGAACGTCGGTATCAGAAATGATTGGCAGCACTAGAGGCACAAGGCTGTTAAAGGAATAATCACCATAGCCACACGGCATGGCTTAGAAGACATGCAAAGTGTTGTGAGCTTTTAGGTAAGAGGTACGAGATGAGCTGACCTGGGACGCACCTCAGTATCACACCTCAGGACACACCAGTAACTGGTAGGTAATATTTGGGAACTGACCGTCCGAGGAAAACGTTCCTGAATCTCTTACTAAATATTGACCATACTGTAGTCTTTGTTGTGGTAGAAACAGACCAGAATCTATTATTCACCATACTGTAGTCTTTGTTGTGGTAGAAACAGACCAGAATCTATTATACACCATACTGTAGTCTTTGTTGTGGTACAAACAGACCAGAATCTATTATTCATCACACTGTAGTCTTTGTTGTGGTACAAACAGACCAGAATCTATTATTCACCATACTGTAGTCTTTGTTGTGGTACAAACAGACCAGAATCTATTATTCATCACACTGTAGTCTTTGTTGTGGTACAAACAGACCAGAATCTATTATTCACCATACTGTAGTCTTTGTTGTGGTACAAACAGACCAGAATCTATTATTCACCACACTGTAGTCTTTGTTGTGGTACAAACAGACCAGAATCTATTATTCATCACACTGTAGTCTTTGTTGTGGTACAAACAGACCAGAATCTATTATTCACCATACTGTAGTCTTTGTTGTGGTAGAAACAGACCAGAATCTATTATTCACCATACTGTAGTCTTTGTTGTGGTAGAAACAGACCAGAATCTATTATTCACCATACTGTAGTCTTTGTTGTGGTAGAAACAGACCAGAATCTATTATACACCATACTGTAGTCTTTGTTGTGGTAGAAACAGACCAGAATCTATTATTCATCACACTGTAGTCTTTGTTGTGGTACAAACAGACCAGAATCTATTATTCACCATACTGTAGTCTTTGTTGTGGTAGAAACAGACCAGAATCTATTATTCACCATACTGTAGTCTTTGTCTCTGTACCCTAGGTACACACAGTGAGATCTTCGGTACACACAATGAGACCTTTGGTACACACAGTGAGATCTTCGGTACACACAATGAGACCTTTGGTACACACAGTGAGACCTTAGTACACATATTGATACCTTAGGATACACACTGAGACCTTAGTACACACACTGAGACCTTCGGTACACAGTGAGATCTTAGTACACATATTAATACCTTATGATACACTGAGACCTTAGTACACACACTGAGACCTTCGGTACACACAGTGAGATCTTAGTACACATATTGATACCTTAGGATACACTGAGACCTTAGTACACACACTGAGACCTTCGGTACACACCGTGAGATCTTAGTACATATATTGATACCTTAGGATACACTGAGACCTTAGTACACACACTGGGACCTTCGGTACACACATTGACATCTTAATACACAAACTGAGGCCTTCGGTACACACAGTGAGACCTTCGTAGTCTGGGTACATACACTGGGGTCGCCCGTACAGTCAACAAGAAACCAGATTGCCGACAGCTGTTTGATTTATGATCTGTCTGTTGAACGCGCATAAAGTAGGTCACAAAGTGTACACACGTGCTGAACAACTGGTCCTGGCACAAACTTACACACGTGCTAAACAACTGGCTGTGGCAGAAACGGCGTATCCGAATTGTTCATGGGACACCGGCACTGCCAGCCTGGTCGTGGAGATCATCCCACGTTTGATACTGCAGTGGGGAATGTGGCATGTTACGGACATCCCATATCATTTGAGTTACGTGACCAGTTCTCATACCCACTATCTCCCTCGCCGTGGTAGAACAGTGGCTAGAGCGCAACCTTCATCAAATGTCACTGCCAGCCACCAAAACCCACCCCCACACAATCATCAAGCGTCACTTCCAGCCACCAAAACCCACCCCCATACAATCATCAAGCGTCACTTCCAGCCACCAAAACCCACCCCCATACAATCATCAAGCGTCACTTCCAGCCACCAAAACCCACCCCCATACAATCATCAAGCGTCACTTCCAGCCACCAAAACCCACCCCCTTACAATCATCAAGCGTCACTTCCAGCCACCAAAACCCACCCCCATACAATCATCAAGCGTCACTTCCAGCCACCAAAACCCACCCCCATACAATCATCAAGCGTCACTTCCAGCCACCAAAACCCACCCCCACACAATCATCAGGCGTCACTTCCAGCCACCAAACCCACCCCCATACAATCATCAAGCGTCACTTCCAGCCACCAAAACCCACCCCCATACAATCATCAAGCGTCACTGTCAGCCACCCAAACCCACCCCCACAGAACCATCGGTCCCCAAACTTCAAGTGTTTCTTCGGCTGACCTTTCAAGAGGTCGCCGTCATGACAGGAATACTCGATCCAAAACAATGTACACACCCTTAGCAGTCACGGAACATTAGCTTATTAGCGATCGTAGAGTTCACAAAGATACGGCATTTCGTATGTTATATTCTTATTAGCGATCGTAGAGTTCACAAAGATACGGCATTTCGTATGTTATATTCTTATTAGCGATCGTAGAGTTCACAAAGATACGGCATTTCGTATGCTATATTCTTATTAGCTATCGTAGAGTTCACAAAGATACGGCATTTCGTATGCTATATTCTTATTAGCGATCACAGAGTTCACAAAGATACGGCATTTCGTATGCTATATTCTAATTAGCGATCACAGAGTTCACAAAGACTACGGCATTTCGTATGCTATATTCTTATTAGCGATCACAGAGTTCACAAAGATACGGCATTTCGTATGCTATATTCTTATTAGCGATCACAGAGTTCACAAAGACACGGCATTTCGTATGCTATATTCTTATTAGCGATCACAGAGTTCACAAAGACACGGCATTTCGTATGCTATATTCTTATTAGCGATCACAGAGTTCACAAAGATACGGCATTTCGTATGCTATATTCTTATTAGCGATCACAGAGTTCACAAAGATACGGCATTTCGTAAGCTATATTCTTATTAGCGATCACAGAGTTCACAAAGACACGGCATTTCGTATGCTATATTCTTATTAGCGATCACAGAGTTCACAAAGACACGGCATTTCGTATGCTATATTCTTATTAGCGATCACAGAGTTCACAAAGACACGGCATTTCGTATGCTATATTCTTATTAGCGATCACAGAGTTCACAAAGACACGGCATTTCGTATGCTATATTCTTATTAGCGATCACAGAGTTCACAAAGACACGGCATTTCGTATGCTATATTCTTATTAGCGATCACAGAGTTCACAAAGACACGGCATTTCGTATGCTATATTCTTATTAGCGATCACAGAGTTCACAAAGATACGGCATTTCGTATGCTATATTCTTATTAGCGATCACAGAGTTCACAAAGATACGGCATTTCGTATGCTATATTCTTATTAGCGATCACAGAGTTCACAAAGACACGGCATTTCGTACATTGTATTCTTATTAGCGATCGTAGAGTTCACAAAGATACGGCATTTCGTACATTGTATTCTTATTAGCGATCATAAGAGTTGACATAGATAAGGCATTTCGTATACCAGTGGTTCTCAACCTTTTTTATTGGCTCATGCCCCCCTTTACCATATGTTCAGAATGTCATCCCCCGCCCCCTTCGAATTTCCTCCCTATAAATCCCCCCACCCTTACACAGTATACATAAAAATGGAAGCTAAATTTAATAACTCATACTAGAACAAGTCTAGGCATCTACATAAAAAGTGATTTGCGGGTCTACTTACGTTATAAAACGAATTTCATTAGAGCGAGAAGTACAGAACTGTAAAGTTTGGAGGGAAAAACAATATCAAGTAACTGGTTCTTGTATTAATGCGATCTTGAAGTAATCTTAATCCCCCCCCCCTCTCTGGAAACCCTAAAATCCACCCCCCCCCCCCCCCCCCCCCCCCCCCCCCCCCCCCCCCCCCCCCCACTCCGGCGGGGAGAATTCCCCACCGGATGCGAACCACTGTCGTATACTGTATTCTTATTAGCAATCATAGAGTTCACAAAGATAAGGCATTTCGTAAACTGTATTCTTATTAGCGATCATAGAGTTCACAAAAACAAGGCATTTTGTATACTGCATTCGACCAGTAGTGATAGATTGCTCGAATATATCGAAGCATTATCGATTAGGCGATTCCCGCCGGTTTGACTTCCTTTGTAATCTTAGATTACTGTTTTGATACCATGCGAACATTATCAGTGTTGATAACGTTAGAACAATATCAATGACTATGTATTTAGTATTTGGGCCACAATATTATTTGTTCATACACCTCATACGATATACACCCGGAAAGATTGACCCGGTCAACAAATGCACAGCAGGCACAACGCAATTACGTCTAAAACAACATTCCCGGCGAACGTAGACGAAGAAAGAGTTATGTGAAAGAACCATTGTCTCCGCGCGGCAGAGATGAGATATAAAACCACCCCATACCTACTCCATCTGTGAAAGAATCATTGTCCTCCGCGCGCCAATGAAGAGATATAAAACACCGCATCCTACTCCAACTGTGAAAGAACATTGCCTAGCGCGCCAATGATGAGATATAAAACCACATCATACCTTCTCCATCAGTGAAAGAAGCTGTCTCCGCGCGCCAATAATGAAATATAAAACCACCCCATACCTACTCCATCTGTGAAAGAACCATTGTCTCCGCGCGCCAATGATGAGATAAGAAAAAAAAAAAAACCCATACCTACTCCATCTGTGAAAGAACCATTGTCTCCGCGCGCCAGTGAGAGATATAAAACCACTCTATACCTGATTCCATCTGTGAAAGAAGCATTGTCTCCGCGCCCCAATGATGAGATATAAAACACCCCATAATCTACTCCATGTGTGAAGAAAAAAAAACCATGTCTCCGCGCGGCAAGTCATGAGATAAAACCATCCCATACCTACCTACTCCAATCTGCGAAAGAGCCATTGTTCCGTGCACCAAACCATACTGTATTTATCAGTTCAATTGTGAGTGTCAAGCAACTGGCGTAGGTAGAATGAAACGACAATTAGCCAGCCGGGTAGCTGCACACACAGCGCGCGCACGCGCACACACACACACGATGGTATGTGTGTTGTCCCATCTCCTCACATCTCTACAGTATATATCTACTATGTCTGAAAACTGACCATTCACATATGTTCATGATATACGTGATAAGTCTTGAGTTCCATACTTCAGATATATTCAGTATATATGTGTGATAGCTGACTGTCGCTGTCATTTTAAAGCGAAAAGACGGTTATTAAATGATTGTCTACGCCAGTCGCCAAACTAAGTAAAAAAACAGGGCTACACTTTGAACTCTTGCAGGAATATCTAGGAATGTTCTATTTACAATGTGGAGTAGGGTGGCGTGGGGGACTGTGTTCGGCGATACAGAATGCCAAGATAATTCAATAACTACCAACTGATAATAAGATGGGTCCTTCCAGTGGATCGCCCCAAGGGTAGGGCGCCAGGAGAACAAACATTCAGGGGACCTTAAATAACCAAAGGCTGACACATGAGACGAGATCTCAGACAGAGCAATTATGTCCCGGTTCTTGTAGTGTTCTCCTATTACATTTGTACTTCTGCCGGTCTCATGCCCGTATCACGGTCAGTTTGTCATCAGCAAAATTAGTTTCCGCTGTGTGTGTGGATGACTGTCCCTGCCTCCCGCGGAGATGGCGGGCGCGATGTATAAACAAGAATGACCAACAAAGACTGAAAATAAAGGAAATATTTGAAGAAATGACAAAGACGGAGCTCCAAACGACCACCTGCCGTTGGAAGAAATCAGTTCCCTGTAATGATTCAGAATGTATGAATAGGACACATTCTACAGACACGAGGCACACACACACACACGCGCGCGCGCACACACACACACACACACACACACACACACACACACACACACAACTCAATGATTGTGGTCACCAACTCAATGATTGTAGTCAACAACTTACCACGGATGGGAAGCTGGGAATTGCCGGGCTACAGACGAGTGAATGTAATGTTTGATGATTATTCACAATGACATAACGGTGATAATGCTGCAAAAAATAAACATCCGTAGAGGACCTGGAGCAGCCAGATAACTGTTGTACGGAATACAACCTCACCCATTGTCTTAGAATAGTCAGTAGCCGTGTGCGTGTGTGTCTGGGTGTGTGTATGTGTCTGTCGGTAAGTGTGTGTATGTGTGCACGCGCGCGGGCGCAATCTAACTTCAGAAAGCTTCTTCTCCAGTGTATTTACTTTATAGTCAGGGGAAACGCGGTGGCTCCGGGGGTTAATTCGCCTGTCAGCCCAGAGACCAGTGATCAGTGCTCCCTGTCAGCCCAGACAGTGGTCAGTGCTCCTGTCAGCCCAGACAGTGGGTCACTGCGCCTGGTCTGCCCAGACAGTGGTCCAGGAACAATCTCCAGCAGAGGCAGTATTGTGTGTCAGATCAGCGCGGCTATGGGATCGACCAAGCCCTGCAGACATGGTTACCAGACAGTCGGATCGACCCAACCCCGGCAGTGTCATAGCACTGTCTTTGACTTGTATGCAAATCAGTAGCAATTGACAGCCGTTTCCTTGACAACTTTTTCATTCGGAAATAACCGAGTTTTTGTCCGTCTTCAACCCACACCCACACCCACAGATAGACACACACACATACACACACACACACACACACACACACCACACACACACACACCACACACGAATCATGTACGCCATATTTCCTTCCATATGTCCCTCAGTTATACAAATATGTATTTTCCCCAAAGGCTTGTGTCCATATTGATACTGCTGTTGAATACGGCGGAAGAGCAAGCTGAACGAGGCGGGAAAGTTTTGTATCGGTAATGGAACGGGGTGGGAGGAGTGCTGAAGCTCATTCGTTGTTTCCTGTCTCTGCTGTACTGTCACATTAATGATAACATGGCCTGCATTATGAACACCAAGCCCCATATATCCGGCATCATGGAACCCCTGCCCCACATATCCGGCATCACGGAACCCCTGTACCACATGTCCGGCATCATGGAACCCTGCCCCACATGTCCGGCATCACGGAACCCCTGTACCACATGTCCAGCATCACGGAACCCCTGTACCACATGTCCGGCATCACGGAACCCCTGTACCACATGTCCGGCATCATGGAACCCCTGCCCCACATGTCCGGCATCATGTAACCCCGCAGAGATGAGATATAAAACCACCCCATACCTACTCCATCTGTGAAAGAATCATTGTCTCCGCGCGCCAATGAAGAGATATAAAACCACCGCATCCTACTCCAACTGTGAAAGAACCATTGCCTAAGCGCGCCAATGATGAGATATAAAACCACATCATACCTTCTCCATCAGTGAAAGAAGCTTGTCTCCGCGCGCCAATAATGAAATATAAAACCACCCCATACCTACTCCATCTGTGAAAGAACCATTGTCTCCGCGCGCCAATGATGAGATAAGAAAAAAAAAAAACCCATACCTACTCCATCTGTGAAAGAACCATTGTCTCCGCGCGCCAGTGATGAGATATAAAACCACTCTATACCTATTCCATCTGTGAAAGAAGCATTGTCTCCGCGCACCAATGATGAGATATAAAACCACCCCATATCTACTCCATGTGTGAAGAAAAAAAAACCATGTCTCCGCGCGGCAGTCATGAGATAAAACCATCCCATACCTACCTACTCCATCTGCGAAAGAGCCATTGTTTCCGTGCACCAAACCATACTGTATTTATCAGTTCAATTGTGAGTGTCAAGCAACTGGCGTAGGTAGAATGAAACGACAATTAGCCAGCCGGGTAGCTGCACACACACGCGCACGCGCACACACACACGATGGTATGTGTGTTGTCCCATCTCCTCACATCTCTACAGTATATATCTACTATGTCTGAAAACTGACCATTCACATATGTTCATGATATACGTGATAAGTCTTGAGTTCCATACTTCAGATATATTCAGTATATATGTGTGATAGCTGACTGTCGCTGTCATTTTAAAGCGAAAAGACGGTTATTAAATGATTGTCTACGCCATTCGCCAAACTAAGTTAAAAAAAAACAGAGCTACACTTTGAACTCTTGCAGGAATATCTAGGAATGTTCTATTTACAATGTGGAGTAGGGTGGCGTGGGGGCTGTGTTCGGCGATACAGAATGCCAAGATAATTCAATAACTACCAACTGATAATAAGATGGGTCCTTCCAGTGGATCGCCCCAAGGGTAGGGCGCCAGGAGAACAAACATTAAGGGACCTTAAATAACCAAAGGCTGACACATGAGACGAGATCTCAGACAGAGCAATTATGTCCCGGTTCTTGTAGTGTTCTCCTATTACATTAGTACTTCTGCCGGTCTCATGCCCGTATCACGGTCAGTTTGTCATCAGCAAAATTAGTTTCCACTGTGTGTGTGGGTGACTGTCCCTGTCTCCCGCGGAGATGGCGGGCGCGATGTATAAACAAGAATGACCAACAAAGACTGAAAATAAAGGAGATATTTGAAGAAATGACAAAGACGGGATTCCAAACGACCACCTGCCGTTGGAAGAAATCAGTTCCCTGTAAGGATTCAGAATGTATGAATGGGACACATTCTACAGACACGAGGCACACACACACACACGCGTGCGCGCGCACACGCGCGCACACACACACACACACACAACTCAATGATTGTGGTCACCAACTCAATGATTGTAGTCAACAACTTACCACGGATGGGAAGCTGGGAATTGCCGGGCTACAGACAGTGAATGTAATGTTTGATGATTATTCACAATGACATAACGGTGATAATGCTGCAAAAATAAACATCCGTAGAGGACCTGGAGCAGCCAGATAACTGTTGTACGGAATACCACTCACCCATTGTCTTAGAATAGTCAGTAGCCGTGTGCGTGTGTGTCTGGGTGTGTGTATGTGTCTGTCGGTAAGTGTGTGTATGTGTGCACGCGCGCGGGCGCAATCTAACTTCAGAAAGCTTCTCCAGTGTATTTACTTTATAGTCAGGGAAACGCGGTGGCTCCGGTGGTTAATTCGCCTGTCAGCCCAGACAGTGATCAGTGCTCCTGTCAGCCCAGACAGTGGTCAGTGCTCCTGTCAGCCCAGACAGTGGTCACTGCGCCTGTCTGCCCAGACAGTGGTCCAGGAACAATCTCCAGCAGAGTAGGTATTGGTGTGTCCGATCAGCGCGGCTATGGGATCGACCAAGCCCTGCAGACATGGTTACCAGACAGTCGGATCGACCCAACCCGGCAGTGTCATAGCACTGTCTTTGACTTGTATGCAAATCAGTAGCAATTGACACCGTTTCCTTGACAACTTTTTCATTCGGAAATAACGAGTTTTTGTCCGTCTTCAACCACACCCACACCCACAGATAGACACACACACATACACACACACACACACACACACACACACACACACACACACACACACACACGAATCATGTACGCCATATTTCCTTCCATATGTCCCTCAGTTATACAAATGTATTTTCCCCAAAGGCTTGTGTCCATATTGATACTGCCTTGAATACGGCGGAAGAGCAAGCTGAACGAGGCGGAAAGTTTTGTATCGGTAATGGAACGGGTGGGAGGAGGCTGAAGCTCATTCGTTGTTTCCTGTCTCTGCTGTACTGTCACATTAATGATAACATGTCCTGCATTATGGAACACCAAGCCCCATATATCCGGCATCATGGAACCCCTGCCCCACATATCCGGCATCACGGAACCCCTGTACCACATGTCCGGCATCATGGAACCCCTGCCCCACATGTCCGGCATCACGGAACCCCTGTACCACATGTCCAGCATCACGGAACCCCTGTACCACATGTCCGGCATCACGGAACCCCTGTACCACATGTCCGGCATCATGGAACCCCTGCCCCACATGTCCGGCATCATGTAACCCCTTTCCCACATGTCCGGCATCATGGAACCCCTGTCCCATATATCTGGCATCATGGAACCCCTGCCCCACATAACCGGCATCATGGAACTTCTGTACCACATGGCCGGCATCATGTAACCCCTTCCCCACATGTCCGGCATCATGGAACCCCTGTCCCATATATCCGGCATCATGGAACCCCTGCCCCACATAACCGACATCATGGAACGCCTGCCCCACATATTCGGCATCACGGAACCCCTGTACCACATGTCCGGCATCATGGAACCCCTGCTCCACATGTCCGACATCGGGTCGAGTATATATATATATAATGGGTGCATGAACAATCACATACTTCTTCTTCTTCTTCTGCGTTCATCCGGATTTTATTTTCGGATGTGACTGCGTTGTGCCTGTTTACAGCAGAGCTGCGTTCTTGCGCCGTTAGGCCGACACATCCGACTTCTGCGGGCATTTGTTGACCGGGTTAACATTCCCGGGGGTTTCTTAGGACGTTTGAATCTCACTGTTGTGGTGTTATCCCCCATCCCAGCTGGCCCATATAGAACAGCCAAAGACATCCTGGTCAGCCCTCAAGGGAAGGCAGGGGCAGACCATGGGCATTCCCCGCCATCCAAGGAGGCTTCCATACTTGCAGAGCCATCACACAGCGCTCTGGTTCTGGGCTCACCCAAGGAATCGTCACGTCCTGCACATGGCTGCTTAGCCTCACTTCCGTATATTGGGCCTTCCGTTCACCATAGGCTGTCCTCCGGAAACCAGAAGAATGCAGTCTGCAGATGACATCCACACAGTGAGCTTTCGATTCGGACGTTCCACGTAACGGATTTGCTATCCAAGCAATATTCCATTTCGTGTCACTAGGACACTTTTTCCACCTAATCACATACTAACAAACGGGAATCAACGTCTGCCGAGAAGAAGGGTCGTCATCGACACTAACACGATTGTCACGCAAAAGCCAGTGCCACTCAAACACTTGCGTCGTGCCTTTTGCGGTGTCACTACACAAGACAACAACCCCATGAATGTTCCAAGAATATGCCTACAATAGACAGACGATATGGTTTATCTCTACGTGGATATATTCAAACCCATACATAATATATGGAATGATGTCACAGTGTTTTTACCGGAACCTACACATACTATGGGAGGGCCTGAGAAATTACCCACAAACACAATAAATATTATGATGTGGGTCGAATTTATCATTTTAAATTTGTTGCCATGGTTGCGAGTAACAAGGCCTACTCTTCATTATATCGACATACCCAGATACTCTGACAGAGCGCAGCGTGCACCGAAACGCCCAACTTCTCCCACTGAAAGTGTCAAGGCTGGAGAAATATGCACCAAGCGACTGGAATCCCAACTTCACAATGTGCGTAAACCCACCAGACACCCATACGTGAATCAGGACACTCATGTTGACACATTCCCCCGCCTCCTCCCGGGACACTCAAACAGCTCCTCCCCAGGGACATCCACTCATTAACCATTCGGATTCCAATGCATCAATTTGAGGACACTGTTTGCATTCTCCTCGCCGCCAACCTTCGGCGACGCCATGTCAAAAGGTTGAATGGGTGCACGGGGCTGCATTTGTTGAAGCCGGTGCGAAGCTGTAGATGTCATAAATCGGTGGTAAACATTTCTAAATACACCGGCCCGCTGAAACGCTATCCTTGGGGCGGCACGTGAAACCGGTCATCGTTTGATGGCTTTGTGCAGTCTCGCAGACAAGATGTAGGCTTGCATTCAGGTCTGTGTACTCTCTACTGTAAATTGTGTGCCCGCGCTCCGCGGGGTGGATTACGTATACGTGAATCTGCATAATGGGCAAGACAACTCTTGGTGTACACTCGCTGCGGAGATGGTTCAACTGGTGGCTCCTGTAGGCATTTGTGGGGACCTCTTAGGGATCTCGTCGCCCCAGGGGTCAAAGCATTTGGTGTGGACTTTTGGTGATCGTGTCGCGACAGAGGTCAGGGTTTTTGATGGGCAGACGGTGTGAGATTTGAGGTGTGAGATGTGAGGTGTAAGGTGAGTTGTGAGGTGCGATATTTGAGGTGTGAGATGTGGAGTGTAAGATGTGCGGTGTAAGATGTGAGGTGTGGGATGTGAGGTGTGGGATGTGAGATGTGAACTGTGAGGTGTAAGATGTGAGGTGTAAGATGTGAGGTGTGAGATGTGTGGTGTGGGATGTGAGGTGTAAGGTGCGGTGTGAGGTACGATATTTGAGGTGTGAGATGTGGAGTGTAAGATGTGAGGTGGGGGATGTGAGGTGTAAGGTGTGGGCTGTGAGGTGTGAGATGTGAACTGTGAGGTTAAGATGTGAGGTGTAAGATGTGAGATGTGTGGTGTGGGATGTGAAGTGTGAGATGTGAGGTCTGGGGTGTAAAGTGTGAGGTGTAAGATGTGAGATGTGAGGTGTGCGGTGTGGGACATGAGGTTTGAGATGTGAGGTTTGAGATGTGAGGTGTGAGGTGTAAGATGTGAGGTGTAAGATGTGAGGTGTAAGATGTGAGGTGTAAGATGTGAAGTGTAAGATGTGAGGTGTAAGATGTGAGGTGTAAGATGTGAGGTGTAAGATGTGAGGTGTAAGATGTGAGGTGTAAGATGGTGAAGTGTAAGATGTGAGGTGTTAGGTGTAAGATGTGAGGTGTAAGATGTGAAGTGTAAGATGTGAGGTGTGAGGTGTAAGATGTGAGGTGTAAGATGTGAGGTGTAAGATGTGAGGTGTAAGATGTGAGGTGTAAGATGTGAGGTGTAGGATGTGAGGTGTGGCGTGTAAGATGTGAGGTGTGGGATGTGAGATGTAAGGTGTAAGGTGTGAGGTGTGAGATGAAAGACTGGGGTGTGAGGTGGGTTGTTAGGTGTGAGATGTGAGGTGTGGGATGTGAGGTATAAGGTGTGAGATGTAAGGTGTGAGGTGTAAGGTGTGAAGTCTGAGGTGTGAGGTGTAAGATGTGAGGAGTGGGGCGTGAAGTGTAAGATGTGGGGTGTAAGATGTGGGGTGTGAGGTGTAAAATGTGAGGTGTGGGATGACTGACAGTCTGGGGGATGGCTTTATATGTTATGTAGAGACAACAGACTGGGAGCTGACTGTGTTATGTATAGACAACAGACTGGGAGCTGACAGTATATGTTATGTATAGACAACAGACTGGGAGCTGACAGTATATGTTATGTATAGACAACAGACTGGGAGCTGACAGTATATGTTATGTATAGACAACAGACTGGGAGCTGACAGTATATGTTATGTATAGACAACAGACTGGGAGCTGACAGTATATGTTATGTATAGACAACAGACTGGGAGCTGACAGTATATGTTATGTATAGACAACAGACTGGGAGCTGACAGTATATGTTACGTATAGACAACAGACTGGGAGCTGACAGTATATGTTATGTATAGACAACAGACTGGGAGCTGACAGTATATGTTATGTATAGACAACAGACTGGGAGCTGACAGTATATGTTATGTATAGACAACAGACTGGGAGCTGACAGTATATGTTATGTATAGACAACAGACTGGGAGCTGACAGTATATGTTATGTATAGACAACAGACAGAGCTGACAGTATGTGTTATATATAGACAACAGACTGTGAGCTGACAGTATATGTTATGTATAGACAACAGACTGAGAGCTGACAGTATGTGTTATGTATAGACAACAGAATGGAAGCTGACAGTATATGTTATGTATAGACAACAGACTGAGAGCTGACAGTATATGTTATGAATAGACAACAGACTGAGAGCTGACAGTATATGTTATGTATAGACAACAGACTGAGAGCTGACAGTATATGTTATGTATAGACAACAGACTGAGAGCTGACAGTATATGTTATGTATAGACAACAGACTGAGAGCTGACAGTATGTGTTATGTATAGACAACAGACTGGGAGCTGACAGTATATGTTATGTATAGACAACAGACTGAGAGCTGACAGTATATGTTATGTATAGACAACAGACAGAGCTGACAGTATATGTTATGTATAGACAACAGACTGTGAGCTGACAGTATATGTTATGCATAGACAACAGACTGAGAGCTGACAGTATATGTTATGTATAGACAACAGACTGTGAGCTGACAGTATATGTTATGTATAGACAACAGACTGAGAGCTGACAGTATGTGTTATGTAGAGACAACAGACTGTGAGCCAGCTGTGTGTTATCTATAGATAACAATAGACATGAGGACAGGACGCGGCTGGCAGAAGTGGGCAGTCAAGGCAGTGACTGTCAAAGCTGTCATTTACTGCCAATATAATACCTTGCGGTGTATAGCAGGGGAGTCTTGAGCCTGAGGGGAAAAGGCCGCCTGGCTAGTGCAGTGGCCGCGATCTGTGCAGGTTAAGAGTTTTCTTTCTGCCCCCCACAGAAAAAAAGCAACAACTCCACACCTTACCGAGGATTCGAACCCGGGTCTCCCGAAGTAGAATCCGACATTGTAACCACTCGGCCAGCCGCTCCTCAAGGCAGTGACACATGCCATCATACATGGGGACATGTAGAAGGTGATGGAGGAGAAGAAAGATGATCGTAATAGTCGTGAGAAAGAAGGATGAGCAGCGGCAGCAGCAGCAGACGACGACGACGAGGACGACGACGGCGGCGACGACGACGACGGAGAGGACGACGACGGCGGAGAGGACGACGAAGAAGAAGAAGAAGAAGAAGAAGAAGAAGAAGAAGAAGAAGGAGGAGGAGGAGGGGGAGGAGGAGGAGGAGGGGGAGGAGGAGGAGGAGGGGGAGGAGGAGGAGGGGGAGAAGAAGAAGAAGAAGAAGAAGAAGAAAGAAGAAGAAGAAGAAGAAGAAGAAGAAGAAGAAGAAGAAGAAGAAGAAGAAGAAGAAGAAGAAGAAGAAGAAGAAGAAGAAGAAGAAGAAGAAGAAGAAGAAGAAGAAGAAGGAGAAGGTGACGAAGAAGATGACAAAGAAGAAGAAGAAGAAGAAGAAGAAGAAGAAGAAGAAGAAGAAGAAGAAGAAGAAGAAGAAGAAGAAGAAGAAGAAGAAGAAGAAGAAGAAGAAGAAGAAGAAGAAGAAGAAGAACTTGATATAGAAAGACAAGATAAACAGATGACTGTGAATGAAAAGCAGTTACGCCAGAAGAAAAAAACCAGGAAAGAGAGAGAATAGGAGGGGTGGGGGAAGAAAGAACGAGAAAGAGAAGTGAGAGAGAGAGAGAGAGAGAGAGAGAGAGAGAGAGAGAGAGAGAGAGAGAGAGAGAGAGAGAGAGAGAGAGAGAGAGAGAGAGAGAGAGAGAGAGAGAGAGGAGAAATGTAATCCTCAAACATTTAAACACACGTCACGGTTGACTGCATTCGCCCCTCACTAAAAGGAAATGTGAGGGTGAATGTTCACCAAACGACGGCACATCCCCGCACGTGCGGGCCAGCTCGCTACACCCCGGCTACACATCTGCACGCACCCCTGATTATCACCTGGCACCCGATCTGGCTGAGAAAACATTTAAAATCTCGTTTGGCATTTTCTCTGTTTCATAGAGGGGATTTTCCTATTTGAGAGTGGTAATTTTCCGTTTGAGAGTGGGTATTTTCCTGTTTAAAGTGGGGATTTTCCTGTTTGAGAGTTAAGGATTTTCATGTTTGAGATTTGGGGATTTTCATTTTGAGAATGAGGATTTTCTTGTCTAGAGTGGGGATTTTTCTGTTTTATATTTGAGGTTTTGAACCCGTTTCAAACAGCTAGCATACCTGGAGACAAACGGGTACAGCTGTGACTTCTAGCACCGTTCTATCGCCGATATTTTCATGCACGCCTGAGAGAGCCCACAGTTATAGAACATTTCCACAAGCGCATCTTATGAGGCTAGTGTCAGGATGAGATATTTCCACTCGCGCCTCAAAGAGACCAGTATTATGAGTGGACATTTCCAAGCGCGCATCAAAGAGACCAGTATTACGAGTGGACATTTCCAAGAGCGCATCAAAGAGACCAGTATTACGAGTGGACATTTCCAAGCGCTAGGGGGGGGGGGGGAGGGGGGGGTGTTCAAGTGCCAAGCACAAGAATATGGAAGTTAAATAGTTACATTTGTACATTTTTTTTCATATCCTATTTACAGGACATCGCTGTCAAAACCAGCATTGTACTGCTGTTGTTGATGTCTTGGCAAGTTTACGTTCAGTAGTTTTCCATTGCTTGCTAAACGACCGGCTCCCATACCAACATGTTAAAACCCAGCGCGATGCGGTCTGCTGCCTAATCGGCCGCAGTCGTGTTTCGAAGGCAGATAAGCGGGCTCATGAATCGGGACCGCAAGCACTTAGCCACGGAGACGGGCACATTTGTACATACCACATACTATCTGCGCCATCAGGGCACCGTACACCCGTGGCCACATACGTAAACTGTGTGCTTTCAGATCACTGTACATATGTGGCGACATAAATTATTCTTTTTTTCTTGTCTTTTTTTGTTCGCTCGCTTAAACTCAAGCTAGTCCATACACACTGTTTAAAGTAGTTAGGGACTGAATTTTGCGTGTGGGTTTGCTTTCATTTTTATCGGTGTCCCTCGCCTTCTTAAAAACGCACCGCTGTTATATATACTGATGCCGAGAAGCTGGGGGTAAAAAAGTGTGGGAATGGATTTTGCTCGTGTTTGTCATGAGGTATCAAGCGAATGATTGCTGGAATGGAAGGTGCATGGTTCAACCCACACGTTTGTGTACAGACTACGTGAAAACAATGAAAGTTACAACAGCCATGACTCTGAAAATATGTACGTGTTGTGGCAGAATACTCGGCGGTCCCCAACAAGGCGGTCAGGCATTTGAACCTTTAAGGCCTCTAGAATGTTTACGCTTGTGGCTATGGTTTGCATTTGCATGTTCCTCATGTTGGACTGGTTGTGCATGGTTCCGTCGCCCTGCTACTGAGTGAGTGCGTGGCGCGACTCTGTGAGCTGTGAATTTCCTGTGGAATGCTTCCACATCTGTCCGCGGTTGTTTGCAGCGTGAACTACATGTTCGGAATGATGGCGGCCGGCTTTTGCTGAATTAACTGGTTTGCCTATTCGGTTCACGGGTGCATTTTTCAGAAGACTCCTGGGAGTCGTCGCTGAAGCTACGGAGTTAGTACTTTAAGCGGCGCGTGCGGCGCTTTTGGCGGGTCGCCCTGCGGAAAGAGACCTAGCCATATGGGATAAAACCCGGGTCAAAGAAGTCTTTCTGGTGACTGCCGATTCCATCGACGATAAACTGTGTTTTTCGTGGAGGACTTTTGTGTTGGCATTCTGGCAGCGGCATTCTGCACAGTGTACCTGTGCAGGTTGTTGGCTTGCCGAGACTCCTGTCTTTTCCACTTTTCACACTGGGCAGTGAGGAGCATTTTGTGTGATATTCACTGGCACAGGAACGGAGCTTAATGGGGACGACCCGTTGCCGTGAAGTTGGAACCGCGACTATCTAAGACCGTTGAGACAAAACACCCAGTACATGTTCTTGAAATGTCACGATGTAGTATATTAAAACGTCTCTACAATTCCCTAGTATTGACTCTTTAAGTATCATACTTAAGGTGTAGAGAGAAACGGCGCTAGACTTGACCCGTGTGAGTCATAATTTATGCGGCTCCGGTTTAAATCAAAGCCAATGATTAGTTGAGTACCCGGAAAAGACCGGCGCTAGATTTAACAAAGGGTTAGTAGACATTTTTGTTCGCACGAAAAGACGCACACGCCAGGCCTCCCCGCTGGAGAGGGCAAAACCAGCTCAAAATATTTCTCTCTCTGGAGCTTAGGTACGTTGAAAATGCATTATGAATGTGTAATCAAGACTTTTGATAAGGCACGTATATCACTGTGTTAAATAATAATCATCATCATCGTCATCTTCCACTTCTGCCGTCAAGCGTCGTGGGGAGGAATAATTTGATAAATCAACGATTCTTATAAACGAAGACCTGATTGATTGCCTACAACTAAGCAGCTATGTTTTGCCTCGCTGTCAATTTTCCTATGCTTACAGGTTCAAATTCCTATGTTTAAATTACCATATGCATTGTGAAACTATCTCACTGTCAATGCCTATAAATCTGAAAATATCCTTTGTACTATAGAGTAGTAACGCATGAAACTTTTCTCTATGCGAATGCCTAATATTGTTATCGCATCTTATGGACCAGTTCATGTTGGAGAAATCGTTTCTGCTAATCTGTAACTTGAGCTATCGTGCCATTTTGGTACAACCTTCTTGTTTACATATTAGTAACCACACAATATGTGTGATGGACATGTAATCCTTACATAAATGTGTAAGGGAAATGCCATGTGTGATGAGTATAATCTCAGAGAGTAAAGAAAGAAAACGCATTATATATATATATATATATATATATATATACAAGTACAATATATATATATATATATATATATATATATATATATATATATATATATATATATATATATATATATATATATATATATTCCAATGTCTGGCAGGACGTGCCTTCAGTCCATATTGCATCAGGGTGGTAGGTACCTGGATTAATTTTATGTTCAGAAATTGCCAACAACGTTCAGAACACTTACCATGCAGAAGCAGCATGTACCATGCAGCAGAAGTTATTTCCTGAAAAACCGGAGACTTCTTAGCAGCAATTGGTGAATTTTATATATATATATATATATATATATATATATATATATATATATATATATATATATATATATATATATATATATATATATATATATAAACAGCGTTCACTAACCTCATGGCCTATAGGCAGGTGGGAAGAGGACCATCTATTTGGGTCCTATGAAGTAAAGGATGAGACAAAATCTCAATAATGGCCCCTGCATTATCAATATGATGATTATTATTCATAAAAGAGATTCATGTGTTTTCTTGTTATGAGAATCATGTATTCTATTCAAAATTGTTATTTTATTGCTGGAATATACATTTTAATGTTACCCCAGTGGGGACATGAATGAGGATGATGTAAGAAGCCTTGTGTATTTCAGTACCACAAGAAGAGAATGTTGATTGGTGTGGATGGCGTTTTGGCCTAATGCTGTTTACAGCTGTAGAAAGGAGATGGGGAATTCTGAGACAAAATACCTATGTCTTAGAGATTCTTGTCAAGTATGGCAGATGCAATATCAAAGTTTTGGATAGAAAGTATGTATCTAAATCATCAGAAAGATCCAGTAGCAATCCCAGAATAGAATATTGAGTGAGGAGATACCCTACTCACATTTATAGTTAGAATAACTCTACACTCAGCAACGAGAAATGGGAAAAATTCTCCTTCCCCTTTGTTCTTTTATTTGTGTTGTGAAACTGTTAACATAACACAACGTGTATTAATGCTTGGGTGTGTGTTCTTTTGTCATTCCCAGCTATGGAAAGGCAGGTGGTGGTTTTGGACATTGTCACCGAACCGGATCCTGGGTCAACAGCCGGTAGTAAGTGACAAATGAAAAATTGTCCTAAACACAATCTGGACCAACAACTAAATGTTGACTGCTGCACTTATTAGCTGTCTTACCCAGCAAAAGACATGGACGAAGATGATCAACACTAGGCGATTGATTCATTCCAACTTCAGTTGGAATACCCAGGACTGACTTTCGTATCTAAATGTCTATCAAGATAAACAGATATACAGAGTAACCGACACCAGCGTATCGTCTGCCTTACTTCTGGGAGGTACCGCATGACGCACCATCAATCAGCAAGGTCAACAAAACTAAGTGACAGTCCCAGTTTCTAATACTAAAATGTATTAGCCTTCGAAACCAGTCATACAGCAGCAAAATCAACACCAGGTTCTATATATGAACACCAATGGGAAGACACTGGAAGACCATGAAAGAAGTAAGTTTCAACACAAAGTCCTAGACCTGAATACCAACTAAAAGACACTGAAAGACACTGAAAGAAATTAGTGTAGTAAATGTGTATACACGCCGCAGAAAGAATAATCCGACTGTCTGCGACTCCTAGTTTGTGTGCTGGATCTATTCTTCATAAATTCCTTGTCTGCAGCAGACCAATCCTGGATATAATCCCAGATACTACCAACTAGTGTTGCTCAACAGTGTATGGTCCTGCGAATGATATGAATATAATGAATCAAGACTCTATGCTGGTCCCATGTCGGCCCTATCATCAAGGTGGGATGGCCTATAGACTGGAGACAGGGTGTGTGAACCCACCCGTTGAACCACAAGTCGAGAATCTGATATAATAAGGAGAGCATCTGGACGGTCGTCTTTTTTTTTTTCCATCTATGTGATGATGTAGGGAAGTACCTTTTGCCAAGTCTTACGTTGGAGCTCCTGAAAACTTGACTGACCTAGGTCTCGATTTCAATAGGACGCAGAGCCTATAAGCACAAGAGTATTCATGAATTCACCCCCTGGAGGATGGGGATTATGAGTTATTTCTATTCCTGGATTATGGATTATAAAGTTTTCTGGAGGAAATATTCAGTGGATATCTTCTTCTTCTTCTTCGTTCATCCGGCGTTTTTTTTCGGACGTGATTGCGTTGTGCCTGTTTACAGCAGAGCTGCGTTCTTGCGCCGTTAGGCCGACACATCCGACTTCTGCGGGCATTTGTTGACCGGGTTAACCTTCCCGGGCAGTGGATATTGTAAGAGCAGAACACAGTGTAGGAGTATCATTCCGGTTCCCGGATAATAAGGACATTAACTGCCACGCATTGAAGAGGAATAATGAACAGTACAACAGGGCAGTAAAGGAAAACATAATTCTAAATAATTAGTTCAGTATTATGTATGGAATGTGTATTCTTGGTTGATTATCCTGACACCATCTCATTATTTTTTTAATATGAGAATTGTAAATGGTGTAGGAAACAATTGGTTTTATATGTTTGGTTTTATCTGAACTCAGACCATTGATTTTTTTTACATCTGTAAATTGGTCAAGGGTGGTAGAACCAAATAGTGGTTATTGTTTGGGTGTAAGAGCATAGATTTTGGGGACAATGGGGTTATCACATTTTAATGTGTTTATGATATTGCATATAATCCCATGTCTATTCTGGAAATTCATTGTAGCCATTACATATATGTCTAATCAGATCTTGATTTAATGCCTGAAATGTTTGTCCAAATGTTGATGTTTACGTCAATTGTTTGTTGATGTTTGTTCAATAGTGGTTGTTCTATGTGTTGTAAACAATCAATGTCATTGTGGTATAATAAAAACGTCCCTACCCTTTCCTATTTATGGACTCCCTTAAAAATAAACAAACCCTTACAATTACTGTTTAAGTAACTTACTTAATGTAGGAGAAAATAAAACAGCGATAGACTGACCGTGGCACAGCTAAATTTAGTTTGGCTTGTTTTCTCTCCCTTATCTGGTCCAATCCTGGCGAGGGGGAAACAAAGACTGAAGCGGCCATTTCTAGTCAAGAGAACTGACAAGAAAGTCGACCTTTCCCTTCGGGGAGAAGGTAGTTTGTTTTAAAACCATGATTCTCTTCAAGCTATTGGTATGTTATCTACATCATTAAGATATATTTATGTATTACCTAGACCAGTATGTTTAATTAAGAATTAGTTACAATTCTCTTAAACCAGGCTGGATGATGTTTACTAAGGAAACACAGGTGGGCGCCACGCTGTAATTTTTCCTATGTCTTACAATTTCAAATCCATATGTTAATATCTTGTATAGGCATTATGAACTTATATCTCACTAGTAGTGCTATAATCTATGAATATTATGTGTACTGTAAAGTATCAACTCTCATGTCTGAAACACATTCTAGAGATTTTCTCAATGTAGGAGCAGACCCCTGATTCATGCTTCATAGTAAAGAACTAGTGTCTGTCAATTTCATATTCCTATGTTAAAACTTCTAGGCACTGGGAACAATATCTCACTATTTATGCTTAGAAATCTGCAAATAATCTATGTACTATAGAAAGGTGTTTTATCCATGCGGGGACATACAAATGATTACGCATATTCCTGACTCGTACTTAGTCAGGGGATAAAATATTTTGCCACATTATAATCTGTAACTTGGAAATATAGTGCTAAATTTTAGTACCATTCTTTTGTTAACAGATTAGTAACCACTCCATATGAGGGTGAACATATAATCATTTCATAAAATAGTGTTAGGGACAGGCCATGTTTGAATATAAATTCATGAACAATTAAACGCGTGATGTAAATGTATGTTCGGATAGGATTCACTCCGCATCGCCTCACCGTAGTAGAAACAGAAGCGAAGATTGATGTGAATAAATTGCTTGCAATATTCAGAAGACTGGACCATGCGGCATAAGTTATTCTTATAAATACCCTCCGAATAATAGCAGTCATTGGCAAAACATATCACAGCGATTACTATCCTCATGTGCTGTACGCAATGGGGGAAAACAATGGATGTTTTAGTTCATGAAGATAATTCAAAAACCTAGGCTCCCTGCATCATCATTATGATTATTATGTATGATTATCATGTACTTAATATCAGAGAAATGTACATGTATGTTTTTTTTTTTGGTATGAGAATTTTCTCTGTTCTGATTGTTACTTTTTACTGTGGGAATATACATTTTAATGTTGCACCTTGGGACATGAGGATGTTGATAGAAGAATTCATGTGTATGTCAGTACTTAAAAGCCAATGGTGAATAGTCTTGACCTAGTGATGATTATAGTGCCGAAATGAAGACGCGGCATTAGAAACCACAGGGATTCTGTATAGGCTATTCTCTTCAAGTAATGAGAGAGACAATGTCAACATGTTGGATGGACAGAATGACTTCACCCATCCAATAGTCCCAGTAACAACAGAACAAAATATAAGTGAGAAAATACCGTACTCACTATGAAGAGTCAGAATGGCTCTACTCAGCAATGAGGGACAGTGGAACATGGACACCCACTCCTTTCCCCTTCTCCCCTTGTTGTTTTGTATTTGTGTTTGTAATTGTGTTGTAAACCTTTTACCATAACACAGTAGGTTAATGCTAGTGTTGTATTCTTTGTCATCCCTTTTCTATAGAAGAGAAGCAGGTGGTGGTTGAATTTGGTGGGACTATATCACTAACACTGGATCCTGGGTAAACAGCCATAAAGTGAATGTCCAAACCATAGTCTGGATCTAGCCATACCTCAATGTTTACTGCGGCGCTCAATAGCTCCATAGCGAGCAACAGATAAATTAGAAGACAACTGACGGGGTGAGTGATTAAGTCCTATTTTAGTAGGAACATCCCACATGTGGACTTCAAGATCTAATAATCTACAAAGATGAAGATCAACAGAGTAACGGACAACAGTGTATCGTCTGCTTTACGTCTGAGAAGTATCACCTATAAGCCTTATCACTCAGCAAAATCAGTGAAACTATGGGACAATCCTACAAGTTACTAAAACTAGCAACAGTGAAAGCCCTTCAACTGTTGGTTGGATTACCAAGTTAATATCCACAATGGATAAGTCTTCGAAAGAACATCTCACAGCTGCAAAAGGCAAACATAAGGTTTCAGCCATGCAACCCCAAGTTCTAGCTATGAACACCAACTCAAAATGGGAGAAGACACTGAACCACATAAGCCAATACAACCAAGGTACAAACTTAATATCATCTGAAACATAACTACGAAACCAGATTACCTCAAGGTTCCAAACCCTGAACACCATCAGATAAAAGACCATATGAAAGCAGCTAAATGTCTCTACATCAGCAACAAGAGGAATCATCCAATTGTTTGCAAACCTGTTACTGTGCTGGATTCATTCATCTGTGCATATATGTAGGTATAGATCAATTGTGGCCCTAGTCACAGATACTACCATGAGATGCCTCTCAGTCATATAAAGTTCTACACTGGACTAGATAACAACGACTAACTCTTTGCTGGTCCAATGTCAACCTAAATGCCATGGGTTATAGACTCGCGACTTGGTGGGTGTAAAATCTTTGTTGAACTACTTGGGATTCTGATATTAAAAGCAGAGAAGCTGAATGGACGTCTACTTGGCACCATGTATGGTGAGATGGTAAAGTACCTTCTGCAGAGCTTAAGTGGAAATTCCGGAAAGTTAGACCAACCTGAGGCCCCAAATTTCAAAAAAAGACACCGAGCCTACTGCAACAGAGTACTCGAATATTCTAGCCCGCGGAGGGATTTGTGATTGTGTGTAATTTCTATTATAAAGTATGATTTGCACCAGCCAATTACCAGTGACTAAATAGTAAGAACATAACTGAGTGCATTAATTCGGTACCCAGATAATGGGGAAAAGGATCTAATCGACAGCAAAGGTGGACCCATAACCGCACACCAGGAGATAGACTCGATTAATTAATTTAATTAGTACAAAATGCTGTTTATATGTTGGTTTTTGTTTTCTGAAGGTAACAGGTCAGTAGTTTTTTTTCCAATGGTATATAGATGGTATAGTATTTTGACACCAACTCATTATTTTTAACAATGAGAGAATGGTAAAAGGTGTCAGAAACATGTTATTTTGGGTTCTATTTAATATCTTTATTTGCCTTAATCATGAGGGAAAATGAAAGTAGACCCAATTTGTGGTTGTTATGTTGTTTGTAATAACCTGGTTTTTTTCTGGGGTCACTGGGTACTATGTTGTAATACTGCATATCATTCCCATGCCTGTCTGAAAATGCATAGTGTTTATTACACCTATATATATATATATGTAACTGCAGATCTTGAGTTAATACCTGAACTGTTTGTCCAAAAGTGTTGTGTACATCAAGTAAATGTGGTGTCCAACAGTGGTTGTTTATATGTTGTGAGCAATCAATATCCTTCTAGCATCTATAGTTAATTTAAGGGTGATGAAGTGGGAAGGGAAACCTACACACAGATGCCATTGTTTCAAGGATGGAACTCTTTCCTCCTGGGATTTGTGGTAAATATCCCTGATCACCCTGCATTCTTACCAGTGACAGAGAATCAATAATACCCCCTAGACATTTTAACGAACCATTCTCAGGAATTAAAATCCACATCCCACATGTGTGGTCCCGCCCGGTACGGACTTCACCTAGTAGTGGAGTAGTCCGTGAATTTAAAACTCATGGTAAACATCACAATTGGTGTATTATTGTGAGTATATGAATTCAGGGAAAACCTCTCGCAGGTAAACCAAGTCACTTCAGAATGTTATAGTGTTAGTAACAGACCTAATCACTCATTAGTATGAGCTGAGTCAAGTGTTATATGAACCCATAATGGCTCAGATAAATATAGGTTTTTTTTTTGGTACAAAACTGTTCACAGGTAATATCTTGATTCTGGCAGATGCATCAGGTAGTTGGTTGTTGGATATGAGATTTTTTTTTAAAAACTCATATTTTATATCTTATTGATGGTAAACTCACATAAGATAGGTAATTCAGTGAATGTTTAGAATTCATAGTCATTCCCATTTGATGTTTGAGGTATGGTTCTGCTACTCTGGTATTCTCTTTAAATGGTTTAAAAGTGGTGTACTCATGAACACACTACTATATTATGTATCCATAAGGTTTATGTTCCTACATATGAATCATGTGTTAATTAATTATTTTGTCATTGATTATCATTGTATTTTCATGCTTGATCTGCTTGTATAATTCATGTAATATTGAAAAGTTACCAAGGCAGCAGAGAGTGATAGACAATTTTATAGATAATTAGGACAGATAAGTTAAAAATCCAATAAATTTTTTTTAAGGGAAAAATTTAATCAACAAATGATGATTCAGTAGGAAAGTAAATAATACCTGAGAGATGAATTAAACCAGGGGAAAATAGCAGTAACTAAAGTAAATGAACTAATGGTTAAGGCCTAAAACCACCACTTGCAAAAATGTAGACATAGTTAATGGAAGGGAAGGAATATTGTAAGAATTTGCAGTATTTAGGGGCACCCTAATTTAATCCTTTTTTTTCATATGACATAACATGTTCTACAACACCGGTAGTAAAGTAAAGTGAATAAATGATGGATACTTAGGAAGAAAAGCCATACCGACACTTATTCTACTCCACCGGTGATATGAGTAGTATTAATAACTAACTCAGATGGCCCATATGTTAAATGAGGGTCAAACCAAAATATTCACCTGGTGATGTAAGTGAAACTGATCAACTCACTTACTGACCCAACAGAATATAAGGTATTTCTTTAAATTATCCACCCCGATTCCATTATTAATGGTAGCGGAAACAGACCATATAGGCATGTAGGAGGTATAATTAAAGAATTAACTAATAAATTGGAATTTCCAGTTTAATTCTCATTAAGTGAAATGTTCACAATGAGAAATCCTCATCAAAAAGAGGAATGAAACAGCTTTTAGTTAGCGATTAGCTTACGTAAAGTTATTTCAATAATTGCCTAACTAACATTAATATTCTCATAAGGGAAGAATTAAGAAGGGCAAAAATAAGTGGTACAATAGAGGCGCGCGACTCAATTGTATTTTCTTTAAAACTAACCGAGTAACTAAATTCTAGATAATGCTCGAAGTCTACTAATAGGTAGATGAATCAGAAATCAGTCGCAAGACGAAACAGATTTCTACATCTCAGTTCTGACTAGGATTATATGCCAGCATTAAATATGTGAAAGCAGATCCAGACTAACAGAGATTAGCTTAAATAACTGATACGAATCAGTAAAAGCAACAATTAAATAAACAACTCTTGAAATAGATGCTGTTTATAGATAAGACGAACTCCTTTGACGTAAAGACAGAGGAAACGCCTAAAACTTATACAGTGAACCCATGCTAGAAAAATGGAATATAGCTGTGTAAAAACCAAGCAAATTGGAGCATATAGCTGAAGAATTGCTTGATATGTACTAGATTAGGAATTTCAATCAGGAATCCAGCTAGTAAATTATATAACAGTTCAAAGATAGACCTTAGTCAATCTAAATAAATCCAGAGTTTCCACGTATTAAACGGATGAAAACAAAACTGGAGAGAAACATTAAGAGTACCTTACCTGTTATCTTGAGGACACAACTCAGGAGACGCCAGTATGAGAGGGATATACAGATGTAACAGTAATTTTACTAAGACTAGTAATCCACATCCATAACTGGAAAGTGAACCAGCAACTTGATTGTCTGGAAGACTATCACAGGAAACATAAAAGGGGCTTTTAACTTCTCACTGAACTGATTATATATAGTAGGAGACAATACGTCTGAACCTACATAACAATGTATGTTGCTAAGTTGAAAATAGTCTAAAAACCTGGAGGGAGGCAGACGACGATCAATGTACGCCAAGCGACGCAAAATTGCTCGTAATTCAACACCAAAGCAACAAATACAGAGTGAAACTCAAACACATCAGTTAGAATTACTAATAAGGATTCTAGCGTAAAATAGATCTCGATTAGAAGGAATAGCAGAGAAAGTAAGCTAAGAATTACTTCATTTCTGATAGATTCATGTTCCCCGTAATATTCGGTTCAGAGCGGAAATCTAGAAAAGTTGGACCTTGTTTACATGTTAGACGAGATTCTCCGGGAAAACCCACAAGAGAAAGGGACACCACTCTAATCAGTAGTTATCAAAACTGATCGGAAAATCCCATAACTCGACTAAATACCCAAACACATGATGTGTTGGATGAAAATGTATACAACAGGAACCATATTTAGCTTCCTTTAAATATCAGATCTATAGTTAAAACAAACGTCTAACTTACAGGGAGACGGGCGAGTTTAATATGCTATCAGTAGACGCAGAATTAACCGTCGGTTTTAACATAATCTCAAGATTGATAATCTAATGAGAGAGAAATCAAGCTTAATGATGATATCTCAATTGTTTCAAAAAGTCGGTTTGATGCAGACAAACTAGTACTTGAAAGTAACAAATTATCAGATAACCACTCATATTTCAAACAATAGCTGACAACAGTGGAGAGGGTGCTACACTTTTTCACTAAAAGGGAAGTAAGCCATTAAGGTTATGCCAGTTGTCGTGACTATAAGAAAATGGACGTGGCCCTGATAGATTATCTAACATAGGGAAGTAATGTAGGAAATTAAAAGGGATGGATACTAGGTGAGTCAATGTAAAGACGGAAATTGTAGAGTACTATTTGACCATTTATTTTCTGAAAGAAATAAATGGCTTAAATTGGGGAGGCGTGTGGTATAATAAAAACGTCCCTACCCTTTCCTATTTATGGACTCCCTTAAAAATAAACAAACCCTTACAATTACTGTTTAAGTAACTTACTTAATGTAGGAGAAAATAAAACAGCGATAGACTGACCGTGGCACAGCTAAATTTAGTTTGGCTTGTTTTCTCTCCCTTATCTGGCCAATCCTGGCGAGGGGGAAAACAAAGACTGAAGCGGCCATTTCTAGTCAAGAGAACTGACAAGAAAGTCGACCTTTCCCTTCGGGGAGAAGGTAGTTTGTTTTAAAACCATGATTCTCTTCAAGCTATTGGTATGTTATCTACATCATTAAGATATATTTATGTATTACCTAGACCAGTATGTTTAATTAAGAATTAGTTACAATTCTCTTAAACCAGGCTGGATGATGTTTACTAAGGAAACACAGGTGGGCGCCACGCTGTAATTTTTCCTATGTCTTACAATTTCAAATCCATATGTTAATATCTTGTATAGGCATTATGAACTTATATCTCACTAGTAGTGCTATAATCTATGAATATTATGTGTACTGTAAAGTATCAACTCTCATGTCTGAAACACATTCTAGAGATTTTCTCAATGTAGGAGCAGACCCCTGATTCATGCTTCATAGTAAAGAACTAGTGTCTGTCAATTTCATATTCCTATGTTAAAACTTCTAGGCACTGGGAACAATATCTCACTATTTATGCTTAGAAATCTGCAAATAATCTATGTACTATAGAAAGGTGTTTTATCCATGCGGGGACATACAAATGATTACGCATATTCCTGACTCGTACTTAGTCAGGGGATAAAATATTTTGCCACATTATAATCTGTAACTTGGAAATATAGTGCTAAATTTTAGTACCATTCTTTTGTTAACAGATTAGTAACCACTCCATATGAGGGTGAACATATAATCATTTCATAAAATAGTGTTAGGGACAGGCCATGTTTGAATATAAATTCATGAACAATTAAACGCGTGATGTAAATGTATGTTCGGATAGGATTCACTCCGCATCGCCTCACCGTAGTAGAAACAGAAGCGAAGATTGATGTGAATAAATTGCTTGCAATATTCAGAAGACTGGACCATGCGGCATAAGTTATTCTTATAAATACCCTCCGAATAATAGCAGTCATTGGCAAAACATATCACAGCGATTACTATCCTCATGTGCTGTACGCAATGGGGGGAAACAATGGATGTTTTAGTTCATGAAGATAATTCAAAAACCTAGGCTCCCTGCATCATCATTATGATTATTATGTATGATTATCATGTACTTAATATCAGAGAAATGTACATGTATGTTTTTTTTTTGGTATGAGAATTTTCTCTGTTCTGATTGTTACTTTTTACTGTGGGAATATACATTTTAATGTTGCACCTTGGGACATGAGGATGTTGATAGAAGAATTCATGTGTATGTCAGTACTTAAAAAGCCAATGGTGAATAGTCTTGACCTAGTGATGATTATAGTGCCGAAATGAAGACGCGGCATTAGAAACCACAGGGATTCTGTATAGGCTATTCTCTTCAAGTAATGAGAGAGACAATATCAACATGTTGGATGGACAGAATGACTTCACCCATCCAATAGTCCCAGTAACAACAGAACAAAATATAAGTGAGAAAATACCTTACTCACTATGAAGAGTCAGAATGGCTCTACTCAGCAATGAGGGACAGTGGAACATGGACACCCACTCCTTTCCCCTTCTCCCCTTGTTGTTTTGTATTTGTGTTTGTAATTGTGTTGTAAACCTTTTACCATAACACAGTAGGTTAATGCTAGTGTTGTATTCTTTGTCATCCCTTTTCTATAGAAGAGAAGCAGGTGGTGGTTGAATTTGGTGGGACTATATCACTAACACTGGATCCTGGGTAAACAGCCATAAAGTGAATGTCCAAACCATAGTCTGGATCTAGCCATACCTCAATGTTTACTGCGGCGCTCAATAGCTCCATAGCGAGCAACAGATAAATTAGAAGACAACTGACGGGGTGAGTGATTAAGTCCTATTTTAGTAGGAACATCCCACATGTGGACTTCAAGATCTAATAATCTACAAAGATGAAGATCAACAGAGTAACGGACAACAGTGTATCGTCTGCTTTACGTCTGAGAAGTATCACCTATAAGCCTTATCACTCAGCAAAATCAGTGAAACTATGGGACAATCCTACAAGTTACTAAAACTAGCAACAGTGAAAGCCCTTCAACTGTTGGTTGGATTACCAAGTTAATATCCACAATGGATAAGTCTTCGAAAGAACATCTCACAGCTGCAAAAGGCAAACATAAGGTTTCAGCCATGCAACCCCAAGTTCTAGCTATGAACACCAACTCAAAATGGGAGAAGACACTGAACCACATAAGCCAATACAACCAAGGTACAAACTTAATATCATCTGAAACATAACTACGAAACCAGATTACCTCAAGGTTCCAAACCCTGAACACCATCAGATAAAAGACCATATGAAAGCAGCTAAATGTCTCTACATCAGCAACAAGAGGAATCATCCAATTGTTTGCAAACCTGTTACTGTGCTGGATTCATTCATCTGTGCATATATGTAGGTATAGATCAATTGTGGCCCTAGTCACAGATACTACCATGAGATGCCTCTCAGTCATATAAAGTTCTACACTGGACTAGATAACAACGACTAACTCTTTGCTGGTCCAATGTCAACCTAAATGCCATGGGTTATAGACTCGCGACTTGGTGGGTGTAAAATCTTTGTTGAACTACTTGGGATTCTGATATTAAAAGCAGAGAAGCTGAATGGACGTCTACTTGGCACCATGTATGGTGAGATGGTAAAGTACCTTCTGCAGAGCTTAAGTGGAAATTCCGGAAAGTTAGACCAACCTGAGGCCCCAAATTTCAAAAAAAGACACCGAGCCTACTGCAACAGAGTACTCGAATATTCTAGCCCGCGGAGGGATTTGTGATTGTGTGTAATTTCTATTATAAAGTATGATTTGCACCAGCCAATTACCAGTGACTAAATAGTAAGAACATAACTGAGTGCATTAATTCGGTACCCAGATAATGGGGAAAAGGATCTAATCGACAGCAAAGGTGGACCCATAACCGCACACCAGGAGATAGACTCGATTAATTAATTTAATTAGTACAAAATGCTGTTTATATGTTGGTTTTTGTTTTCTGAAGGTAACAAGTCAGTAGTTTTTTTCCAATGGTATATAGATGGTATAGTATTTTGACACCAACTCATTATTTTTAACAATGAGAGAATGGTAAAAGGTGTCAGAAACATGTTATTTTGGGTTCTATTTAATATCTTTATTTGCCTTAATCATGAGGGAAAATGAAAGTAGACCCAATTTGTGGTTGTTATGTTGTTTGTAATAACCTGGTTTTTTCTGGGGTCACTGGGTACTATGTTGTAATACTGCATATCATTCCCATGCCTGTCTGAAAATGCATAGTGTTTATTACACCTATATATATATATATGTAACTGCAGATCTTGAGTTAATACCTGAACTGTTTGTCCAAAAGTGTTGTGTACATCAAGTAAATGTGGTGTCCAACAGTGGTTGTTTATATGTTGTGAGCAATCAATATCCTTCTAGCATCTATAGTTAATTTAAGGGTGATGAAGTGGGAAGGGAAACCTACACACAGATGCCATTGTTTCAAGGATGGAACTCTTTCCTCCTGGGATTTGTGGTAAATATCCCTGATCACCCTGCATTCTTACCAGTGACAGAGAATCAATAAAACCCCCTAGACATTTTAACGAACCATTCTCAGGAATTAAAATCCACATCCCACAGTCATCTAACACTACATAAAATTCAAAAGGTGATCTAGTGGGAATGGAGAAGTACGCATAGACACAGTTATAAAAAGAAGTGAAATATTTTCCTTCTTGTGTCTATGGTAGGATTCCATGTTCACCTCAGCTGGTGAAATGAATGAGAATCTAAAATAATCCCATTAGAGATCCCCTAGACCAGGGGTGGCTAACCTTTTCAGCAGGCGGGCCAAATTTCAGAAATAATATTTCCTGCCGGGCCACGCACCTAATTTTTTTTTGTTTAATTAAAGTAAACAAACAAGCGTGCTACATCTTCGACCACATCGTCGTTTCCCATTCCGCGGGCCGCAACATGACTACCGGCGGGCCGCATGCGGCCCGCGGGCCTCGTGTTGGCCACCCCTGCCCTAGACAGACAAAGCAAATATTTTCTCTTATATTAAATCCCACATTCCACACACGACTATCTGAAAACGACCGCCAACGAGCCATTGAAATGCTGGAGATCGGAATGAGCTCGCGGGTCATTGCCAGACGGATACATTGCCACCACAGCACAATTGTACGTCTCAATGAATGTTACGGAACCACTGGTGTAGTGCCCGGGATAGACTTCGCAGTGGCCAACACGAATTATCACCCCTACACAAGATCATCATATTGTGCTGAGTCACCAAAGGAATCGTTTTCTCTCAGCAAGTCAGACAGCAACAGCAATAGTGGGTAGACGTGGGCAAGTTTATCGAATGACAGTCAATCGCCGACTCTGAGATACAGGCCTTACTGCAAGGCGACTCTGTGCTGGGCCAAACTTGACTCACAGACATCGTCAGCAGTGCCCGCAATGGACAGAGCAGCATATCAAATGGACTATATTGCAATTTAATGTTTTCCTATTCACAGTCGAGAGCGGGTTCAACCTATCCTTAGGTGATTGACGTATGCGGATTTGGCGACGGTGTGAAGAGCGCTTTGCAGATTGCTGTGTTCGTCAGATGATGATGATGACGACGATGATGATGATGTCAGCACAGCCGAATTGGAGGTGGCAGTATTCACATCTGGGGAGGATTCGGTTTTCACCATTGCTTACCTCTTCGCGTCTTCCTTGGAAATGTTATTGCTGTGACATAACGCGATGAGGTTCTGAATGCACTGGCTGCTCCTGCGTTCACAAATTATCCAGACTTGTGGCTACTCCAGCAGGATAACGCACGTGTTAATACCGCATACATTGCGCAGCAATATCTACAGCAGCAGAACATTGTGATGATTGATTGGCCAGCCCCATCACCAGACATGTCCCCTATCAGAACATCTGTGGGGACGAACTTGGACGCAGAGTCTACAGGTAAGGTTCTAGCAGCTAATCTCCAACTAGCTCGAAGCTGCTCTTACACGTGAATGAGACTTGATTCTTCGGAATTTCCTTCAGAGACATGCGCGTTCCAGGCGGAGCCGCTGCCAAGTTTGTTTGCAAGCACACAGTGGACATACCAGATACTGAGGATAGTGTGAATTCATTTTTTTCTTTATTATTGGTTTCATGTTTTGTTTTCTACCCTGCCTGTGCAGAATGCAATGAATTTCATAACAATCAAATGTTCAAATTAATTACCAGCATGGAATAATAGGAAAATGAATAAATATTCCAAATATGTAAACTTGTAAACACTTATATTTACATTTCACACTGTTACTGGGTTATACAGGTGGTGCGTTTTTAATGTGCTTCATTATATAGTGTATCCTGTGTACCAGGATGTCACCGTACGTCTGTGACCACATACGTAGACTACGTGCTACCATGTGACCCTACATCTGTGACCACATACGTAGACTGTGTGCCAGGATGTCACCGTACGTCTGTGACCACATACGTAGACTATGTGCCAGGATGTCACCGTACGTCTGTGACCACATACGTAGACTGTGTGCCAGGATGTCACCGTACGTCTGTGACCACATACGTAGACTGTGTGCCAGGATGTCACCATACATCTGTGACCACATACGTAGACTACGTGCTATCATGTGACCGTACATCTGTGACCACATATGTGCATTCTACGATGTTCTGATGTCATCTCTAGGAACTACTGCTTCTACCGTCAGTCTCTCCTGGCCATTGTGCCCGTAAATTAAGTGCAAATATCGGCTCCTGCGAAGGGATAGCGCTGGGCCAGTACTTCAGTGCTGGTCTGTCTATCTGTCTGTATATACAAAGGCTATTGATTGTAATGTGCTAGAATCATCCTTGCAACAGGAAATAAATAATGTAGTTAACTGGAGTCTTGCAAAACGCATGCAAATTAACATTTCTAAAACAAAATCTATGTTAACAGCAACCAGACAAAGACTTCACACTCTAAACCCACAGAGAACTATTCAGCTGAACATTGGTAACATGCCTGAGGAGAGTGTCCCGAGCACAAGGCACTAGGTCTTATCATTGATCAAAATCTAACCTTTATTTCCCACGTTCGTGCTCTCGTTAAACAAATAGTCAAAAAAGTAGACCAACTTGCCAAACTTAAAAATTTCCTTGACGAAAACACAAGAAAGATATTCTATACTTCCCACATACAAACACATATTGATTATTGCTTCACAATTTGCAATGGATGCTCCAAATCAATAACAAAATGCCTTTATTCACTCCAGAAAAGGGCAGTGTGTTTAATTAATGGTGAAAAGCTTACCGACAATTCTAGTCTACATGAACGTCTTCAGTTACTGCCACTCCACAAACGCCTACTTTTTAATAAGGCCAACCTAATTCACACAATCCTATTTCAAAATGCTCCAAGCTACCTTTGGCCACTGTTCAAATATAACGCAAGACATAGCGAACGACTAAATATACATCATGTCCCTAAACCTAGGATAGACTTATATAAAACAAGCTTAGCATACTCTGCCACTCAGTTGTTGAACAATCTTCCACAAGAAATCAAAGACACCACCAATCATTATACATACAGTCGCAACCTGTTAGAACACTACCTTAGTACAGACTACAAAATTATCTCAAACGACAACTAGCCAATAAACATTCTCATATGTATGGTACGTTACTAGGTATTTGTAACGCCCATCTTAAACATTGCCTCAGTGAATCGTGCATTATTTATTATTTTTCATGCGTTTCTTCTTCTGCTGCGTTCATCCGTAGATTTGTTTTCGGACGTGATTGCGTTGTGCCTGTTTACAGCAGAGCTGCGTTCTTGCTCTGTTAGGCCGACATATCCGACTTCTGCGGGAATTTGTTGGCCGGGTTAACCTTCCCGGTTTCATGCGTTTTAATACTTATTGTTCTTTTGTTGTCTAAGATTAGCTTCATAAGTGATATTGAATGAAATAACGTATGAGAGGAAATAGAAAAGAAGAGCAGAATGTCAGACGGGCCTGCGTGTCCAATTCTTAGCCCTCTGAAAATAAAGTTCGTTCGTTCCTTCGTTCTGTCTGTGATATTCTCAGCATCTTGTAGCAGCTCTGCGTGTGGAATGATGTGCATCTGTTAGCAGCGATTTTCTGCAGTGGCCGTGATCACAGCCATGGGCTACTATTTTGCATTATATGTCTACAAGTTTGTCAACATCATTGGGAACATGGCTTAAGGTAACTCCACACCACAAGAAGGGGAGGGGGGAAATCAAAATGCAAATTCGGGACATAAAAATGTAATTTCTGTCTTAATCTTCCTCCCCTCTGCTCATCTCTCTTTCTCGCCCTCTCTCTCCCAGTTTCTCCCTCCCTCCACACACGCACACAAACACACACACACTTTTTCTCTCTCTCTCTCTCTCTTTCTCTCTCTCTATCTCTCTCTCTCTCTCTCTCTCTGACACACACGTTTTCTCTCTCTCTCTCTCTCTCTGACACACACACTTTTTTCTCTCTCTCTCTCTCTCTCTCTCTCTCTCTCTCTCTCTCTCTCTCTGACACACACACTTTCTCTCTCTCTCTCTCTCTCTCTCTCTCTCTCTCTCTCTCTCTCTCTCTGCCACACATACACATACAAATATCCCAGAAAGGCCATCTGGGGAGACCAAATGGGGAGGACATCTAGAGAGGCCACCCAGAGCTAGGCCGGGGCTAATCACGTGATAAAACATGGCAGACAGTGATAGTTGTGGAGTGTGTCAAGGTCGTGAACGGCTTAAAGAATATAAATGTTACATGTCGCTTGCCAGTGTCAGGGGAGGGAGGACGGGTGGGAGGGTTGACTTGTGGAAGGAAGAACATGTTCGGCACAATATGGGTGGAAGATTGTGTGGGTAGCGTGTTGGCCTGCAGTCGTGGAATGGGTGGAAGATTGTGTGGGTAGCCTGTCGGTCTACAGCCGTGGAATAGGTGGAAGTATGTGTGGGTAGACATGGCAGACAGTGATAGTTGTGGAGTGTGTCAAGGTCGTGAACGGCTTAAAGAATATAAATGTTACATGTCGCTTGCCAGTGTCAGGGGAGGGAGGACGGGTGGGAGGGTTGACTTGTGGAAGGAAGAACATGTTCGGCACAATATGGGTGGAAGATTGTGTGGGTAGCGTGTTGGCCTGCAGCCGTGGAATGGGTGGAAGATTGTGTGGGTAGCCTGTCGGTCTACAGCCGTGGAATAGGTGGAAGTATGTGTGGGTAGCCTGTTGGTCTACAGTCGTGGAATGGGTGGAAGAATGTGTGGGTAGCGTGTCCGCCTACAATCGTGGAATACCCGGGAATGCTTCCCTGCCAGTGGCCACACGGACATGATCTGGGCACTCATTTCAGAGTGTGTGTGTTTGTGGCGGTCAGCTCAAAGATGTGTCAGCAACCTGTAGTAGAATCCCAGTTATGGAGAAAGAAAAAGCGAAAGAAAGAAAGAAAGAAAGAAAGAAAGAAAGAAAGAAAGAAAGAAAGAAAGAAAGAAAGAAAGAAAATGTAATCGGTTCAAACCGTCCCGACCTTTGGCCATGTGACCCCGGATAAATCCAGCTTTATACAATGACTACCTAGTAACTTCTTGCGAAAGAAAATAGTCGCGCGGTGCCACTGGTGCCGAGCGAACCAGTCACCAAACACCACTGTTCACCGGCTGAGAATCACTGACGCCGAGAAGCGAACGAAAGAAGAAGAACTGACGTCGAGAGAACAAGCCACCCAACCCCACTGTTCATCGGCTTCTGCACTGTGTATCACTACCAACCTGTGTCAGTCACAGATTGCGCAACGGTAACGGTTTAAAAATGGCCACCAAAGAAGTTCGGTTAAAGCAACGTAATGTCATAGAATTCCTCAATGCTGAAGGCGAGACCCCGATTCGCTTAAAAAAGAGAATCTTTCCGCTTCTTTTTTTTTTAAAGCGAATCGGGGTCTCGCCTTCAGCATTGAGGAATTCTATGGCGATTCGCATCCACGAACGTTTGAGTATTGTTTATGGGAATTCAAAAGCGGATGTTAGCACTGTCAGACGTCGGGGACGTCGTTGTAACGAAGCTGATGTAGGTCAATCCTCACTGGCTGACGCAAACTGGACTGGCCGTCCGTCAACCGCATTGACTCCACACAACATTCATCCAGTGATGGCATCATTCATGGAAACAGTCGGGTAACACTGGATGAACTGTGTTCCATGTTGTCCAGTTGTAAAGGCAGTGCCTGGGTTATTCAAAGGCTTGTGCACGGTGCGTACCCAGAATGTTGACTGACAGACAACAACAAAACGGAGCAAAGGACCCGAGGCCATCAACCTCCTACACCGTTACGAAACTAATGGAGAAAGGCTTTTATCGAACATTGAGTGACAGGTGATGAGACTTGGGTTCATTTTTTTTTACCAGAATCCAAGAGGCTGTCAATGGAATGGCATCACTTTGAGGACACCGAGACCCTTAAACGCACCGTACGTCAGTGGTTTAGGAAAAAAGACACGAACGTGCGATGATACACGCCCTTGTGAGAAAATGGACAAAAACTATAACGAATAACGGACACTACATTGAGAAATACATTTTTAAAGTATAGACGTAGGGCTTCATTTCAATGTGAATTTTATGTCTTATTGCTTATTGAAAGAAATTAAGAACTACGAGGCATTACTTATTGACCGACCCTCGTACCTATTATATGTTTTCCCTGGCCTAATTTGCTATAACTTCTGATGAGTAACATAGTTTTCGCAAGAATGTCATCTAACACACGAACCCAACACAGACAAGGAACAATCAACAACAAGACAGTACATCAAGGGACAATCAACAACAAAATAGTACTTCAAGGGACAATCAACAACAAGACAGTACATCAAGGGACAATCAACATCAAGGGACAACCAGCAACAAGAGAGTATATCAAGGGACAATCAACAACAAGACAGTACATTAAGGGACAATCAACATCAAGGGACAACCAGCAACAAGAGAGTATATCAAGGGACAATCAACAACAAGACAGTACATCAAGGGACAATCAACAACAAGACAGTAAAGCAAGGGACAATCAACAACAAGACAAGTACATGAAGAGACAATCAACAACAAGATAGTGCATCTAGGGACAGTCAACAACAAGACATTACATCAAGGGACAATCAATAACAAGACATTACATCAAGGGACAATCAACAACAAGGTATTACATCAAGGGACAATCAACAAAAAGATAGTGCATCAAGGGACAATCAACAACAGGACAGTATATCAAGGGACAATCAACAACAAGAGAGTATATCAAGGGACAATCAACAACAGGACAGTATATCAAGGGACAATCAACAACAAGAGAGTATATCAAGGGACAATCAACAACAGGACAGTATATCAAGGGACAATCAACAACAAGAGAGTATATCAAGGGACAATCAACAATAGGACAGTATATCAAGGGACAATCGACAAAAAGAGAGTACATTAAGGGACAATCAACAACAAGACAGTAAAGCAAGAGACAATCAACAACAAGACAAAGTAAAAAAATGGGAGAGACATTACATC
>JACEFZ010023629.1:0-22102 GCA_014155875.1 Cepaea nemoralis
CTATATTTCTCCGCGAATGATCTAAACCAAAAAATGCTTAACGTGACTCAACCCTTTTCCTGGGGCCCCATATTTTTTTTCGAAAAATTTTATTTAATTTGGAACATTGATGTTTTTGGTAACAATTTTTAAGAATATTTTCAACTACCCCGTGGCGTTTCAGCACTCCGGACATGACCATATTTGCTCCGTCTCACTCAGAAATTGCTGAAGAGTATGGACACTTATAGTTCCAGTGCCCAGTTGATTACCTAGGCCATGGCTTCGTCCTCTAACACGACTCTTCCGGCTACTGTCTATCTTATAGCGTGAAAACTGTTGTTGTTGTTGTTGTTGTTGTTGCTTTCGCTTGCTTTGAACCCAAGCGTAGTCCATACACGTGTTACTACTTCTAGTGAGTGCACTGGAATGATTTTTGAGTGTTGATTAGCTTTCCCCATTCCCCTGTCCCTCGCCATTAGGTGAACCCACTCCGAAATCTGAGGAACTTGTAATTAACGTCCCTAAGTCAAGAACGAGAATTCAACATTTTAGCCCAGCTGACCTGTGTAGTGATTGAACCCGCTCCTCGACATCAGCTCCACGGAAGTTTAAAAGCGAGAGCGCTTATCCATTCGGCCATTGCTGATCTCTATGAAACCTCCTGATTGCCTTGTTGTTCCAAATTAACCCTAACGCCGCCATGACATATCAGACCTTAAGGTACAAGTTCTTAAACCAATCCCGGGCCTAGTTTGCGAGATATCAGCTGTGTTCTTTAACTGTAGCGGTGGGTCGACCTGCAGGTGGTTCAATGAGCTGCTGACACACCATGTGGCAATTACTGCAATATGTAGGTCATTAATTGTAACATTAATGCTCAAGGTCGTAGAATACTAATGCAAATTAAATCATATAGAATATAACCGTAGTGTTAGGCATCCGCGTATTAGTGTGTGAAGCCTTAGTCATTTACATATCACAGTGTAAAGTATGACCTTTCTGAATCGGAGTGTGCATTCTTATGACACCAAATATCGGAATGTGAAGTTGAATACCTCCAAATATGAGAGTGTGCAGTCTTATGACAGCAAATATCTGATCGTGAAGTGTTATACCTTCACATATCAGATTGTGAAGCCTTAAGCCATTACGTACTCGTCTCATATTGAACAGTTTTCTTCTTATAGTCTATTCGTAGTGGCGTTGGTGATAATAACTGTCCATATCGTTCTGTCTCGCCTATTGTAAATCATGTCTGCTACTGCTGTTACTCGATGCCATGATATCAAATTGTGCAACATTTTCTCACGATGACTTGCCACAACACAATCTTCCTACAAACTCTATTCTACCAATGCCAAACCTGGACAATGACAGAAAAAGAGTAAAGAAAGATCACAACAGAAATGAGATTCCTGAGAAGAATGCTCAATTTATCAAGAAGAGATAAGATCAGAAATGAAGAAATCAGGACTAAAGTGGGGGTTATAGCGCGGTAAATTTTATATGAGGGCAGCAAGTCAAATGGTTTGGCCATGCAACTAGGTTACCACCTAAAGTATACCACAACAAGCAATGATGTACAGACCAGAGGGAAGCAGAGGAAGAGGCCGACTACGTAAACAATGGACGGAGGGAATAGCAGAGTCCATGGGAATCTCGATATATGAAGGCCATAAGCGGGCACTCTCCCGCTGTTTATACTTATACTTCACATCGACACCGCACGGTACAAGAGGAACAAGATGAGATGAGATGAGATGAGATGAGATGGGATTAGATGACTTGCCGGCAGGATACTGCACTACTGCGGCTGTACACGTGCCAATGAGCGTGGAAGAAAACTGGATCACCATCTCACACGACTACCAGTACACATATCAGTTGGGAGTCCCATGGCGATGTGGTTACGCCGCTTGCTCGAGCTCCGAAGGTTGTTGGTTCGATACCGGGCTTTGACATTCAGTTAACGAGTGCAATTTTCTCGGAGACTCCTAGGGGTCGTCGCTGGAGCTAAGGAATTCGCGCTATGTGCAACGCTTTCAGCAGACCACCCCCGCGCAAAGAGACCGAGCCATATGGGATATAACCCGGTGCAATGAAGTCGACCATCTTGCCTTTTAAACATTCTTTAAATGATTCAGTGCCGAAGGATACTATATCGCCATATGTGATCTCCCATTTGGACAGAAGGACGATATATCGCCATATTAGGGTCATCGTGTTACTTGTTTCGTTTCGCAGTATCTTTCGCAATTGTAATGCTCGGTGAGTGGACATTTACATTGTAATACTTGCTCATTTGATTGTGTATCGTGTTTGGTCCAGACCTACTTTTGTGTGGCACTGGATCAGTTAAACCCATATCAGATATATGGCCTTGTTGCGATTGTACCATTTGGCCAAGCGGCTATACATCTCTCCGTCTTCCTATTGAGAGTACGAACACAAGCCAGGAGAAAGCCACCCGGAGTCATGACCCGGGTGGGCCCACACCCGTAGTGTATCATGAAGATGAGCGTGGAAGATACTGGATCACCATCTGATACGACCACCAGTACCCACACCGGGTTTGTGGTCGAGTTTCGATTAAATCATTTCGCCAAGCCGTCTCTCCGTCTTCCTCTTCATCCAACCTCGTCATGTTTGCAAGTTTGAACAATAAAAAGACAAACAACAGACTGCACAATTTATGGCCTGACATATCTCGCGGTATCTCGTCACGTGCTTACTACAGAAGCCACACAAAATAATCTTCTTCTGCTGCTGCGTTCATCGGGAGTTTTTTTTCTTTCTTTATCTTTTTCGGACATGATTGTGTTGTGCCTGTTTACAGCAGAGCTGCATTCATGAGTAATTAGGCCGACAAATTCGACTTCTGCGAGCATTTGTTGACCGGGTTAACCTTCCCGGGGTAAAATAATCTCAAGCACAAGCTAGCGAGTCGTCATCAAGGCTTTTGTTGTTGTTGTTCGCTCGCTTTGGGCTCAAGCGTAGTCCATACACGTGTTAATACATCTAGTGCACCAGACTGATGTTTGCTTGTAGATTATCTTTCCATATTACCAGTGTCCCTCGCCGTCAGGCAAGCCCACCCGGACTTCAGAAGTACTTGATATTTACTTCCCTACGCACCCACCAAGTTTGCGAGTTTGTTTCTCCTCAAAACATGAACAAAACATGTACGCGCAGTGTATACGTTTGTTTTCTCTAATCAGTTTACGGTTTGCGTCTGCTTCTTGCAGGTCAGTTTCATTTGTTGTTTTCTGTCTGTGGTGTTATTTACAGTTTTCCCAGAAACCATATTTTTGTTGCCATCAACGTTTCTCAGCTTTTTTCCCCAGGTCCCACAAGCACACAACAATTTGCATTCCATATACAAGAAACCATATATGGGTTTTAGACCCATCATTATACAATGGGCGATTAGTCAATATCACTTCCTTTGAAAATTTTCCAGTACCTATATTTACACTGGGTGAAGCAGTTTGTCGAATTTTTGTTTCGAAAACTGGAATTGGAATTGGAAGTTGTCCTGGCTAATGACAAGAAAAACCCGCGCTTCATAGAAACAGTATTTTCTGCCACCAAGTAGTTTCACAGTTTGTCTGATTTTGTCCAAGATCCACAAGCAAACAATAGTTTAATCTCGATGTAGCACATCAGCGTTCTTTTGTTCACCGAAGTAAAAGATGTTACCCGCTGAAACCAGTTAAGTGAACACATGAACCAGTTGATATAATAACGAAAAAACATCGCCTGTACAAGACTTCTTTTATTTCCACGTACACATAATAAGTGGGTACACAATTCCATTGCCAGTAGCAACAACAATGGAGAAAAACATAAATGTGTGTGTGTGTGTTCGCGCGCGCGCGCGCGTGTGTGTATGTGTGTGAATATATTCTGAAAAAGGTAACGAACAAATGTATCATTTTTCGATGTAGTCACCACTACGTTCAATGCAAGTCCTCCAGCGACGATAAAGTGTTTGTATTCATGTAGAAATAAATTATCTTTGTCGTATGTATAACCCACTCATGCATCACCTGCTGTAACTCATAGACTTCATAGAAGAAAGACCGTTTTAAAACTTCCAACTTCACTCTTACACTTGCTGGACTGACAGGCATGCATCGCCTTACCGAACCATTATGAAGAATTTCTAATGGTTTCACCCCTTCACTGATTAAAAAACGGATAAAAAAACGCTGCTCGTCTTTGGTGCATGTCAAATGTAGGGCGTCCATCTTTAAACTGTCCTTATGACATCACCGTGTTCGTCTGCACGTGATGTCACGAACTTAACCCTCTTGACATCCTTAACAACAATATTGACAGGTTACAAGACAATGGCATGGTTATTGTAATTTCTATCTCACTTTTAAGGTTTTCTTTTGAACCAAGCTCGTGTGTGTGTGTGAGAGAGAGTGTGTGTGTGTGTGTGTGTGTGTACGCACGTGTGTGTGTTTGTGTGTGTGTGTGTGTGTGTGTGTGTGTGTACACACATATGCATATACATTTCTTTAAGTAATTTAAAAGCAAAAAAAAAAAAAATAGACCCCATGTCCAGGCCATGAATTAAAACAAGTAAAGACATATTGGGTATGTGATGCTAATACTATCACCATATGTTTATAGGCCAACCGGACATCCGGTATGTAGTGAAACAAAAATCCCACTGGTCGTCTTTACAGCTCAAGACGTTTAATGGTACCTGTTGTTTAGGCTTGGTCGTTCAGGGAGTTCAGGAAATGATTAAAAATCAGTTCGACTGGGATTCGAACACATGAGGACCAGGCCAGCAGGCAAGAGTGACCATATGCTACCAGGACTCGCTGGATATATGGTTCTTGTTCCACATTGTATAGACCAGTCAGTACCTGGAGGTAGAGGAGCAGGAGGAGGAGAAGAAGATAATGATGATAATGAATGTCTTTTAAGGTCAGCTTGTTTTTGTCTTCACTTTTAGTGGTAATCAATACCTGTTGTGTTATGTATCATATCATGGCAACATCATGTCATCCGTAACCCAGCTAGTGGGTCGCTGGTGTGTCATGACAACATCATGTCATCCGTAACCCAGCTAGTGGGTCACTGGTGTGTCATGTTGGGAACATCAACAGTGAGAGTCCTGTAATTGCTATGTGTCCACAAGAACACTTAGGGTTTCCTGGCGAGGTGGCTTCCTGGCGAGATGGCTCCCTGCCTCGCGTTCCGATAGTTGTGGGTTCGTATCAGACTTCAACATTCGCTTTACGAGTGCAGTTTTCTCAGAGAATCCTGAGGGTCGTCGCTGGAGCTAAGGATTTCGTGCTAGGTGTGACGCTTTCGCCAGACCAGCTTGTGGAAAGAGACCGAGCTATATGGGTTACAAGTGGGGCAATGAAATCGATCATCACGCCTTTACACACTGTAAACTATATTCTGGCCACTCTTTAAAATTTTCAGTCCTAAATTTGCTATGCCTTATCTTTGTGTGCCTGGTCAATTATTTCTGTGAGGGTGTTATGACATGATTTAACTAATATTTTCAGTCCTAAATTTGCTATGCCTTATCTTTGTGTGCCTGGTCAATTATTTCTGTGAGGATGTTATGACATGATTTAACTAATATTTTCAGTCCTAAATTTGCTATGCCTTATCTTTGTGTGCCTGGTCAATTATTTATGTGAGGGTGTTATGACATGATTTAACTAATATTTTCAGTCCTAAATTTGCTATGCCTTATCTTTGTGTGCCTGGTCAATTATATCTGTGAGGGTGTTATGACATGATTTAACTAATATTTTCAGTCCTAAATTTGCTATGCCTTATCTTTGTGTGCCTGGTCAATTATTTCTGTGAGGGTGTTATGACATGATTTAACTAGAGTGCAACAATTATAAACACCACGATATTCAGAAAGAGAATCGCAAACAATTCAATTAGTCTAAATAGCTATATATCAATGTGTTGATATCATAAATACAAAATCAGAAACAATTATATGTATCTCAATATGTTGATATTCTAAACAAAAACTCGGCAACACTGCTATGCATCTACATCTGTTGATGCCATAAACCAAAAATCGTCAGTTCTGCTGTAAATCTAGATCTATTGATGTCAAAAACAAACAATCGGCCATTCTCCTATACATTTAAACCTGTTGATATTATAACTAGAAACTCGGCAACACTGTTATACATCTAAATCTGTTGATATCTGTTGTTAATTAAAAAACTTGAGACAATGAAAATTGGCCCTAATGTAGTCACTCTAATATCATCTTTTCTATCAAACAGAAAGCAAGTAGTATCACATAATAAATCTCTGTCTCAAACCACTACCTTCAATATTGGAGTACCGCAAGGCTCTATTCTTGGCCCTCTATTATTTGCCATATATATTAACGATCTACCTTTGCATCTTTCGTCGTCCTGCGATCTATTTGCAGATGACTGTACAGTGTACACAAACGCTGAAAACTGTATTTTACTGGAGTCGTCTTTACAACAAGAATTAAATAATGTAGTTAGGTGGAGCTATTCAAACCGTATGCAAATTAACATCACTAAAACAAAATCAATGTTATTAACAACCAGACAAAGACTTCAAACTCTAAGCTCACACACATCACTTCAACTTCACATCGATAACATGCCAGTAGAAAGTGTAATTGAGCACAAAACATTAGGCCTAATCATTGATAGAAACCTAACCTTTAATTCCCACGTTCAAGCGCTCATTAAACAAACAGCGAAAAAAGTCTACCAACTCGCCAAAATTAAAAACTTCCTTGATGAGGACACAAGGAAACTATTCTATACTTCTCATATACAGACACACTTTGACTACTGCTCTACAATCTGGGACGGTTGTTCTAATTCAAACACCAAGCGACTTTACTCACTCCAGAAACGGGCCATGAGTCTAATTTATAGCAAACATTTATCTGACAATCCTAGCCTGTATAAACGCCTTCAGTTACTACCATTCCGCAAACGCCTGCTTTTCAATAAAGCTAAACTAATTCACAAAATCCTGCATCGGAATGCCCCAAATTACCTTTGGCCATTGTTTAAATATAATGCTAGACACAGTAAAAGTTTAAATATACTACACATTCCGAAGCCTAGGATTGACTTATACAAAACAAGCTTAACGTACCCTGCAGCTCAGCTGTGGAACAATCTTCCACAAGAAATCAAAGACATCACCAATCCCTATTCATATAATCGCAAATTATTCGAATACTATCTCAATACGGATTATCTTCCCCCTTAATAATAGAGATAATAATAATAATAACAAAACCCTAGTATAACAGCCAGTCCCCTTTTTGTAGGCCAGTATATTCCACATGGCTAATAACAAGTGTCAGACCATTATCTAATATTACTGTGTCGTGTAGTTTTGATGTTCGCATTTTGCCCATGCCTTTATAATGCATATCTTTTATATTGTTGCTGTTCTTTGTTAGCCTTGAATGATGTGTGAATGAAATAATGTATGAAAGAGAGTGATAGAAGGGCAGAATGTTAGACGGGCCTGCATGCCCAATTCTTAACCCTTTGAAAATAAAGTTTGTTCGTTCGTTCGTTCGTTCGATATCATAATTAGAAGCTCGGCAACACTGTTATACATTTAAATATATTGATATTATAAACAGAACATCGGAAACAATGCAATACTCATAAATCTGCTGTAATCATAAAAGCTCAGTTATTGCTCCCGTAAATAAGTATAGCAGTAACTGTTTCCAAAACGTCAAAGTCAATATATTTACTTGTTTAAATGTGGAAACATACGTCAACATCGTAGCATACTATATATATATATATATATATATATATATATATATATATATATATATATATATATATATATATATATATATAAATGTCTTTGTGTGTGTGTGTGTGTGTGTGTGTGTGTGTGTGTGTGTGTTTTAAGAACAGACAGCTCTAGATAGCTACAGAAGCATAAATAGCCAGAAAGCAAATACATTTTACGCGAAAGTTATAACAGTAAAATCTTGTCACTGCAGCCATTAGGAATGCACATAATCAGAAATAAAAGAAAAATGAATAAACTGCATACAATAAAACAAGAAAATATCCAATAAAATGATTTTCAATTATTGCATGATAGAGACAAAAATGGATTGACAACACCAAAGGCATTGTTCAATAATACGAAATGACACTATCCTGTGCCTCCCATAGAACGCTAGAATAACAACTATTCCTCCCCATAACGCAAAAGAGGAAGGTGATGATGATGATGCTGATAATGATGGTGATGGTGTCTGACAAAAACAAATACACAAAATCCCATCAAATTGAAAACACTTGAAATATATGTAATATGTAACTCGAATATATTTAATAGTGTATATAAATAAAATAATATCGTTCGGAATAATAGTAATAATAATAATAATAATAATAATAATAATAATAATAATAATAATAATATATCATATAAGCCCATCCCATATCTTCATTAATAATTCAGTGAAAGTAAACAACCTATTTACTTGCATTAAGGCGCATTGGGTAAAAGGTGCTAGACTCATATTTTATAGACCTTCAATTGTAGTACCTTATAATCCATAGAACATGATCTACAATTAAAATTATATACCTATACATTCTTCACGTTTAGTACATTATTTTCTGTAGAACATGGCCTGTAACAATGATCTATGCATATGTTTGATGGAACAAACATTCTATAGTACCCACGATGGTACAGATAATGGATGCAACAAAGCAAACCAATTTATTGAACAGAAGTCACCATTATTGCAGAACAAATACGTAACAATTGACAGATAAAGAGCGATGATCAATTGTCTTAGTTAGTCGACAGATCATCATCATTACACATGGAACCATTCAGTCCATAAGGGCTCGGATCCCCTCCTCAGCAAATCCCGCAGCGTGTAGCGGCTAACGACGCCAGTTCTGTGTTGGTTTATCAATCTTCTTTGGCTTCCTGCGTAGTGTTCTTGTTTGGCCACCCCTCTTTTAATTTGCTGCTCTAGCAGTCTGGCCATTGTTGTAGATTCACAGTCATCACTTGGTTCTCGCAAAAGTCTTACTTCTCGTAGAGCATTCAGAATGTCAGCCTGGTCCATGGCGCGTCCGCCCTCCACAGTAGCCTCACCTGCGAGCTTGTCAGCCCACTCATTTCCTTGTACTCCCGCATGCCCTGGCACGAAGATGAAACTAATCTTTGCCAGCCGAGACCGCTCCAGAGGCAGCAACCATTCTCTTCGGATCGACCCCTCCTCTATCCTCTAGATCATGTTCATTGAGTCGCTAAGGAAACAAGCCCTAGTGAATGTCTGTGTTTCGAGCCATGTTATTGCTTTACTTACTGCCATGACTTCTATGGTCAGGCTACTTGTGGTTTCAGTGAAAGCACCAGAGTCCTCCTTCAAAATTCTCCCTCAGGCCCGAGCTGTAAAGGCCCATGAGCTTCTCATATGTCGGACGACCGACCCATCTGTGTAGATGACCGCGTCACTGTCTAGCGAATTCTCGAAAATCAACGCTTGTACTTCAGCCTCCACAGCAGCCGGATTTTCTTGTCTGCATTTCCTATCTAGTTGGATGCAAACTGAAAAGGATGTGCAGAAGTCTGTTGGCACTTGCACCCACTCCTCGCCAGGTTCTAAGTCCTCAAGTGAACACACCTGTTGAAGAATGTCTTCGGCTTGACCCATCCACGACCGTCCTCTTTTTAACCTGCTGCCCTTCACCTTCCCAATTTCACTATGCAGTGGATGTTGTGTGTTTGTGCTAACTCTGAGGTAGGCGCGTGCCCTGCAAACTTGTATTCTCTCCTCAATGGTTGGAAAATCAAGAAGGTAGCGCATCGCCCTGCATGCTATATCTCTTGTACATCCAAGAATAATGCGCATAGCTTCATTCTGTATCATTTCCATCCTTTCTATCTGCTTATGGCTGAGAGTCAGGATTGCCATTGCATACTCCAAAACAGACATGACCAGCCCCTCGTACAGAAGACATAGATGGCGCTGTTCACAGTTTGCTGCCGCCATCACCCGCATCGCAGCCACACCCTGCTTGGCCTTTGTTATCACGTGGTCTATGTGCACATTATAAGCAAGGCTTCGATCAAACCATATCCCTAGGTAATTCATTGCCTGCGTTCTTTCCACCGTCTCTGAACACAGCATTACAGTTGGTGTTGGAGTGTTGACAATATGATTATTCAACGAGAACCAAGTCACTGTTGCCTTTGTTGGGTTGACCATTGCCCCAGCTTCATCACACCAAGTACTTATGCGATTGAGTTCGGTTTGTAGTTCCACAGCAACCTGCTCTCTATCCTTACCCTGACGATACACTAAAACATCATCGGCATACGACAATGTCCTGCCAGGTCCAGTGATCTGCTCACTGGTGATTCTCACTGTGTAGGCGAACAGTACCGGAGATAATGGTGATCCCTGTGATAGGCCAGGATATATTGTTGTTGGTTCCGAAGTCCAACTGCCACATCTAAAAACTACTTTCCGTTGGAAGAGGGCTGCAGCGATCCAACTAAGGAGGAATAGACTTACTTTTAGTTCAAGAAGCTGAAACATTAAAAAATCCAATCGACGGACGGTCGGGTTGTTTTGTGTTCGTTAACTTTTTCGCGTAGGGGATGGATTTATTCATCTCTTGCGTGTAATTGATGTGCCAGGATGTAAAACCAGGAGTTTCTACTCAAGATCTGCGCAGGTGCTACGGAGTTCGTGCATCCAGCGAAGCCATCCTTGAGTGAATCTTTAGCAGCGTGTGTGGGTTCTGTGTTTCGATCAATTGTCTTCCTAGCAACATTGTGCTTTCAAGGGTAGATTTTAACGCTAACAAACGAGGAAGGAAAAATAAAAAATTATCCCGAAATAGTTTAATGCAATGGCTCTGTGAAGTGATGGGGCATTTCATATTGTAGGACTGATTGCACGGAAGAATAAGCTGTCAATTTCTCCCACACGTAGCAGGCGATTATTCCCGGCGTCAACCCTCGCCCTACACCGCTCATGACATTATCAGCCCAGTTCCTATCAACTTCTTTAACGATGAAAGAACAACTGAGACAAAAGTAATGCAATCCATCCATCCATCATGTGCCATGCCGGAAAGCCGCATCCACAGTCGTAGATCAGCTCAGTGTTCCTGTCTCGACCATGTCATATGGCTAAGCCATCCATGTATTTACTTCTCGGTCTTCCCCTTGGTCTGTTCCCTTCGATCTCGCCAGTTGTCACCAAGTTCTCCAAAAATGTTGACTGTCTACGTCTAATTTCTCTAAATCAATTTACGATTTTCATATGTTTCCTGTAGTACTTAGTCATTAGGTATTATTTGCAATGTCTATGACAAATACTAAACATATCGAAAACAGACATAATCAGAAGCCATAAAATCAGAAAGCTGTAGGGGCAGTTCAAGGATCAAGATTATACTGGAAAATTGTAAATGAGATGACTTGACCTTGTAATATGATTATCATAAGATAGTGCCCCTTTTATATGACTAACTTAAACACAGGAGACACAGCGCAAATCAGTTTATTGATTGATTGATTGATTAGTTGATTGATTAGTTGATTGATTAGTTGTTTGGTTTAATTGTTGGTTGAATGTCTGATTTGTTGATTCATTAATTAATTGACGGCTTAAATGATCGGAGCCGGTCTCTCTGGCTGTGGGGTTACAACACTTTCTCTCTGTAATCCCGTTTATCACGCGGAGTCTCGTAGCGGAGCGAGAGCTGAGGCGGTTCGACCCCCGCTCGTGACTTGCAGGATACTGAGCCGAACGCTCAGAAAGCAATGGCAAACTACTGAGCGTAATCTTGCCAAGAGATCAACATGCAGCTGAAAGATGCTGGTGTTGATAGCTAAGTCCTGTAAAGGATATGCTAAAAAAAAAAATGATCGGATGGTTGACTGATTGATTGATTGGTTTAATCATTGGTTGACTGCTTGCTTAGCTGGTTGATTCAATGATTGATTAATTTAATGAATAATTGATTGGTTAATTGATTGAGTTGGTCGTTGTTGAGGTTGTTGATTACCAGCAAAGGCCTGCATCCATGGGAGGATCTATGGGAGCATTTATGGGAGTATATATGGGAGCGTCTATGGGAGCATCTATGGGAGCATCTATGGGAGCATCTATCCTGGGACAGAGACTGGTCTCCCCGTCGTGAATCAAATTACCATCTCTCCGGGACTGTGTTGTTTAGTTCTCCCTCCCCCTTGACGATCAAAGACTAGTGGGATGTGGGAGACTTGTATTGGAGCTTGGCATAAAATACTCACTTTCATATATATTCTCGCTGAAGTCGGATGTGCTGGCCTAAGGGCGCAAATAAACCAGGCACAACGCATACAAGTCCGAGTGAAATGTCCTTCGTGCTGAACAGCTCTAACTAAATAGTCTTCCGAATGTCCTTTGAGTTCGGAACAGCTCTGACTAGCTAGTGTCGGATTATCCGTCGTGCTCGGAACAGTCTGACTATCTAGTCTTCCGAATGTCCTTCGTGCCCGGAACAGCTCTAACTATTTTGTTTTCCGGGCACAGCGACAACCACTTGTCCGAAACGAAAGCTCACTGAGTGGATAACATCTGCAGTCCGGCAGCCCTGGTTTGTGCGGGGAGCGGCACGTAGCGAACGAAAGGCCCAATACATTGAAGTGAGGAATTAAAGCAGCCGTGAGCAGGACGTGACGATTCCCTCGGTGAGCCCTGCACCAGAACGCTATGTGTCGGCTCTGCAACTGGAAGCCACCCTGAATGGCGGAAAATGTCATGCACTGTTCCTGCCTTCACTTGAGGGCTGATCGTGAAGTCTTCGACCGTTCTAACTTGACCAGCTGGGATGTGGACGGCACCACAAAAATGAGAGTCTCCAGGAATGCCAACCTGGTCAAACATGCAGGCTAAAGTGGGATTGTTAGCTTAAGGGTTTCGGCCCAAGGGAGCCTAACCAGACATACCGCAATTACATCTGGAAAAAAAAACACTTCGGATGAACGCAGACGAAGAAAAAGATATTTAGTCTCTGGCAGCTAACTTTTGCAAGGTATAGCTGTGCGGGTTGTTGGTTTGTCGAGACTCGTGTCTTTTCCACTTTTCACATGGGCCAGTGAGGAGCATTTTGTGTGATATTGACCGGTACAGGAACGGAGCATTATGGGGACGACCCTTTGCTGTGAGGTTGAAACCGCGACTAACTATCTAATATATTCTCTTTTATTTTGAAACCAAAACGATGTCTATATTTTTGAAATAAATTAATTCAGTTGTTATTACTCTTATTCTTCTTCCACTTATGCTATTAAGCCTCGTGGCGAGGGGTTACTGAAGTTCCAGCGCCTGAATTAAGTAATACTCATCTTTATTAAGTCCAGTCGGCTCCTCGGCAAAGGGGTTATGGACGCAGTTTGTAATCTCGCATAAACGCGTTTGAAACACAGCTGCGGGCGATTGGCAGGATATCGCCTTGTGTTGTTTTTTTTTACGAAATGGTGGTGGATGGAGTGTGAGAGCAGCCGCCAGATTATTGTTGGTTATGGTCTTGCACTCTGCGGCGATAGGCAGATGATCTCATCAGTAGAAACAATGGCTATGGCCACCGACTAGTACAGTTACTGCCCAGAAGGAAATCAATGGCAAACTACCCTCAGCAAAACTTGCCAAGAAACCATAACAACTGTGACAGAAAACATAATAAGAAAGAGATCTGGTGGCGAGACCCCCAGGCCAGGCAGATCAGATAACACTGGGGATGAGTGTGACACAGGGACCAGTACTAGTAATCGTGATGACGGAGTTAATCCTGACTGTGTTACCAAGGAAATCCCCTGTGTCAGACTAAGAAAAAGAGTGAGAATAGGAACGTGGAATGTGAGAAGTCTGTATGAGGGGAAGCTTACAGTAGTATGTGATGAGATTGAGAGGTTAAATATTAAAATTTTAGGAATTAGTGAACATCGCTGGAAAGGCAAGGGACATTTTACAACTGAAAATGGAAGTCTTTTAATTTATTCTGGTAGAGACGTCGGAGGCCAGAGTGGAGTGGCATTTTGTTTAGATAAAACAACTGCAAAAGCTTTACTGGGATGTAACCCAGTTAGTGATAGAATCCTCACCATTAGACTTAAAGGCCGTCCAAAAAAAAAAAAAACATAACACTCGTGCAGATATATGCGCCTACTTCAACAGCAGAGGAGGACGAAATTGAAGATTTTTACAACACACTGCAAGACACATTAAATAAGATTGGTCATAATGATATAGCAACAATATTGGGAGATTGTAATGCAAAAGTAGGTACAGGAAGAGCTAAAAATGAGAGACACGTTTTAGGACAGTATTACGAAAATCAGATAGATTATATTTTAATACAAAGAAGATGGAGATCAAGCATAACATCTACAAAAACCCTACGAAGTGCAGACTGTGATACGGATCATCAGTTATTAGAAGCAGATCTGAAATTAAAACTCAGAAAGCTTACCCGAGGACCAAGGCCACTTCGGTTTGATCTCACAAAAATACCAGATGCATACACTGTAGAAGTTAGGAATCGTTTTGGGGTCTTGATGTCCGTACAAGAGGAAATGACACCTGATGAACTGGTAGTACAAGCTAGAGATATCTCGATAACTGCAGCCAAAGATGTCATCCCGACCAAGAAAAAGCAACTTAAGCCATGGATTACATCAGGCACGTTAGAATTAATAAAATAACGAAGGGAATTGAAACAGAAAGGAGGTGAATCCGATAACAGCAGGTTGAAGTATAAATCTTTAACTCGCGAAATAAGAAGGAATACAAGACAGGACAAAAATCGATACATACAAGATTGCTGTACCAGAATAGAGCAATATCATAAGACTGGAAGAGATTACGAAATGTTCAAAGAAATGAACTTATTTACAAGAAATGTCCAATCTCAATTGATTGTTATCTGTGACAAGATGGGAAATACCTTAACAGAATCTAGACAAATTCTAGAAAGATGGCAGGAGTAGTGCAGTGGAATGTATGATATGAGTGACACTGAGGATATGAATGAGTTACATGAGCCAATAACAGAAGAGACAGAACCTGAACCTTCCTTAGACGAAATTGGATGGGCAATAAAGAACCTGAAGTATGGTAAATCACCTGGATGTGATGAGATACCTGCTGAACTAATTAAAGCGGGAGGAGAAGAAAGCATTCAAATCTATCACGCATTATGTAAAAAGATATGGGAATATGGTATATGGCCAATAGATTGGATGAGAACTATCTTCATTCCAATACCAAAAAAGGGCAACCTGAAATTATGCACCAACTATAGAACTGTTGCCCTGATCAGTCATGCAAGTAAAATTCTACTAAAAATCATAATGGGAAGACTTCCTAAGAAAATGGAAGAAGAAATTAACATAGTTCAAGATGGATTTAGACAAGGAAGAGGAACAAGAGATCACATTCTCAATATGCGTTTAATAATAGAGAAGTGCAGAGAATTTAATGTAAACATATTTTCATGTTTTGTGGATTATTCAAAGGCATGTGACTGTGTACAACATCAGAAACTTTAGGAAATCATGAGGAATATGGGCTTTCCACCACATATAATACAACTCATAAGAATGCTCTATCTAGACCAGAGGTCACCAATCTACGGCCCGCGGGCCGGATCCGGCCCGCGACGTCATTTCATCCGGCCCGCCGACGGTACTGGAACTTGTTTGGTATAACGTATGAAACACGAGACGTTGTGATACAATTTAAATGTAATATTATGTTTAGAATAATAGGAGATCTTCACACGTGCGGAGACCTCCTGGCAGCTCTAGGCTGTTTATTCATGCGGCCCTATTTATATGTTTTGCAAACCTTATTATGAGATATATTCTATTACCAAATGAAGTCGCCTGCCGCGGCTCTACAAGAGTATAGAGTAGCATATCCCATGATACCCTGGTAAAATATGCATAGGATGCTGGGATGTTGTGTTGGCGTTCCTATAAGAGCCCAGTCACGCCATGTTCCTGCCTCTTTGGCCTTGAGAACTGAGGCCGAAGAGATGTGATGTCTAATTTTCAGCAAAGGGTTTGAACTCACCCCCCTGAGCCACTATCAAGCAGATGGGCTAACGTGCCTCAGGCACGGCCGAGTGTGGCCACTGTTTTTCCAGACTGCAGTTGAGAGGGCAGACAGGCCCTGAAAAGATCCAAGAGGATCTTGATTGTGGATTGACATTATCTGTTGTGGGGTGAGTTTTGAATGAACCTTCATAGTTTAAATAGGAATATAGGAATAGAATAGCTATGTCTGTGCCCGAGAACAATAATGGAAGAGAGGAAGAGGAAGGCCAAAGAGAAGATGGGTGCATGATGTGGCGGATGATCTCCAGATGGGTGTATCTGAAGCGGGACATCTTGATTATGATCGAGAAGTTTTACGGAAGGTTGTTATGGGAGCGAGGTTCTGCAAAGGACATGCAACTGAATGAATGACCTTTGTTCCATCTTGTTGTCTGATATTTGCTGGTGTTGTGTATCGGACTACAGTTACAGTGCTGTGATGGAAGATCACTGGTACTGTGAAGAATGATCATGTGTGTGATATTCATGGGGATGCCTATTTTGTCATTGCATCCAATCATGAATTTTATTTCTTAGTGCATTGGCATTATTAATCAGATGTTGTTGTATCTTTTCAATTACATTATTCTGATTCCCTGTACACGGACCTGAATTTCTTCTGATATTTCTAAATCTTTTCTTTTCTTGTTAGCCGAGAGATAGAATAACATTTTCTTTGTCTTCTTGTTCCTCTCTTCTTCTACGGCCCATGAGCAGTCGGCATTGTGCTATTATCTCTATCATCTCTGTGAGGTTACATTGGATGTGAAGTCTTGATTGGATGCAGCAATTCCAAACCAAACATTGATGGTATTTTGAAAGCCACACGTTAATTTCACAAATCTCCCTAACCTCTTTTGCTGCTTAGTTTGAGAGATTCGGATATATGCACATTAGGTCTAATGTAACTATCTTTTTGCTAACTTCGCCTTCTTTGATAACTTTGTTTAGTAAATAAATGTGTTGGTTGTCTTTGTTTTTTGTGCATTGCACGCCCTTCCCATGATTAACTTAGTTTTTCGTCTTTTTTTCCAGAGCTTTCGTTCTAGCTTGCAATTATTGTTAAAGTTAGTTGCATATCCTTTACAGGACGTTTGCAGTCAACACCTGCATTGTTTGCTGTTGTTGATGTCTTGGCAAGTTTACGTTCAGTAGTTTACCATTGCTTTATGAACCACCGCACCCATAACGTAGCGTAAAAACCAGCGCAACGTTGTCTACTGTCAAATCGCGCGCAGCTGTGTTTCCAACGCGGGTTTACGGGATTACGAACCGCGTCCGTAAGACCTTTGCCACGGAGACGGGGCAAGTATTGTACAGAATGAATATCCGACCCGCGCTCGTCATTTTCTCAGCTAATCCGGCCCGCCGTGAAAAACGTTTGGTGACCCCTGATCTAGACCAACAAGCAGCGGTTAGAATAGATGACGAGACATCAGATTGGTTTGGACATCAGATTGGTTTGACATCAAGCAAGGAGTCCGTCAGGGATGTGTGCTGTCCCCCTATTTGTTTAACCTGTACACCGAAAATATTAATGAGAAATGTAAGAGATGATATAAATAGGGAGCTATATGATGCCATAAATATCGGTGGTCTTGACATACCAGAGATTCGGTATGCTGATGATACAGTAATGCTATCCACAACACAGACTGGTATAGAAAACCTAATAGTCTCAACCCAATTGAATACTGAAAATCACAACTTGTATCTTAACATTGCGAAAACAAAGATAATGCATACAGATAAAACTACTATGGAGAAAGAAATATATGTTAATGAGGAAAGGTTGGCGGTGGTGGAACATTTTGAATATCTTGGGTCATTGATTACCAACAACGGTGACACAATGAAAGAAATTAAATGACGACTATCAATTGCTTTTCAAAGACTAAAACAACTGAATAAATTATGGAATGGGACAGACAGAACTACAAAAATTAGATTTTTAAGAGCATGCATCTTTCCCATTGCAACATACGCCTGTGAGACCTGGACACTTACTAAACAAGCTGAACAGCGCATAAATACCTTTGAATATAAATGTTATAGACGAGTTCTAAGAATATCTTGGGTAAAGAAAAGAACAAATGCATCAATACTTCAAGAGCTGAATATTGAAGAAGGTTGGCTATTAAAGACGCTAAAACAAAGAAAATTGAAATATTTTGGTCACTTGAAACGTCACGAAAGTTTGGAGAGAACAATATTGGAGGGGTATATGCCTGGGAAGAGAGGAAGAGGAAGGCCAAAGAGAAGATGATCTCCAGATGGGTGTATCGGACGCGGGACATCTTGCTTATGATCGAGAGGTTTTCCGGAAGGTTGTTATGCGAGCGAGGTTCTACAAAGGACTACTGAACGTAAGCTAGCCAAGAGATCACAACAGCAAAAAAATCTGGTGTTGATTGAGACGTCCTGTAAAGGATATGCAACTAACTGTATTAAGTCCACTATTTGTTTTGTTTTAAATATATGATGCAAGTGTAAGTTGACGTTTTGCTTTTGCAATTGTAGACTTAAAGGAACTCACACACAAGCGTGCCTGCTCTCAAAGAAACAACATAACCAGACCATCACATCAAACAACATGACCATCATGAAATTACCAGACCATCACATGAAAAACCAGCATGAAATAACCAGACAATCATGAAATAACCAGACCAGCACATGAAATAACCAGACCATCACATCAAACAACCAGATCATCGTGAAATCCATGACAAATCCATGAAAGTCCATGAAATGAATTAACCAGACAAGCACATGAATTATCCAGACCAGCACATGAAATAACAAGACCAGCACATGAAATAACAACACCAGCACATTGAATAATCAGACCAGCACATGAAATAGCCAGACAAGCTCATGAAATAACCAGAATGTCACATGAAATAACCAGATCATCACATGCAATAACCAGACTGTCTCATTAAATAACCAGACCATCAAGAAATAACCAGACTATCATGAAATAACACGACTATGACATTAAATAACCAGACCAGCACATGAAATAGTCAGACACTCACATGAAATAATCTGACCAACACATGAAATAGCCAGACCATCTAGTTTAGTTTTTTAGTTTTTAGTCGTTGAATCAACATCACGGCACACGGTTTAACCCATAAGCGCTCCGTTTTCCTCCTAACTCAAACCTGAGTTTGGAGAAACTCAGCTCAATGCACGAACTCCGTTGCATCGGCGAGGATCCTGAAATGCTTTGGATAGATTTAGGCTACTCTTTTTCGATTTCCCACTGCCAAGGGATATTTTACGTGCGCAACAATACACTGGCGTCCGATCTCACTACCCAGAGACCAGGGGAAATTACTGGAAGTCCAGGTGGATTCTTTAAATAAATCCTGGTCCTCACCGGGGCCTGAACCTGGGACCCCCAGCACTCGAGGCGGACACCATACCTCGAGACCACTCAGCCCCCCATCGCCAGACCATCGCATGAAACAACCAGACCACTACATGAAATAACCAAACCATCGTGAAATAACCAGGCCATCACATCACATAACTAGAAAATCTCATAAAACAACCAAACCATCACATCAAACAACCAGACTCTTACGTCAAATAACCAGAGCATCACATCAAATAACCAGACCATCACATCAAATAACCAGACCTTCATGAAATAACCAGACCTTCATGAAATAACCATTTGAAATAGCATCCGTATTATGACGATTTAAAGGCACCCATCACACGCTCTTTAATAATAGAATAATAATCATATGCATTGCCTACTCCTTGCACCATCTCTTCTTCGACAATCACGAAGCTCTGAATATTGACAAATGGATCGGGGTGCTGATCCGTGATCCCAGTTTCGTGTATCTGTGATGTTGCAGGCTTAGGGTTGTCGTTAAAAGGCAAACCTTGCATGGATTCTGTGTTTGCATGTCTTCTGTTATCAACACTGGAACCAGTTTTGTTTATGCTGGTAGCAAAGTCTAAGGGCCCAGCCATGTCCATGTTGAAATTGGAGGACGCAGACATCCCCTTGTTGAAATCTGAGGACGCAGGTAAGTTCTTGTTGAAATGTAACGGCGCAGCCATGTCCCTGTCATGTGTTGTCTTACCGTTAGCCATTGTTGTTTGATCCGCCATTGCTGCTGTTGAAGATCTAGCTAAGGTTTTGCCCTGGATACCACGATTCATTTCAATGTCTCTTTCAAGTTGCCATCGCTTTAGTTTCATATTCAGATTGGATTCCAGTACGTTGAGCGATATTTTCAGGCTGTCAAGCGCAACAGAACTGATTCTCATTTTATTGACTTTCTCCTTCAATTCACGCAATTCCAACTTTATATTTATTGCCTCTGGATCATGCATCTTTATTTTTTCGTGTTGGTCTAACAATTCTCTAATTTTATCAGCTTCTACCTGTGCTTCCTTCAAAAAGGTCGGGAGGCTCGCCTCCATTTCAAGCTCCTGGGTGCCTTGCATTGCCTGTAAAAACGCATCGTTTGAGTATCGTTTCCCCTTTGGAAGAATGTCCATGAGCTTATCTATCTGGGCTTGTCTTTTCTCACCATCTTTGGTGACATTGTCAAAAAGCACGCATCTATAGTTACATTCCTTAAACAAGTTTGTCACCTCGCCTTTTTGTTCCTTTAACCAGCCTTCAAATGTCATTTCTTCACCAGAGTCCCTGGCTTCTTCCATACAGTATTCAAATCCGTCGCCATAGGTGATGACACACACCCCATACTCTCTGACAACATCTTTCCCCAACACAGCCTTGATCACTCGAAGTGCATCTATTTCGTGTTTCGTAAAATTGTCCCCAAATTTCAAAATAATTAACAAAGCAGTAAATGAACATTTACAAAGTTTTAAGGATTTACGAATTTTCTCATTTATGTTCCCAACTTCTTCTGGTGTAAAATTTCGAGAAACATTTATACTCGGCCCAACAAATTACATTAACAACTTTACCAGCAATGTTTGTGGACTCCATCTTGATGGACGAGGCGGAGGAGTCAGAAGCCACACTGGAAGCAGCAGTTCTTCGAAACGTTGACTTTCCCAAGATGGAGTTTCCGGTTGCGCTCTTCCCCATTCCACAGTTACCAATCAGAAGCAGGTCAATGCTGCCGCGGTCAACTCTTGTTGGCAGATCCTTGAAATAGAAATACACATTGAACATGACTGCAATATAATCTTACATTTGTTCAGCATTAATTAATATACGGATTGAAAGTTAGTTGCAGGACGCAGCATTCAACTATGGTAATTTTTGGCTATTTGTGATTCTTGGGCAAGTTTACGTTCAATAGTTTGCCATTGCTTTCTGAACGACCGACACTCGTACCATTGTATGAAACCCACGCAAGGCGGTTTGTGTCGATGGAAATGTGGTTTCTGAGCTAAATGCCAAGAATACCATAGACAGACAACGAATACGTTTTACACGAAGCAAATGAAAACCATTGACTGATTAGATAAATTAGACGTAGAAACTCAAAATATTTTAGGCATCTTATGAGAAGAAATAAACTGGAGAAATTAAATTGGTAACAACTGACTGAGGGGAAAAGAACAGTGGAAGGTCGAGAAGTAAATACCTGGATGCTTGGCCACATGGCGCGGCTGAGACAAGAACATAGTGCTAATCCACGACTCTGGTAACCGTCCACACTTATCGTATGGCACATGATGACGATAACGATTGATTATGTAGTAAAAGTGTAGCAGCCGACGTGGCTGAAAGGACAAGAGTGCTCTACCTCTTTAACTTCCAGTGCGCTGAATGCAGGGTTAGTAGGATCGTTTTCCCTAAAACCCGGGCATTTGGGCTTACAAAATTTTTCCCTTTTCGTTCAAAAAGCAATGACAGACTACAGAAAACGAAAACTGACCTTTAAAAACAAACTGGTATTCGTTGCAAAGTCCCGTAAAGGCAGGGTTTGTCAAAAAGGGAAAAAAA
>JACEFZ010023630.1:0-68870 GCA_014155875.1 Cepaea nemoralis
AAAAGGCTAACAGATATCACAATAACAGGATAGCAAAGAAACGTTTAGCTCACATGAGTTATGCAGTTTTGCCGTACGGGGACAAACTAGCAAAGTGGCCAGGTTTGTCAAAGTGCCTAATTGGCTTGTGTTTTTTATTTAGTTTTTATTTTTTTCCTCCGGCATATCCTTTTTACGACATCGCTGTCAATATCAGCATCTTTCAGCTGATTGTTGATTTCTTGGCAAGATTACGCTCAGTAGTTTGCCTTTGCTTTCTGAGCGACCGGCTCACATACACCTAAGTTACGAAGGCGACGAGAACCGCTACCGATTGTCGCGCAGGTTACGTTCCTCACGTGGATATACAGGATTACGGAGAAAGACATTAACACCTGGGCCAGAGAGACCGGCCTAAATCGACTACTTCTGTTCAATTCCCTCGCGCATTAACGGACACAGCCGATCGACATTTTGGTGGCAGTCCAAGTGGACATTAGAAAGTTAAGTCCAACTGAATTCAGTATCAGTTGTAGTTCTATTGCATCAATTAGTTGTCTTACACTAGTAACACACCGGCTGTGGTAAAGAGATTGAACAACTGGAAGACTTGGTATGTGTACATTAACTAAACAATTATTTAGTTGTATTCATGTAGCATAAGTAATTGTGGTGTAATTCTACACGTTGGGTCAACAAAGAAGGTTAATCCTATAGTGTTTTTTGTTTTTTTTGTTGCCTCAATATAAAATTCAATATCTCAGTAACCAACTGGGGGGAAATGAGATTTAGCATATAACCTTATAATTATGTCCACCCACCAAAACAAAATATTTTATTGCCCCCGCATTCATTCCATGATTTTAAGAGTATTACCGTTTCAAAAAGACACACCCCCGCTGTTTTTGAAATTTGTCTGCGCGGTTTTCGCTTTTGGCAGACTGAGGGAATTTATATGGGGTAGTTCAGAGGTGTCGTCAAACTATGGGTTCTTTCATGAAACGTGATTATATAAATAAAATAGCTGGCTCGGCACGGCTCCTGGCGGGGATCTATCTATCTATCTATCTATCTATCTATCTATCTATCTATCTATCTATCTATCTATCTATCTATCTATCTATCTATCTATCTATCTATCTATCTATCTATCTATCTATCTATCTATCTATCTATCTATCTATCATCTATCTATCTATCTATCTATCTATCTATCTATCTATCTATCTATTTATCTATCTATCTATCTATCTGTCTATCTGTCTGTCTGTCTGTCTGTCTGTCTGTCTGTCTGTCTGTCTGTCTGTCTGCCGACCGGCCGGCCGGCTATCCGGCCGACCCACCAACCCACCCACCCACCGACCGACCGACCGTTCGACCGATCGACCGACCGACCGGACCACCGACCGACCCACCGACCAACCGACCCACCGACCGACCGAACTACCCACCCACCCAGCCAGCTAGCCAGCCAGCCAGCCAGCCATCCACCCTCCACCCGCCTACTTTTCTACCTACCTACCTACCTACCTACCTACCTACCTTCTGTCTGTCTGTCTGTCTGTCTGTCTGTCTGTCTGTCTGTCCGCGCTATTAAATATTGATAAATGTTACTGGAAAAAACGTCAGGACCATGTGTTGAAAGAGGAAGAGGACTATTGGAGAAAGGATGGATTGAATTTTATGCAACCGAGAGCAATCATCAACCTACTGGAATCGTCCGACACAGATTAAGGTCTGAGCAGATCGCAGACCTTAATCTACGTACACACTTACTGGGATATTTTGCTCCAACTATTCAGACGAATTGCAGGCCCTAAACATTACAGCATCAGCATCAGCTGAAGAAACAAGAAGGAAATGAAAAATATAGTAAGAAATATATTCCTTCTACTTTCCTGTCAATTTACAAATTATTTACCCCGTGCCTCTGTAAATTCTCTGTCTTTACTAATATTACACATTGCACCCCTCTCGGGATTCTCCGTGGTGAAGTGGTCAAGCCGTCTGACTCGGGCTCCGAAGGTTGTATGTTCGATTCCGGGCCGCGTCCTTCATTTCACGAGTGCAATTTTTCGGAGACTCCCGAGGGTCGTCGCTGGAGCTACGGAGTTCGTGCTTTGTGCGACGCTTTCCGCGCTGCGGAAAGAAACTGAGCCATATGGGATAAAAACCCGGTGCAATGCAGCCGACCCTGTCGATTTTAAGCTAGTTCTTTCATTGCACCCACTCCCATACGAATCCGGATACGCCTTTGTGTGTCATCAGAATTTGCAGGTCTCCCATTACCGTAAAAATAACTTTGTTAGCAAGAAATCACTAGTTGTTCAGCAAAACATCAAAGGAATGTTGCCGCTTTCAATGATTTAAGTTGATTTTGGACCTATCAAAGACATATTCCTTGGGTGGGGGTAAATATAAGACGGCTGGAAAAATTTCATAACGATGCAACAGACAGTTTTCAAAATAATTGATCGTGAATGAAGGCAAACAAATGTGGACATACTATAGAACATAATATGTACACGGTTAAAGCGGGAATAAATGTTAAAGGATCATAACCATGCAGTATGAGGAATGTCATGCCAAAGTCCACAAAATACGGAGAAAGGCGATTGTCGCAAAATAGACACCGAAAGCTTTCATAGAAATTCGACATGGGCAAGGATCCAGATCACGCCGGTCATCATTCCCCATGGAACGATAGTTAATATAAATAAATAGTAGATTAACAGAGGCATTGACATAAGATTACTGCTCTAGAAGAACGAGATAGTTATAACTAAAAGTAATGGATATTTCCTGAGCGAATATGTCCTAAACTTTTCACATTGCCTGTATGCCTGCCACGTGTGAAAAAGGTCACCTACATTCAAAGTGGAATATCATAAATTATTCCAATATGACCATTCCTATCCTGAAGTAGATGAATTTACTATCCCACAATAGAAACCCTATCATTAGTGAATCAGTAGGCTGAACGATACGCATTTCTCAATCCACTAGGCTTGTGTGACGGTTGGTCACAAACAAGACTATACTCTTCTTAATAACTTCTTATATGACTATGTCAGATTGTCAATATTGTTGGACTAATCATACGTCTGACTGATGTATTGTGACGACGCGACTCGACTGTAGGGAAAGTAGAGACAGAGCGTGTGTGTTATGAATAGACATGTGTCATATGAGACTATTAACGACACGATCCGACTGGACAGATGGGCAGTCTAATACAGACCACTCATACAATGTTGTTAAATTATGTCTGCAGGTTGGTATGAATGCGGCCTCAGCTAGGAGCCACATTTGTCTACAACAACACATCACCACCAACATTACAAGCATATAAATAATTTACAAATCAACATCGAGGCATCCCTTAAAATTCATTAGTACAGTATTAAAATGACTATATTAAAAATTAGCTGTGAACCTAACGGGACTATAAATCTTCCCCTGAATAGTAGCATTCACACGTGAAGAACAGTTTATTGTGCGGGAAGGTAAATGAACTTATAACAAATAAAAATATCATACAACATCGAGTGATCTCAATCAGGAGTGGCGTGCGTTTGTCAACGTCTACAGAGAAGGAGGAGCAGAAGACACACTTGAGAAGACACTACAGCCGAACACCTGAGTGGATCCTAGAGTTAAGTAGCAGATATCCCCGTCTACGGCTCTAAGCTGCGGGATATGGTTGAACGCTTCTAAGTCAATATCCACCGGTTGTGAGGACCTGTCCGTTACTCATCCTCTGCTGCATGGAGTTGAGATGCTGAGCCAGCAGCATCTGCAGCATACCCTATGCCTTACGTCTGTAAAGACGGCAAGTGCCACTACATGGGTGGGCATTAATGGATGAGAAAGCGCCCTAGTCAGTATCTAAAGCACATCGGTGAGTATTATCAAAGGTGGAAAAGCGTCCCTTTGGCACGAAATGGAATATTGCTTGGCTAGCAAATCCATTACGCGGAAGTACGAAGCGAAATCTTGCTGTGTGGATGTCGTCTTCATACTGGTCCCTCCTGCTCTTCGGAGGTGCAGCCAGTGGTGAACTTGAGGCCCAATGTACGGAAGTGAGGCTAAGTAACCATATGCAGGACGTGACGATTCCTTGGGTGAGCTCAGTACCAGAGGAATATGTGTCGGCACTGCAATTATGGAAGCCACCTTGGATAGCGGGGAATGCCCATGGTCTGTACACAGCCTTCCCTTGACGGCCCACCGGGATGTCTCTGGCTGTTCTAGGTGAGCCAGCTGTGATAGGGATACCATAACAACAGAACAAGTCGAGAAAGCAACACAGAAGCACGAATGAGGAATACTGGTCGGCTAGCAAACAAATTTCGTGGAAAGCCCAAACCGAAAGCTCGCTGAGTGGATGTCATCTGCAGACTGACCTCACCTGGTTTGCGTTGGGAGCGGCCTGTGGCGAACGAAATGACCAACATACGGAAGTCAGGCTAAGCAGCCTTGTACAGGCCGTGACGATTCCTTGGGTGAGACCAACACCAGAAGAATATATGCCGGTTCTGCAATTATGGAAGCCTCCTTGGATGGCGGGGAATGCCCATGGTCATACCTCGCCTTCCCTAGAGTGTTGACAGGGATGTCTTCGGCCGTTCTAACTTGACCAGCTGGGATGTAGATGACACTACAATAGTGAGAGTCCAATGTGCGTCTCAGAATGATTGTAGAATGTCCTTCCAAACATCCGGGAAGGTTAACCCGGTCAACAAATATCCCCAGAAGGCGGATATGTCAGCCTAAATGCGCAAGTAAAGCACCTCTGCTGTAAACAGACACAACGCAATAACATCCGTCCTTCGAAACACCCGGAAAGGTTAACCCGATCAACAAATGTCCGCAGAAGTCGGATGTGTCGGCCTAAAGGCGCAATTAAAACAGCTCTGCTGTAAACATGCTCAACGCAATTACGTCTGGAAAAAAAAAGTCATTGCGGGTGAACGCAGAAGAAGAAGAAAGTGTGGTATCTGCACTTGATCTTGCCAGGGCCACCAGCAGAAGTAGTCATCCGAATGACATACAAGGACGTGGGGACCTGATGTCCTCCCTTTGGTACTTGGGGAAACAGCGAGCCTTTATTTAATTTTAAAAAAAAAATTCTTGAACGGGACATAACACTATAACACCTATTAGTTGAAGGTAAGGCACTGAAATCGTCATAAGTGTTTTATGTGATTAAAATAGTGGGAGTATTTGTAAAAAAAAAAACTTTATTAAGCTTTTTATATAAATTATTAACGTATCATAACCCATAAATGGCAGGATAATCATTTTAAGTCGTGTTAAATTTTTTTTAAAGGTAATGGCTTTGTTTTATATGCATGAGAATTTAATAATGCATTGTTGTAATCCTTCTCCATATTATATAAAAGGTTTTGTGCTTTCAGTGATACCTCAGGTATCAACCATTCAAATTTTTTGTCAGGTCTGTCAAAGGCCTTATTATCACCTCTTGGACCCCTTGGCTAAATTAGAACTGTAGAATCTACGTTTGATCTCGCCAGGTCCACATGCAGAGGCGGTCATCCGAATGACACAATGACATGGGACCTTGATGGGCGCCTCTTACTCCCTTCGGAAGCACGACCCCTGTAAAGAAAAAGATTCTTAATTTTTAGCACTTTTGATTGTTTTACGACATTTTGATCTCTCTCTCTCCTCGCTCTCTTCTCTCTGTGTGTGTCTCTCTCTCTGTCTCTCCTCTCTCTACTCAGTCCTCTCCTCTCTCTCCTCTCTCTCTCAATCTCTCTCTCTCTCTCTCTCTCTCTCTCTCTCTCTCTCTCTCTCTCAGAAGACACACATACCTGTTTCAAACTAACTTATGGGACGCAGAGGTGTTTCCAAGGCACCAGGGCCGGGTTATATACTGGCCAAGACCTATTGACGCGTCCTCGTCGAGCGTCCTGGGCAACAGGTCCCTTCGGGGTCCTGGCTGAAGTCAATAGGATCGCCGATTCCTCCGAAGTCGGAGAGTGTCTGCCTGTACGGCGAGGAACCACCAGTCTGCACACCAATAAGCCAGACATGGGACAACAGATACTCACGCAAACCTCAGGTCCTGTATGACATCACACTGATGTTGGACAACAGAATGTCTTCATCCGACATACAGGACTTCGCGTTGGAGCTCAAGCCAACGAACACAAGCAAGCAAGCAAACTAACTTATAAAATGAGACACTTGTTGACTGATACTGTGAAATGTTTAAACTGGAAGAAATCTAGTTTTTGAGGATTTTTTTTTTTTTTTACATAAGGGCCCGCTGTTACCACAAGGGCCAGAACCGCCCCATCAGGTCTCTAGGTCCCTGTGTGTCATTCGGATGACTGCCTCTGCTGGTGGCTCTGACAAGATCAGTACAGATACCATACTTTGATGTTAACCAAAAGGCTCAGAAAGGATAGCATTCATAAATTGATGTAAATAGAAATAATTGGTCTTATCTCATCTCATCTCATTATGTTCCTCTTGTACATTGCGGTGTCGAGGTGAAGTATAAACATTGTGAGAGTACCCGATTATGGGTTTCATGTATCGATTTTCTCTTGGACTCTGCTATTTCTTCCGTCCAACGTTTACGTGGTCGACCTCTTCCTCTGTTTCCATCTGGTCTGTACATCATTGCTTGTTGTGGTATGGTGTTGCTGGTAACCTACTTGCATGGCCAAACCATTTGAATTGCTGCTTTCTAATAGAATCTAGCGCTGCTATAACCCCCACTTTAGTCCTGATTTCTTCATGTCTGATCTTATTTCTTCTTGATACGTTGAGTATTCTTCTCAGGAATCTCATTTCTGTTGTTGTTATTTTTCTATAGGTATCCCGTTTAAACATTAAGTGATGTTTGTCAGAAGCTACAAGCAAACGTTTCTGGTGCTCTAGTGCTAGTTATTTCGCTTGTGAGAGGCACCTTGACAGACTAAAGTATGTGGAATTGGAATTTGGCCAAAATTCCATCTCACAATGCCTGGGCAGAGCTTCAGAGAACATGTGATGCCCAAACGACATGTTCTCTTTCTCGGTCTTGCCTTGTTTGATCCAGAGGAAAGGGTAACCAGTACGTCTAGAACAAGGTACGCTGCAGACACTGGCGGCTCAGCCTCAAACCTCCGAGACCTCGCCTCCACGCGAGTAGTGGCCAGTTCGCTTGTAACATTGAGATAACACATCTGTAGTTCATTATCTCCCTTTAATAAATTACATTTTCGTCCACTGAAATACACTGGCAAGAATATTTCGTAAGACTGTTTCACTATACACAAGAAATCATGTCTTAAAGTAAGCTTTAAACACGGAAGCAGCAGTAGCGTAGCGTCTAAACGCCCACCTGTGGTCATGAGTTCGAATCTGCACCGGGGCAGATGTTTACAATTGACCTGAGCTGCCAGGTGTCGCCCTGCCTAAAATGGATATCAGAAATAGCTTGGGAATTAAAGGCGGCAGGTGTGATACAGACCACATCACCCGAAGAGCGCCGATGGGTCGATTCAAAATATGGGTCTGGCGCCATACGCCCATTGCGTCTCAAGGCGTGTAAAACTGTCATTCTAATATTTATTATTATTATTATTATTATTATTATTATCATTATTAATAGTTGTATTATATTATCATGTTATTTCCGCGAGCAACATTGGCATGGTTCGGAACTTGTTACCAGATTAAATAAACAAAACCACCATTAAAAAAACATAATTCTTGTGTTGTTTTTATTTTAAAATGTAATACAAAGAGCGAGCAGTTTTCGACACGATTTTGACATGTTCTTTCTTTTTCGCTCCAGCAGCAGCATTAAAAGACATGTAGCTGATGTCGGGGTAGCGGGGTCGGTGTATCCCCTATCAAAGGAGAAGTAAGGTGCCTCCTTCCCTCCACTATCCTACGGGACACCCTTGGGCACGGTGGAGTACCCGTTTAGCCCCCCGATCAGGGTTACGTGAAGCCATGTGTGCAGGTGGTGGGTGAGGTTGAAGAGCAGCCGACAGATAGTTGTAAGTTATTGTCTCCAGCTTCACGACGGTAGGCTGAGGATCTCATTTTGGGGGAGACAATGGCTATGGTCATTGACCAGTATGGTAACTGCTAAGAAGGAATGCAATGGCAAACTACCTTTTTTACAGATGCCAAAAAAGTTATGATTTACGATATCATCGAAAATCAGAGAAACAGCGTAAATGGGTGCTCCGTAGGAGCAGCCTCGCTCGGTAGGGATAGTCGTAATTTGAGAAAATGTAAAGATTCAGAAACAAACATCATAATGAGTTAGTTAATTAGTTAGTCGAGGTTCCAACTTCACGGCAACGGGTCGTCCCCATTATGCTCCGTTCCTGTGCCAGTGAATATCACACACAATGTTCCCCACTGTTCAATGTGAAAAGTGGAACAGACAGGAGTCTCGGCAATCCAACAGCCTGCACAGGTACACTGTGCATAATGCCGCCGCCAGAATGCTAACACAAAGGTCTTCCACGAAACCCACAGTTTATCGTCGATGGAATTGGCAGTCACCAGAAAGACCTCATTGACCCGGGTTTTCTCACATGGCTCTGTCTCCATATACAGGGCGACTCGCCGAAAGCGTCGCATGAAGCACGAACACCGTAGCTCCAGGGCTGACTCCCAGGAGTCTCCTGAAAAATGCACTCGTGAACCGAAAACGCAAATCAGTCAATTCAGCAACAGCCGGTAGCCATAGTTCCGAACATGCAAGTCACTGTACAACAAAGGCGGACATGTAGAAGCATTCCACGCTAAAACCACAGCCCACAGAGTCGCGCCACGCACTCACTTAGTAGCAGAGCGACGGAACCATATACTACCAGTCCAACATGAGGAAAATGCGAAATGCAAACCGCAGCCACAAAGATAAATACTCCAGAGGCCGTAGCGGTTCAATGACTAACCGCCATGCTGGGAACATGAGTGAATAAAGAAAGCTGTAAAAGACAAAAAGGAAAAATATAAAAAGTGGTTGAAAAGCAAACAGGAACGTGATTACATAGAATATAGAATAGCGAGAAGACATGCAAATGGAATAGTAAAGAGAGAAGAACAAAAAGACTGGGGGGAGTATGGAGTAACTCTAAATAAAAACTGATGGAGGCAACTAGAAACTTCTAAAAACAGATAAGTGCAATGAGAACCAAGGAGAACCCGTTGACCCAACTGAAATAATTAACAGCGAAAATGGAGAACCAATAAGTCAACAAAAACAAATCCTATAAGATAGAAGCAGTACTTCGAACAACTTCTCAACATTCCATCAGATATCACAGGAATTCAAGAAACCGATACAGATGCCACCGAAGAACTTGAACCAGACATACTCAAAGAAGAAATTATAGAAGCCGTCAGATTAGCTCCATTGAACAAATCACCGGGACAAGATGAAATACCAAATAAACTAATTAAAGCAGCAAGAGAAGTTGGAATAGCGTGGCTACATAGACTATTCAACCATGTTTGGATAGAACAACAGTCACTACGAGACTGAGGAAACGCAATAATTATACCAATATGAAAAAACAAAGGCAGCAAAAGAGATTGCACACAATACAGAGGCATTTCCCTTTTGAGTCATACTGGGAAAATATTTTGCGAAATTCTTGAGAAAAGATTACGAACTACTATGGAACCCCAGCTAAGAGAAACGCAACTTGGATTTAGGAAAAACAAAGGGTACACACATGTCATTTTTGCTCTTAGGCATATTATAGAAAAATCAATTGAATTCAAAGAACCACTATACTTAGCCTTCGTCGACCAAGAAAAGGCATTTAATAGAGTAGATAGAAACAAGCTGTTGGAAATCTTTACACAATATAGAGTGAGTACACATCTAACAAACCTATGTAGAAGCTTATACAACAACAGTGAATGCATAGTGAGAGCAACTGGGGGAACTCAGAACCCTTTATCATAAGATACGGAGTACGACAAGGTTGTGTCCTGTCACCTCTCTTGTTCATAACCTACATAGACAACATATGTAAAGAAACAAGACAAATAGAGACCGCAAGAACACCGCATGAGGAGAAGACAGAAGAAGTACAATCTGCAAATTACACCATTAGAGAATTCCTGTTTGCGGATGACCACACACTAATAGCAAAATCAGAAGCTGAATTACGAGACCACATGAATAGACTAAACGAAATGTGTAGGGAACATAACATGGAAATTAGCACAATTAAACAGATACAACCTGAAATAGGGGAAGAACAATGTGGGTTTGTAGAAGGAAAGGATACAGTAAATGCTGTGTATATGCTGCGTTCAGTTATTGAATGTTCTATAGAAGTCAACAAGGATATACATCTTTGCTTTATTGACTATACAAAGGCTTTTTATAGAGTTAGACATGTCAATATGGTGGATATGCTTGCAGATCTACATCTACAAATTGATGGGAAAGACATTAGACTTATAAAAAATATATATTGGAAACAACAATCTGCTATAAGGATTGATAATGAAGTGGGACAGTATCAGCCAATTAAAAGAGGTGTTAGGCAGGGATGTGTGATTTCTCCAGATCTTTTTTTCCCTATACAGTGAAAATATTTTCAGAAATGTAGAGGATATAAATGGAATCAGCATTGGAGGACGAAACATCAATAATATTATATATGCAGATAATACAGTATTAATTGCAGACAATGCGCAGGACCTGCAACAATTAGTAGATGCGGTTGTTGTACACAGTGAGCAACTGGGGTTAGAATTAAATTGTACAAAGACTCAGGTTATTGTCGTCACTAGGAAGGAAGAAGTGCCACAATGTAATATACAAGTAAATGGAAATATTCTTCAACAAGTGAATCGGTACAATTATCTTGGAACAGTCATAACATCTGATGGGAGATGCCTTGAAGAGATTAGAACAAGAATCGCCATGGCGAAAGTAGCCTTTAGCAAGATGAAAAACATTCTGACCAATAAAAAGATGTCAATTGAAACGAGAAAAAGAGTGTTGAGGGGATACATAGAGCCTGTTCTTTTGTATGGATGTGAAACTTGGACAATGAGCAGTCAAGCTGAAAAACATCTGATGGCTGCAGAAATGTGGTTTCTGAGGAAAATGCAAAGAATACCATGGACAGACAGAAAAACCAATGACCAAGTACTACAGGAGACAAATGAACATCGTAAACTGATTAGAGAAATTAAACATTAACAGTCAACATTTTTTGGACATGTTATGAGAAGAAATGGATTGGAGAACTTAGTGACAACTGGCAAGATCGAAGGGAACAGACCAAGAGGAAGACCGAGAGGAAAATACCTGGATGGCTTGGCCACATGGCATGGACGAGACAGGAACACTGAGCTAATCCACGACACTGGTGATCGAGTGAAATGGCGAGTCATGACCGCCCACGTTTTCCGGCATGGCACATGATTGATTGATTGAAAACAGAGGTAATGATTATAACTAAAGAAGAAAAAACAACAGTTCACCTAAACGAACATTCCCTGAAACAAGTGAAGAGTTTCAAGTACATAGGAAGTATAATATCATCAAGTGGCAAATCAGAAGACGAGATCGAAAATAGATGCAATAAAGAAAACCTACTCATTGGATAAATGACACTAATACTGAAGAACAAACATGTGTCAATAGTTACTAAGAAAGCACTTTACAACACAATCTTCCTACCAACTCTATGCTACCAAATGCCAAACCCGGATAATGACAGAAAAAGAGAAACTGAAAAATCACAACAACAGAAATGAGATTCCAGAGAAGAATACTCAATGTATCAAGAAGAGATAAGATCAGAAATGAAGAAATCAGCACTAAAGTGGGGGTTATAGGAGCGCTAGATTTTATTAGAAGGGAGCAAGTCAAATGGTTTGGCCATACAAGTAGGTTAACAACTAACAGTATACCACACAAAGCAATGATGTACAGACCCGATAGAAGCAGAGGAAGAGGCCGACCACGTGAACGATGGACGGAGGGAATAGCAGAGTCCATGGGAATATCGCTACATGAAGCCCATAAGCGAGTACTCTCCCGCTGTTTATACTTCACCTCGACACCGCAAGGTACAAGAGGAACCTGACGAGATGAGATGAGATGAATGAGTGACTTCAAAGCGAAAGTAGGAAATCAAGGAGATGGATGCAAAGTAGGTAACAGGTTTGGGAGAACGAAACGAGAGAGGATACAGACTTTAGAATGGGCAAAAGAACATGAACTGAATGTCAAACAAATGTCAAAACATTGCACGTTTAGAGCTTGCTATATAAAAAAAAAAAATAGACAAGACTACTTGTGCATAGTGGAACATTCTAGCAAAATATTCTTGTCAAATATTCTTGATAAATAAGAAATAACTCGAACTAGAGCAGTGTGTAACGTTTGGTTGAAGTTTCTGACAAATATCACTTAATATTATAATGGGATACCTATAATTTTTGTTTACACCAATTTATAAAAGTATCCCTTCTCGGCCTTTTGGCTAAGAACAGAATGTAGTATGTGAGTGCAAGTCCAGTCGACGCAAGTTAGCGAGGCATCTGTTGCGAGAATGTGACCGCAACGCGAACCCGGAATCATGGTGTGAGCGAGCGAAAGAGCACTTTTTGAAAGATCGTTCGACAAGGTCTCGATATGCACCCACTCTCTCTCGATGAGTAGTGGGCCTGTAGTGAGTAAGCGGGCATAGCTTTTCAGTCATTCCTGCCTGGCATAGTGTGAAAGCTCGTCGGTAGACGTCCATTTGCTTTCCATGAGTTGAGTTGAGTTGAGTTAAGAACCGACATCACTGCACTCAGGACATTCCCATACGTGCTCAGTCCCCTCATTCAACAGCCAGCGAAGAGTCATACTACTAATCGTTCCCACCGGGTAAAGAGGGTACTGGGCGATTGCTACTCTTGGCCTGCGTGTGCGTGAATAGTCCGCCTGTGCGATAGATATATGGTTGTGACGAAACGCCTACAGATCGGCAGATCTCTGCATAATATCCCTTTGAAGGGAGTGCGATGCGTTGGTCGCCCTTGAATTTAATATCAATTAATAGGGGATTTCCCGTCGAAAGTAGTGCGTGGCGGCGCTTTTCTAGTTATTTATAGAGAAATCTAGAATGTTCCCCCAAGTGCGTACGTGACCGAGATCTTTAGGTTCACGAGTGCTTCAGGCAGCACGGGTTGGTAGAACTTATCGTGACTCTGGTTTTCTCCATGGATCATGGAATGGCAAGTTGAAGGCGCACTGAGTGAGTCGTGATCAGTTGCCAGCCGGACCTCAGCGGAAGACAGAACACAGCCACAGGGCTGCTGTAATTTTGATGTCAATGTGCGCGGCCAGAGCGGACATCTGCAGTCGAGTTTGTGATTGTTAAATCACAGGTTAGTTGAATACTTATTCTATTGTTTAAATGTTGTCTTTATGCCGTGCCGACCTCCCCGAACGAATTAATTGCCGTCGGAAACGAGTAGTCGCGAAGCGTTACAATTTACAGCTGGTTGTCTGCATATATAATTAGCTTTTATCGATCGGCGACGTAATGTGTTACCTGACGGAACAAGCCTTATTCCACAGCGAGAAGTGTGTAAATAAAATAGGCCGAACTATGTGCTTTCGAGGACTGGTGAAAATCCCAGGTGTTTAGATAGATATATTTGTTAACTGATTGTTTACAAATGAGTTGCAGGGACAGTGATATGTATATTATTACTGCGTTGTGCTAGGGAGATCCCGGTTCTTTACAAAGTGTGTAGCAGTTACTTGTTTGGTTTATTAATTACGCATGCAAGGCAGGAAGTTTGTCAGTCATTACATCGAGATGCTAGACGCTGTAAATAATGATAAGGTAGATCTTATTATTATAGATGTGTAATGTGCTTCGTGACATTAGAATTTGAACTTAGTTGTTCTATCAGTGGTGGTGATTTTTCGAGGAATCAAAGTGAGATCCGCCGTGGTGTATTTGCTGTGTGAGGATAGCAGTGTTATTCCGCGTAAGCAGAATGGTGTTGCATCAATAGGATAACAGTTGATAGGAGGTATTTATGATACTATTGTGACTGATTGTTTTCATGTCCGTCCGCTAGAATGACCGTGCGTGTTCCATCTTACGTTTGTCTAGGCAGCCGACTGGGAGGTAGGCCGGTACGCCCAACCCGTAAGGTTACAGGTCCGACCCAAAGCGATCGTGCATATCCGATGGTTGAACATACCCGATCGAGGGTGATGCGGCACTCCGTAATTCGAGGCCGTTGTGTCTAGATAGACGTAGGAGGTGAACCTAACCGTTTCTGTCTCTAATATTCTACTCTTCTGGAAACCTGACTCTGTTCATGGAGTACTGGGAGTACTGCCGTAAAGTAGTAGTAGGTGAGGGGAATTAACCCCCCCCCCCCCCCCCCCCCCCCCCAAAAAAAAAAAAAAAACCAAAAAAACAAACAAACAAAGGTGGAGCCAGAGTTTGGTAATGAAGAGTCTGGAGGCCTGCTACATTGGATGACGTGACTTAAGTCGTCACGGGACAAGATGTACGGGACCCAGAGTAGCTGTGGGAAAGTGTAATGGTGGATGGCCACCAAAGCTGTGCTCGACCGGCACAGATATGACTGACCTGGATGATAGTCAGTGAGAAAAAGGGCAACTCAGGATCTGGGACAGGGATCCCAGAACTGACACTATGGCTGTGATATGAGTTTGTTATTTAAGTGTAACAATTCAGGAGTTCTCCTTAGTTAATACTATAGTAATGAATTATCAGGAGTATAATTTATTATGGTCATATAGTTATTAATGTGTGTAATTGATCAGTCCATGGGTTAAGGGATTGGTGAATTGATGAGTCTGTCAGGAAGGAGATGTCCGGCTGGACACCTTCTAGATAAAGTAATCACTACACTGAAAGGGAAGTAGGTGTATATGTTGATTGATGATGGAAGATGAAACAGGATTGGACTGGCACCATGCGGAAGATGCTTTGACAGAGTCATACAGTCGACTCTGGTGCTAGGGGCTATTTTTAGCCCAGAAGTGTTACTTGACTGAACAGGGGTGCTATTGCTTTCTCTAACATCATTAGGCCTATGCATTATGGTTACTAGTAGATCTATGATGTGATGATTTCATACTCATGTTGGTATACATGAGGAATGACTGAGAGGCAGGTGACATGGTGGAGATGCTGTTAGTCTTTGTTGTAGTTCAGTACTCACATCAACCTCTCCGTGTTTCAGGATCTGTTATTGCTATACTGAAGAAGATTCGAGAGCTTCACCATGAGCTCTATGGGCCCACTCATTCCAGTGCCTTTCAAGATGTTGGTTGAGGCCATACTGGGAGTGGTCTTCTGATTCTGCGAGATCAATGTTGGAAGGAGCTGAGTGCTGAATATGTTGGTAGGTCTAGGTTAGGACCTCCGCCAAGAGTCCGACGAGTGTCATCCGATCCCGAGAGGATCCAACACTGAAACGTCTGGTGATTCTGGCCAGTGAAGCACTGGGGAAATCCAGTGTAAACCTTGGTGATTGCAAGGTCGTGAACTTTCAAGTTGAGCCAAGTGATCATTGTTACCGGTCACCATGGCCTGTTTGCTATGCTTCCGGCTCGGCTGGGTTGTCATGGGACACCGTGTATAATTTTATGCTTGAATAGTATATCTACATTGGTTTACCTTTATGAAGCCAACACGTGGTCCAGTGACCTAAGACATTGATTACATAAGTGGTGGGAACACCAGAGTGACATGTTTGTTGAGGTAGGGATCTACCTTATTCCAACGTGGTGAACTGTTGACAGTGTATGTTAGGTTGTGATTGATACCCATCGATCAGGGTAGTTACATGAGACTGTGTGAAGATCTATTGGTCCAAGGACATGGAAATAAGGTGAAGTGTTAGAGTCACTTGATAGACTTTGCCATTGACGTTTTGTGTTCATGTGGAGCAACCGCTCATGTTGTAGGTGACATATCAGTGTGTTGGTCACTTATGAGATAGAAGAGTGACCAGGCTCTTGTGTATTTTGGTACGGTGCTACATGTACTTTTTCTGCAAGTGGGAGACCGCTAATATTCTAGGGTCGGCCCAGACTTCATCAGGAGTGTGACGGGTGATATAGTACGACAGCAAGGAAGGATCCTTGATCATCGGTGCAGTGTCGGTCAGGCAGTGGTACTTCGCTTGATCAGCCCGTGATTGGTTCTCTGTGGGAAGAGGGAACTTTGGAGAGGCAGCAGACCTTGGAGTTCCGGTCCACTGGAGGAGCCTGGGTGAGTCGCTACCACGACTGGACAACCGCACGAGCTATCGTCCGCCTCCATGATGAAGAATACTCATCTGCATATCTGATCTTGTACATAGTATCTTCTAGTCTGGCTTTCAGCCATCCTTCTCTGTGTTGTGGTTGACTTAGTTCAGAATTAAATTTTTGTTCTCTTAGCTATGACTTTGTGCAGTGATATGAATGGTGTCTGGTCCGAGCCCCCTTGGGGTAGGGAACCCTAGGTGAGGGAGGGGAGGTCCAGCTGTCCCGGCTTGTGTGGGGCCTGGTAGATGTAGAGTGCTATTGAGGTGGTTGGAGCAAAGGCTGGGGATATTATCTATCGTGGCAAACCAGTCCAAGCCCCGGCGGTCTTGTCACAATGGTTGATCCTGCCATTAGTAATAATAGTAATAAGCTTGTCTCAAAGATGAAGCCATGCATGTTTAAATTCACACTATCTAATGCTGGAACCGCGAATGGCTCATTAAATCATCGGAGTTCATTGGATGACTTGATCCTACGCGAATAAATGTGGCAATTCTAGAGCTAATACATGCTTACCAAGCTCCGACCCTCGCGGACAGCTTTAGTACAAAACCAATTACTGTTGTTCTCCGAGGGGCGTAGCATTCCCACTGGTGACCCTGGATAACTCTGTGTTGATCGCATGGCCTCACATGCCGGCGAAATAGCTTTCAAATGTCTGCCCTTCCAAATGTCGATAGCGCGTGTCTTTCCTACCATGTTGGTAACTGGTAATTGAGTCTCAGGGTTCGATTTTGGAGAGGGAGCATGAGAAACGGCTACCACATCCAAGGAAGGCAGAAGGCGCGCATCTTACCCACTCCCGACACGGAGAGGTAGTGAAGAAAAATAACAATACGGGACTCTATCGAGGCCCCGTAATTGGAATGAGTACACATTAAACTCTTTAACGAGGACTATTGGAGGACAAATCTGGTACCAGCAGCCGCGGTAATTCCAGTTCCATTAGCGTATATTAAAGTTGTTGCAGATAAAAAGCTAGTAGATGGATCTCTGATGCAGGCGGGAGGTCCGGCTCGCGCCTGTTTACTGCCCGTTGTTCCTGCCCTACGATCTGCAGACTCTCTCCAGTGGGTGCTCTTCGCTGAGCGTCCCGGGTGACCTGCGCGGTTACATTGAAAACATTAGAGTGTACAAAGCAGGCCAGGGCTGCCAGAATAATGGTGCATGGAATAATGGAATAGGACCTCGGTTATATTTTGCTGGTTTTCTGAACTGGAGGTAATGATTAACAGTGACAAAAGGGAGATAAATCGTATTGCGGTGTTAGAGAAGATATTCTTGGTTCGCCGCAAGACGAACTACTACGAAAGCATTTGTAAAGAATGTTTTCATTAATCAAGAACGAAAGTCAGAGGCGCGAAGACTATCAGATACCGTCAAAGCTCTGACCATAAACGATGCCGACTAGCAACCCCAGTTGAACTGAAGCGAAACTGAAACAAAATGGAATATACCTTGACTAGCAAATCCATTGCGTATAAAGTCCGAATCATTTGCAAGATGCCACTACATCCTTGGTCCAGACTCTTTTTCTACGGTTCTAAGCTGAGGGATATGGCTGAACGCTTCTAAGTCAATATCCCCCAGTTGTGAGGGCCTGTCAGTTACTCATCATCTGTTGCTCGGAGGTGAGACGCTGAGCCAGCAGCATCTGCAGCCTACCTTGTGCCTTACGTCTGTAAGTGCCACTACTATAAGACCATTAATGGTGAGAAAGCGTCCCAGTCAGTATCTAAAGTTCATTGAGTGAACGTTATCAAAGGTGGAAAAGCGTCCCATTGGCACGAAATGTAATATTGATTGGCTAGCAAATCCATTACGTGGAAGTCCGAAACGAAATCTTGCTGTGTGGATGTCGTCTGCATACTGGTCCCTCCTGGTCTTCGGAGAAGTAGCATGTGGTGAACGGGAGGCCCAATATACGGAAGTGAGGCTAAGCAGCCATATGAAGGACGTGACGATTCCTCGGGTGAGCCTAGTACCAGAGGAATATGTGTCAGCTCTGCAATTATGGAAGCCACCTTGAATAGCGGAGAATACCCATGGTCTGCCCCTGCCTTCCCTTGAGGGCTGACCGGTATGTCTCCAGCTGTTCTAAGTGTGTCAGCTGGGATAGGGATAACATCACAACAATAAGAGCCGAGAAAGGTACCCAGAAGCACGAATGTGAATACTGGTCGACTAGCAAACCCATTTCCTGGAATTCCGAACCGAAAGCTCTCTGAGTGGATGTCATCTGCAGACTGACCTCTCCTGGTATTCGTGGGGGGGGGGGGGGGGCGCTTGTGGCGAACGAAATGACCAACATACGGAAGTGAGGCTAAGCAGCCATGTACAGGCCGATTCCTTGGTGAGCCCAGTACCAGAACCAGAGCGCTATGTGCCGGCTCTGCAATTATGAAGGCCTCCTTGGATGGCTGGGAATGCCCATGGTATATCCAGGCCTTCCCTTGAGGGATGACCGGGATGTCTTCGGCCGTTCTAACTTGACCAGCTGGGATGTAGATGACACCACAACAGTGAGAGTTCAATGCCCGTCTCAGAGTGAGAGTGGAATTCTTTCGAAACACCCGGGAAGGTCAACCCGATCAACAAATGCACACAGAAGTCGGATGTGTCAGCCTAAAGGCGCAAGTAAAGCAGCTCTGCTGTAAACAGGCAGAAAGCAATTCTCATCTCATTAGCACGTTGCCGTCTTGACAGACGCTAGTTTGTGCTTCAAAAAGGCATAATAACTATTAAACATGGCGGTAGCGAATGTGAATGATAAGGCAAATTCGCGTTGTAGATGTTCGTCCACAGTGGGTGCATGTGAGCACTTGGTCATTTATACCATCATGCACCGTCTTACGTCTCACACGCTCGGTGTGTGACTTATCTGCTATAATTTTCTCCTTTGTCTTTATTCCATTTCTGATGCTTACCCTCCATGCAACACGTTCAGCGGCGACTTGCAATGTGCATTATCAATGCCTGTATCAATCATGTCCCGCTTACACACATCTTTGTATCGTAGTAGAGGCCGACCCTGAGATCTCTTACCCATCTGTAATTCACCAAAACAAGATGTCCTTTGGTATTCTACCGTCATCCATCCTCCTAAGATGTCCTATCCATCTAAATCTACAAAGACTGAGCATGGAATAAACCGTCACACAACCTGATCTTTCCAATACTTCAGTATTTGTGATTTTGTCTTGCCACTTAATACCAAGAATTCTTCGCAGACACCGCATATGAAAGCTGTTTCTCTCCATAGCACAAAGCCTGGGATAAAATATAGAGATCATGTGTTGCCTGCCTAGTTCACTCCAGAGGAAAGGTAACACCTACACATCTGGAACAAGACAAGCTGCAGACGCTGCCGGATCAGCAAAGCAACGGCCTAACTGTCCGCCTGTCGGAGCTTCGATACAACGCAATTACGTCTGGAGAAAATACACCACGGGTGAACGCAGAAGAAGAAGAAAGTGTAGTATCTGCATTTGATCTTGCCAGGGCCACCAGCAGAGGCGGTCATCCGAATGACATACAAGGACGTGGGGACCTGATGGGGTCCTTCTTGTACTTAGGGAAACAGCGAGCCTTTATTTAAAAAAAACAACAACAACAAACAAACATATTCTCGAGTAAAGAAAAGTTATTTTAAAATAAAAAAAAAAAACCACATTAAAATGAACACATGTAATTAAAATATTGGAGGGACATAACACAATAACAGCTAATATTGCAAGGGACATTACTAAAAGAATCATAAGTGCATTATGTGATTTAATAGCAGTAGTATTTATAATAACCTTTTATAAATATTTTATAGTATTTTTTAAAAATGTAGAAGCCATAAACAATGTTATAATAATTTTAAGTCGTCTTTAAAATGTTTGTAAAAGTAATTGCTTTATTTTATATGAATGAGAATTTAATAATGCATTGTTGTAATCCTTGTCCATGTTACATTAAATGTTTTGGGCATTCAAAGGTAGTTCATCATTTCGCCGTTATAGGAAAAATTTTTGTCCGGCTTGTCAAAGGCCAAACACCCATAATGTCACCTCTCGGACCCCATGGCTGAAGTAGAAGTGTAGAATCTGCTCTTGATCTTGCCAGGGCCACGTGCAGAGTCGGTCGTCCGAATTACACAATGACATGTGCGCCTCTGATCCCTTCGGAAACACGACTCCTAAAAGAGATTCTTAATTTTCAGCACTTTTGATTGTTTTACGGCATTTTGATATCTCTCTCTGTCTGTCTGTCAGTCTGTCTGCCTGCCTGCCTGCCTGCCTGCCTGCCTGCCTGCCTTGCTGTCTGTCTGTCTCTATCTCTGTCTCTCTCCCCTCTTCCCTCTCTTCTCCTCTCTTTCTTTATCTCTATCTCTCTCTGTCTCCTCTCTCTCCGCTCTCTCTCTCTCTCTCTCTTTCTCTCTCTCTCTCTCTCTCTCTTCTCTCTCTCTCTCTCTCTCTCTCTCTCTCTCTCTCTCTCTCTCTCTCTCTCTCTCTCTCAGAAGACACACATACATGTTTCAATCTAATTAATAAAATGGGACACTTGTTGAGTGACACCGTGGATTGTTTAAACTGGAATAAATCTAGATTTAGATAATTTTTTTTTTTTTTAATAAGAGCTCGTTGTTCCCACAAGGGCCAGAACCGCCTCATCAGGTCCCCACATTCCCATGTGTCATTCGGATGACTGCCTCTGCTGGTGGCCCTGGCAAGATCAAGTGCTGATATTACACTTTGATATTAGCCAAAAGGCAAAGAATGGATTCATTCATTCATTCAGTAGAATGTCCTTTGCAGAACCTCGCTCCCATAACAACCTTCCGGAAAACCTCTCGATCATAAGCAAGATGTCCCGCGTCTGATACACCCATCTGGAGATCATCCGCCACATCCTGCACCCATCTTCTCCTTGGCCTTCCTCTTCCTCTCTTCCCAGGCATATACCCCTCCATTATTGTTCTCTCCAAACTTTCGTGACGTTTCAAGTGACTAAAATATTTCAATTTTCTTTGTTTTATCGTTTTTAATAGCCAACCTTCTTCAATATTCAGCTCTTGAAGTATTGAGCATTTGTTCTTTTCTTTACCCAAGATATTCTTAGAACGCGTCTATAACATTTATTTGAATAACGAAGACACAAACAATAGATTGCACGATTTATTGCCTGGCATATTTCGCTGCATCTCGTTAGGTACTGACATAAGCCTGGGTCATTGACAGTGAGTTGAGTGACCGGGCATGAGAAAGAATGGATGAAAGTGGGAGACAGTAAAGTGATTGACCTGGCTATGAGAAAAACAATCAACCCTGAGAAATAATGGGGCGGGTGTGAGTGGAAACCCCCAGGTGATGGATGGGGAGGAAGACAGTTTTAGGCTGGGGTGTAATGTTGTTGGGAGCCCAGGGAGGGGCTACACAGTAGGGTTAAAAGACAGTGGAACACTTGGACTAAGGAGTTCAAGCTGGGACCGACTGGGAGTCGGGTCGCTGAAGGACAGTTCAGTTTGTGTGAAGTCAAGGGACTTCAGGGAGTTGAGTTTTAGACACCGAACGAGTCGGTAGTCCACGGAGAACTGTGTTGTGTGATTCTCCGAGCTGTGAAGGCAGGCCTAAAACCCAGAGTGGGTTGCATAGTGAGCAGAGGCTCCGACCCAGTGTGTGGGTCGTATTGTGGGAGATCCAGCCGTGAATAGTAGCTGGACTAAATGTCTTGTGAATTTGAGATTCAGCAGGCCGTGAGAAGACAGTGATGTGTGCTGGTTAAATTGTGAGGAGGATATTTATATTCTATGGATTACATTGTTTCTGGATGTATAAACATGTTCCGTCTGTCCGTGTTCTTTCTGGATTAAAAGATTATGTGCGCCAACTCTATCTTGTTTCATGACTGGTGGATGTGTACTGCAAGGGTGAGTTGGATTAAGAGACAGGAGGCTAGCTCAACTTATACTCTGTAATAACATACAAGGAGCATCGTTACCTAGACAACGACCATCTCACGAAACTTATCGTCAACAACATCGTGAGAGGTACATACTGCAGAAATCACACAACTTACGTGAATTAACTAGATAAATCCTTCAAGTTGAAATATACATATATTCGCACAGTAATGTCAATCATCTACCACGGTAATGTTAAGCTGACTGACATGTCTTTCTGTTTGCACAATTCTGGCTTGCGTTGATTGATCATAATTGCTTCTGCAAACTTTAACAAGCGAGTATTTTGTGTGTTAAACAACACGCGAAAGGCAGTGTCTCTGTCCACCACATGGCCGCTTTCGATATAGTGCCTACCAATTGAAGACGCCGGGAGCTTCCGGTGTGTCGGCCCCACGAGGCTAGCATCTCCTGTGTGTTGTATCTTGTTGACCCATTGAGGTATGTGTTCTGACACTCGTTTGTTAAGCTGTCTCTCTGTTCTACCAATGTAGAAGGCCTGGCATCTACATGTGAACTGGTAAATACAATTGTTTGTGGCGTACAGAGGAACAGGCTCTTTGACTGCTGGTGTAGGAATCGGTACGGTTTTATGTCTAATGACTGGAGTTGCAGCACAGAATGTTCGGCCTACTGCTGTAGTAAGCCGGTCTTGTAGACGTTGCATTACGTCATCCCCTCGAAAGGTTAGCTGGATGAATACCTTGAGTTTAGGGACTGTAGTTACGTCTGGTTTTGGTTTGAGCTGTTGGCAGTGGCGCTTTATAAATCCTGTGGAGTACCCATTCAGGTTTAAGACATTCATCAGAGTTTCAAATTTCTCTGTCAGTGTGTCCTGGGTGCATATCTTTCTAGCACGGTCAAACAGGGTCCGTACTAAGCCCCGTTTGTACTGGACAGGTGTGAAGCTCTGAAAATGTAGGTATTGGCCAGTCCATGTTCCTTTGCGATACACCGATCTTTGAATTGTGCCGTCTGCTCTACGTCTCATTAGAATATCTAGGAACGGCAACTCTTCGTTGTGTTCGTGTTCCATAGATAGAGAGATGTTTTTATGCGTCTTGTTCATTGTGGCCTGGAACGATGTTGCTTGTAGCTCGTCTGTGGTGATAATTAGTATATCGTCCACATAACGACGGTAAAAGGCCAAGTTGTTGATGTCTGAGGATCTCTTTTCTTCTAAATGTGCCATGAAGATGTCCGCTAGAATAGAACCAAGAGGACTCCCCATGGCCACTCCGTCAATTTGGCGGTATGACTTAGTTAGACAATTGAATTGTATGTTGGCGGTACATAGTAGTAGTAGCCTCTCCAGAATAGGTGTTGGTATGCCTAATGTTAGTTGTTTGTCTTCAATGCGTTCCCTTATTATTTTCACTGTCTCCTCTAATGGAACGTTAGTGAATAGGGAGGCTATATCCATGGATGCCATGTGTTTGTTATTTATGTCCATAGTATCCAATAATTCCACCAGTTGGAATGTATCTCTGAGTATGTTTGGAACGAAGGACTGTCGTATTGGCTTTAAAATTTCGGCTATCTCGCCATTCGGTGTTGTGCAGAGTTAACCATGGACAGGATAGGTCTTAGCGGGATGCCGGGCTTGTGAAGTTTGGGTAGACCGTTCATCTGAGGAGTGTGCGAGCCACGTGGTGTGAACGTTTTTGCAGTGGCCTCACTGATGAGTCCCGCATTCACAAGTGACTGGATCTCTTTCCTCATTATTGCAACCAGGTCCTCCGACTTGTTTACTTTTTGATCTACTTTTTAACCTCAAATATACCAGGCAATAAATCGTGCAATCTAATGTTTGTGTCTTCGCCATAATAATAATTTTAAAAAATGCAGCTGATGGTGCCCATAATTACAGAAACACTATCAGCTAGGGAAGAAAGAGTCTGCCCTAACAACACACCCTCCCAATCTTACTTAGTTTCTGGCAATGTCTAGTAGTTTGATAAGTCAAGAGTTTTATATACATGATAGTGTTTGTAAGTATTATAATGACGATATGTGGTCAGCTATGTTTTGTTGTTTAGTGTATTTATTGGCTTAGTTTATAGACAAGCATTTAATCTTCCTCCTCCTCCTCCTCTTCATCCTGGTTAATCTGGAAGTACCGATGCACAAACACCTCCTTGGAGGATGCCGCAACCCTCAGCTAGTCATACAAGTTGTTGTTTTTCAAGTACTTCTTTATCGAGTACTGCAGATTCCTCTTCCAAAAGGGCATCTCGCTGCTCAGGTTGATTTTGTTTTTCTGCAGATCCAAGGAGGCATTATTTCCAAAGTTGCCAGTGGTGCCGTCACAAGTTGCCAGTGGTGCGTTCTTTTAGATAGTTCTCAAAGTCGTCAGTCTTGAAGTCAAATTTAATGCGTTCTTCCAGATACTTCTCAAAGTTGCCAGTCGTGCCGTCACCTTGAATGCGTTCTTTTAGATAGTTCTCAAAGTCGTCAGTCTTGAAGTCAAATTTAATGCGTTCTTCCAGATACTTCTCAAAGTTGCCAGTCTTGAAGTGATCTTTAATGCGATCTTTCAGATACTTACCATGGATACACAGAAAAGCGAACGAGAATGTCATTCAAGACACAAATGCAAAACGAAAACTGATTAGAGAATTTACACAAAGACAATCTAGATTTTATTTTGAAATGTTTTCTCCGCCTACTGCTTCATGATCAGGCTAAAGACTTATGCGAAGCCTCTTGTATTTATTGCCGGGACTAAAAGGTCATTAACACTTCATTTTGTATTTTCTTTACATTCGCGAAATGTCTCACGCCAAAGGTAGGTTTTCAGTAGACCAAAAAGGTGGAAATCACTAGGGGCTAAGTCGGGGTTGTAATGTGGATGTTCCAGAGCTTCCAACCTTAGATGGTTAATTTTCTCCTGAGTGAATCGACTCGTGTGTGGTCTGGCATTGTCATGAAGAAGCAATACAACTCTAGTCAGCAGTCCTGGACGTTTTCTTCGAATTGCATCATGAAGCATCGATAGAACTTCACAGTACGTTTCAGAATTCACATTGTCACCTTTCTTCTTGAAATTGGTTGAAAACACTCCTTGACAATCCCAGAACACTGTCAGCATAATCCTCCCTGCTGATGGCGTAACCTTGAATTTTTGGACACAACGCGAAGAAGGATGTTTCCATTGCATTGAAAACACTATTTGATTCGGTCTGGTAGTGATGCATCCATGATTCGTCCCCAGTAACAATCATGTTCAGCATGTCTTCTCCTTCATCTTCGAATCGACAAAGATAATGCAAGGACAGGCCAAATAGGTTCATTTTGTGTTCCTCCTTCAATTGTCTGAGTAAGCACCTTGAGCACACTTTCTTAAATTTCAATCGATCATACATTATGCTGTATGCTGAACCATGTGAGCACCATATTGCAGATGCTACAGAGTCTATTGTTACTCGCCTGTCACCTCTAATCATCTCTTCCGCCCGCTGCACGGATGCTTCTGTTGCATTCTCAACAGGACGACCAGATCGGATTTCATCAACAATTTTAGAGCGTCCTTGAGAAAATTTTCTACTCACCTATGCACCGCTTTACGGGACAAACATTTGTCAGTATAAATAGGAAGCATTTCCTCATGAATGTCCTTTGCAGACAGTCCTTTCGCCCACAACAAAACCACAACAGCACGTTTCTCTTCGGTTGTACACTCAGTAAGTACAGTTGCCACTTTGTTTATTGCTGCGCATGCGCATGAGACACCTAGCACCACCTGACGAACGGGAATATAAAGTTCAATGTTGCTGTCACCTAATGACACCTGTAGAAAACACCGACTACATTTAACTGCCATCCCATAGAACTGTGTGACTTACTTATTGACTAGCCCGCGTACACGTCTACATCCGCTTTCTTTCTCGCCTCTAAACCATCGTTGCCTACTGGGCATCCATTGCCTTGATTTCCTATCTTTGCTTTGATGTCACCCATTATATTTATTTCTGAATTTTTACATTTCTTCAACGGCGGCTCCATGACGTCATAAAATGCATCCTTACTATTTTCACTACATTCTCCTGTTTAGGCATATATTTGAACAACGTTTATGTAAAAAAAAAACTGCTTATTAATTTTACCAATAGTACCCTGTCTGACACAGCCTAATATCCTTGAACAGATTCTCGCACTAGAGCACTAGAAACGACTGCTTGTAGGTTCTGATCAAAATCACGCAATGTTTGAACACGACACCTATTATTCCTATTTAACGCAATTCATGAATGCTATTCCTTCTTGGCCTTTTGGTTAAGATCAAAGTGTAGTATCTGCACTTGATCTTGCCAGGGCCACCAGCAGAAGCAGTCATTCGTGTGACACACAGGGACGTGGGGACCTGATGGGGAATCTCTGGTTCTTGGGGGAACAGCGAGCCCTTATGTATTTAAAAAAAAAAAGATTCCTGATTAAAGTAAAGTTATTGTTAAAAAATGTAAAAAAAAAAAGAAAACATCCACATTAAAAGAAACACGTGTAATTAAAATATTGGAAAGGGACTTAACATTATAACAGTTATTATTTTTATGGGACATTATTCAAAGCAGCATAAATGTATTGTGTTATTTAAATATCTGTATTATTTATAATAACTTTTATCAGACTTTTATAGAAATTATTTACCGACATTGACGCCATAAGTGACGAAATAAGAAATGTAAGATATCATAAAAGTGTTTATAAACATAATTGCTTTATTTCACAAACATGAGAATTTAGTAATGCATTTTTCTACTTTCCCTCATTATTTCATTAAATGTGTGTGGGGCTTTCAATATCATCCATGCTGCGTGCGTTAAACTACTTTTTGTCAGGCCTGTAAACGGCCTAGCATCCTTAATATCACCACTTGGCTTAGATTAAAGTGTAGAATCTGTGCTTGACCTTGTTATCGCCACATGCAGAGGCAGTCTCCCGAATGACATGAGGTGGGACTTTCATGAGCGTCTCTGACCCTGTTGCGAGATGCGACCCCATTAAAAAGACAAAACGATCCTTAATATTCAGCCCTTTTGATTGTTTCATGGCGTTTTTGGTTTTGATTTTGTAAATAAACTTTAAAAATGGAAGCCGCCTTAGCGTAGTGTCTAAGCGCCCACTGTTGGTCACGGGTTCGATTCTGCACAGGGTCAGATGTTTACAACTGAACTGAGCTGCCAGGTTGTCCCTGTCTAAAATGGATATCCGGAAATGGCTTGGGAATTAAAGGTAGCAGGTGTGATAGTGACCACATCACTCAAAGAGCTCCGATTGTTCGATTCAAAATATGGGTCTGGAGCCATACGCCCATTGCGTCTCAAGGTGAGTAAAATTGTTATTATTTTATTATTATTATTATTATTATTATTATTATTATTATTATTATTATTATTACGTAATTTCCGCGATCAACTTTGGTATGGTTTGAAAGAAAAAAAAAACTGGATTACATTTTTCAAGATTCATCTCATAATTCTGGTGTCGTTTTTATTTTAAAAAGTAATACAAAGAGCGGGCAGTTTCGGCAAATGTACTTTCTTTTGTATTTTTAGCGCCATCATAATTTTAAAAAAAAATGCAGCTGATGGTGCCCATAATTACAGAAACACTATCAGCTAGGGAAGAAAGAGTCTGCCCTGACAACACACCTTCCCAATCTTACTTAGTTTCTGTGAATGTCTAGTAGTTTGATAAGTCAAGAGTTTTATATACATGATAGTGTTTGTAAGTATTATAATGACGATATATGGTCAGCTATGTATTGTTGTTTAGTGTATTTATTGGCTTAGTTTATAGACAAGCATTTAATCTTCCTCCTCCTCCTCCTCTTCATGCTGGTTAATCTGGAAGTACCGAAGCACAAACACCTCCTTGGAGGTTGCCACAACCCTCAGCCAATCATCCAGGTTGTTGTTTTTCAAGTATTTCTTTGGCGAGTACTGCAGATACCTCTTCCAAAAGGTACCTCGATGGTCAAGTTGATTATGTTTTTCTGCAGATCCAAGGAGGCATTAGTAGTTATACACGTAGGGTTCGGGTAGAATTTGGAGGAGCCTCCTCAAATGACCTTGACCTCGGTTTATTTTCACTCCTCCTCGGTCATATAGTTGGGTGGGTATGTAGGGGTGGTATCTAGGTCATATCTAAGGGCGATAATTCTAAGATTTTATGTTTCTAAGGGCAGATAACTATTGAGTGGGTGTATAAAAATTTTAATTAATTATTATAAAATAAAATAAAATAAATAAAAATAAAAATAAATAACGACGGGGTGCGGGGTGGTGGCGAGGGGGTGGGCGCGTGGGGTGAGGACTAGGCGGTTCGGGCTTTAAACACTATCAGGTATATAATAATTTTTTATTAAATCATGTATAAACAATACAATGCATATTAAATAAGTAGCGGCATAGTGGAAAATTCTGGAAGGTAGTACCGGGGAGTTATACGTCGGCAAGTGTGGGAAAATCTCCAGGCGGGTGTGACGGTGGTCGGTTCATAACAGACGTGGAGGGGGTGCATACGGAAAAGTCATTAAGTAACGGGTTGTAAAAACGTGGGTGAGTGGTGTGTTAAAATATTTTGAACTGTTAGCGCATTGGTGGTGTACATTAGTACGAATAGAAGGAATAGGTGCGGTGGGGATAGTAGTGGGTATGGGTTAGTGAAATTAGTTGATAAGGGTGATTATTAGTGCTATGTAGATGTTCATAGTAGCTTATTCACTAACATAACACGTGTTACAAATGAAACCTTGAAAGCTAAAGATCGCTGATTGTAATGGATATAGTGTAGTATCATTCGGTGGTAAGGGGTGGGTACCAGGTATTAGTGGTCAACAGATGGTCAAGTAGTGGTCAAGTAGGTGGTCAAGTGAGGAAATTTTAGGGAAAGTGGTTATAATGATATGGTGATGATTAAAGGGTGGTAAATTAGTGGTCAAGTAGTGGTCAAGCAGTGGTCAAGTAGTGGACAAGTGAGGAAATTTTAGGGAAAAGTAGTTGTAATGATATGGTGATGATTAAAGGGTGATAAATTAGTGGTCAAGCAATGGTCAAGTGGTGGTCAAGTGAGGAAAATTTTACGGGAAAGTGGTTGTAATGATATAGTGATGATTAAAGGGTGGTAAATTAGTGGTAAAGCAGTGGTAAAGCAGTGGTCAAGTGGTGGTCAAGTAAGGAAAATTTTAGGGAAAATTGGTCGTAGCGACATGGTGATGGTTAAAGGATGGTAAATTAGTGGTAAATTAGTGGTAAAGCAGTGGTCAAGTGGTGGTCAAGTTAGGAAAATTTTAGGGAAAATTGGTCGTAGCCACATGCTGAAGGTTAAAGGATGGTAAATTAGTGGTCAAGTAGTGGTCAAGTAGTGGTCAAGTGAGGAAATTTTAGGGAAAAGTGTTTGTAATGATATGGTGATGATTAAAGGGTGGTAAATTAGTGGTCAAGCAGTGGTCAGGCAGTGGTCAAGTGAGGAAATTCAGGGAAAAGCAGTTGTAATGATATGGCTGATGATTAAAGGGATGGTAAATTAGTGGTCAAGCAGTGGTCAAGCAGTGGTCAAGTAGTGGTCAAGTGAGGAAATTTTAGGGAAAAGTAGGTTATAATGATATGGTGATGATTAAAGGGATGGTAAATTAGATGGTCAAGTAGTGGTCAACCAGTGGTCAAGTAGTGGTCAAGTGAGGAAAATTTTAGGGAAAAGTGGTTATAATGATATGGTGATGATTAAAGGGTGGTAAATTAGTGGTCAAGTAGTGGTCAACCTAATGGTCAAGTAGTGGTCAAGTGGTCGAGTGACCACTTAAATTGTAGAGGACGATGTCCCTAAGATTATGGTAGTGGTTAAAGTGATCGATGACATGGTCAAGTAGCGGTCAACCAGTGGTCAAGTGGTCGAATGAACACTTAAAAGGTAGAGAAAAGTACGTATATTGAAACGGTGATGGTAAAATGGTCGACAACGTGATCAAGCAGTGGTCAAGTAGTGCTCAACCAGTGGTCAACCGCTCAAGTGAGAAAATTGTTGGGTATGGTACGTGTAGTGAAACAGAGATGGATAAATTAAGCAGTGACGTTGTCAAGTAGTGATCAAGTAGCGGGCAAATACTGGTCAAAGGGTCGAGTGACCACTTAAATTGTAAGGGAAAGTACATGTAGTGAACCTATGTTGGTTAAAGTGATCGATGACGTGCTCAAGTAGTGGCCAAGTAGTGGTAAATGGTCGAGTGACTACTTAAATTGTCGGTGAAAGTAGGTATAGTGACATGGTGATGATCAAGAGTTGGTCAAGTGGTGTTCAAATAGTGGTCAAGTAGTCGAATGACCACTTAAATTATAGGTATGGTACGTGTAGTGAAACGGTGATGGTAAAATAAGTAAGGACATGGTCAAATAGTGGTCAAGTACTGGTGAAGTAGTGATCAAGTGGTCGAATGATCACTTAAATTGTAGGGTATGGTATGTGTAGTGACATGATGATGGTTAAAGTGATCGATGACATGATCAAGACGTTATGCCGACTGCTAAGTTCAGAAAGTAATGTCCTTACTATCGGCAATTTCCCTGACAGGAGCGCCTCGAGCACTGATTTTTGTATTGGTCAATAGCATCTAGTGGTACAGTCGACACACATGGACAATAGTTACATCCGGTCAAAGATGGCGTCGCACCATATTACACATGGGTTATTGCTACAACCAGACGACGTCTTATTCGCTAAGACTGGTCAAATATGGCGTCACATCCAGTCACATGTGTAATGGTACATCCGAGACACAGGCTCACTGACTAAAACCAGTCAATGAATTCCCTGCTTCCGATCACATGTATAAGGGTGCAGCCACTAACGGGGTTAATGACTAAACCGGTCAAAGATGGTGATAGATCCAGTGACACGCATAACGATACACGTGGAACACGTGGCTAATAACCGAAACGTTCAATGACGGTGGTGCATCCGGTAACAGGGGTAATGGTACATCTGAGACACGTGGTTAAGAGGGAAACTATAGAAAAATGGTGTCCTATCGGTTGTCGAGTCAGGGAACCTAAAGTATGATGATCACTGTGTATAGGAGTGAATACACTGCATCATCAACACTGCATCCGAAGGGTAAAATGGTCACCCTTCTCTATTTTTTCTATATCCGTGTAGTTCTAAGGTCATTGAGTAACACCAAAGGACACCCTGGCATCAATACAACATAAACTGGTCTCGAAAACCCCATACGCGTGTGTAATCAACTAAGCACAGTTTTCCGACTAAGCCTTTCTCAACCTCATAGTGCAGAGATGTGATCACCGATGGTAGTCGGGGAAATCGTATCTGTACGTAACAACTATCGGGTCATACAGCGACGAGTGGGTAGTGGATGTTATCAGATGTATAATATTACATACGAACACAACAAACTGCCCCGATTCAACCTTAGGCAATGCATGTAACATGACATGTCACGTGTCCGCTGTCATAACCAACGACGTTATTACGTACCAAATTAGACATCTACACTTTCATTACCTCTCTATGTGTCCATAGTGTCTTTACCTCTTTCTCCAGAAAGCCATTTCCAAGACCAATATATGTTTTTTTCAGTGTACCTGCTCAGTGCCACACTTCACAACCAGACAAAAGTACACCTTCTATGTACCACTTCAACCGTCAAATAAGAAAATATGTTAGACAAAATAGTAAAATTATTGGTCAAATACAGAAATATCTCGTCCAAACTTATAAAAAGTACGAACATTTGTTAACCTATTGGGAAAAATATCAATCAAGTAGGAAAGTTTGTTAGTCAAATAGAAAAAATATTGACCACGTAACGATATATCTTGTCCACACTTATGAAAAGTAGGGAAATTTGTTAGTCAAATTAGAAGAAAATAAAAGATTGACCAAGTAACGAAATACCCCCACCAAACTTATGAAAGGTACGAAACTTTGTTAAGCAAGTATGAAAATGTATCGACCAAACAGAGAAATATATCACCCAAACTTATAAAAAGTAGGAACATATGTTAACCAAATGGAAAATATCTTGGCCAAATAGGAAAATTTGTTAGCCAAATGGGAAAATATTGTCCGAGTAATGAAATACATCGTTCAAACCTACGAAAAGTAGGATACTTTGTTAATTAAATGTGAAAATTTTGGCCAAATTTCAACCAAACTTATAAATATTTCAACTAAACTTATAAAAAAAGTAGGAACATTTGTCAGCCAATTGGGAAAAAGGTCGGCTAAATACAGAAATATCGCAACCAACTTGTAAAAAAGAAGGAAAAAATTGACCAAGTAACGAAATATCTCGTCGAAACTTATAAAAAGTAATAAACTTTGTTAAACAAATGTGAAAGAACAAAACAAATATTGATCAAGTAAAGAAATAACTCCTCCAAATTTATGAAAAGTACGAAACTTTGGTACCCAAATGCGACAAATGTAGGTCAAATACTGAAATATTTCATCCAAACTTATGAAAGGTAGAAAATTGTCTTAACCAACTGGGGTAAATATTGCTCAAACTAAGAAACATGTCGACCGAAGTAGAAAATTACGTGAACCAAAGTAATAAAATTGTTGGCCAAATAGGAAAAAGTATCGGTCAAACTTATAAATATCTGGTCCAAACTTATGAAAAGTAGGAAGCTTTATTAACCAAAGGTGAAAACTATTGTCCAAGCAAAGACATGTTTCAACCAAACTTATAAATATATCATCCAATCTTATAAAAAGTAGAAAAAATTTGTTAGCCAAATGGGAAAATTGTTGGCCAAATACAGAAATAACTCGACCAAACTAAGACAAATGTGTTACCAAAATTAGGAAAAAAAATGTACCTTCTGTAGTTATGTCAAACGTGCCTTGAACTTTAAGCTGAAAAGACATTTCACAATACATAACTATCAACGTCACCACTTCCCCGATTTTACATTACCGAAAGCTCCAACCTACCATTCCAACGTATCTGCTAAAGAAGCACTTATACAGACTAATCACTCATCTCTCAACACTCTTGATTTCTTTCTAACACAACGTATCTCAGTCTTTCATAGATAGCTTCAAAACTTTTCCATGTCACATCACCAAGAACTTCAAACCTCCATTGTGCATGAGGTCTAATGAAACAGACATAACAACATTTATGGCAATGCAGTCTGTGATCCACCTGGGATAGTTTCGATATCATCTGAGTATTCGTCAGCAAAGAACCATTTCCCAAGACTTAAGTCTTCAACTTTCTATATCACAATGTCTGCTACACTAACCTTCCATTGTTCCAACTTTCAACAACACAAAAGGTGTTCTCGAAGGCTAGCTAACATAACATTTCTTACTTTGTCCACCTCTTTCACACGTTGTCATTTCACAACTGCAATAGCGGCAAGTCTACATTTAACCAACAGTGGGTGTTATGAAGTCAACCTTTCTTAAAACCACGCCTGCCTTATTGAGCCCTTGAATACCCTCTACCACATCTTCTAACAGACTTTCAACGTTTCATAACCAATAACATTAACATTCTCTTTGATTATAGAACAACCCATTTTAGGCTGACTAGACAGATTTTCCACCCTAATGGAGATAAATCATCTGTCCCCCTAACCTACTAGGCGCTATTCTGGACAACGAATACGGTCGTCGACCAGCACCCCTAGGAAGAACTTGAAAAAAAAAAACAACAGAGATTGGGTTCCTGAGACGAATGACTTGCATTCCTTGGACAACCATAGTAACTAACGATGATCGCCTAAATGACCCTAAGGAAAATAGAGCATTATATACATCAAACACAACAACCTCTTTCTTACTAACCCTAACTATACAGCATTTAACCCTAACCTCTAACTCTAACCCTAACCCTAACTATACATCAGACACAACAAACTCTTTCTTAAGAGACATAGACACAAACCACTGTTAGAAATGGAAAAAGTTAAAAGTTTAATTAAAATTAATCTATCGCAATTTTATTGCTCGCTTCACTTAATATACAGATATAGAATAAGTATAGGTATAGATTAGGTATAGGACTATATCGAGCTTACATTATGTGCAATAAAATTGCGATTGATTAATTTTAATTAATTACCACTAATTGGCCATCCTTTAACCATCACCATGTCGCTACGACCAATTTTCCCTAAAATTTTCCTTACTTGACCATCACTTGACCACTGCTTGACCACTGCTTTACCACTAATTTATCACCCTATAATCATCACCATATCATTACAACCACTTTCCCGTAAAATTTTCCTCACTTGACCACCACTTGACCATTACTTGACCACTACTTGACCACTAATTTATCACCCTTTAATCATCATCATATCATTACAACTACTTTTCCCTAAAATTTCCTCACTTGACTACCACTTGACCACTACTTGACCACTGCTTGACCACTATCTTACCACTCTTTAATCGTCACCATATCATTATAACCACTTTCCCCTAAAATGTCCTCACTTGACTACTACTTGACCACTACTTGACCATCTGTTGACCACTATTACCTGGTACCCACCCCTTACCACCGAATGATACTACACTATATCCATTACAATCAGCGATCTTTAGCTTTCAAGGTTTCATTTGTAACACGTGTTATGTTAGTGAATAAGCTACTATGAACATCTACATAGCACTAATAACCACCCTTATCAACTAATTTCACTAACCCATACCCACTACTATCCCCACCGCACCTATTCCTTCTATTCGTACTAATGTACACCACCAATGCGCTAACAGTTCAAAATATTTTAACACACCACTCGCCCACGTTTTTACAACCCGTTACTTAATGACTTTTCCGTATGCACCCCCTCCACGTCTGTTATGAACCGACCACCGTCACACCCGCCCGAGATTTTCCCACACTTGCCGACGTATAACTCCCCGGTACTACCTTCCAGAATTTTCCACTATGCCGCTACTTATTTAATATGCATTGTATTGTTTATGCATGATTTAATAAAAATTATTATATACCTGATAGTGTTTAAAGCCGAACCGCCTAGTCTCACCCCACGCGCCCACCCCCTCGCCACCACCCCGCAACCCGTCGTTATTTATTTTTATTTTTATTTATTTTATTTTATTTTTTAATAATTAATTAAAATTTTTATACACCCACTCAATAGTTATCTGCCCTTAGAAACATAAAATCTTAGAATTATCGCCCTTAGATATGACCTAGATACCACCCCTACAAACCCGCCCAACTATATGACCGAGGAGGAGTGAAAATAAACCGAGGTCAAGGTCATTTGAGGAGGCTCCTCCAAATTCTACCCGAAACCTACGTGTATAACTACTGGCATTATTTTCCAAAGTTGCCAATCTTGAAGTCAACTTTAATGCGATCTTTCACATACTTATCAAAGATGAGACTCTTGTCGTCAACCTTAATGCATTCTTCCAGATACTTCTCAAAGTTAGTAGAATTCATGATAACATCCTCCACCGGGTGGGTGCAGTGCACGGTGTACTTCATGCTGGTCTTCTTCCTCATGCCACCCTGCCCTTGCTGGGGGTTTCCAGCTCGTTTAATTGTTTTTTGTGCTGGCATGGCTGTCGGCGTGAAGCACGGAGCAATATTCTCTCTTGCAGACTTCAAATTGGAAAAGGAAGAGCAGAGTGCACAGAGACATTAATATTACATGGAAAATTTGTATTTGCTATGGTAAAAGTTACCTTCTGCAAGAAGGAAAATATATTCATCAATGAAAGGCTGCCAACTGCATTGGGAAAAAGAAGTTTAAAGTGCTATAAAGAACACATACTGTTGTATTCATGTGAAGCATGGACAATAAGCAGCCAAACTAGAAACCAAAAAGGTCATTAACATTTAAAAATAAAATATTTTAAAAGACCTCTTAGTCTCAGTATGTACCTTTCAGCCCATTGTGGTCCACCAAGGCCCGTCTGCCTGTGTTAATGGACAGTGATTTGGTGATTAGAGTTTGCAGTTTGGATGACCGTTTCTGCACTCTGGTCAGATCAAGTGCAGATAAATCTACACTGTAATCTTAGTCAATAGGCCGAGTATCATTAACATTATAAAACATTCTCTAATGTATAAGTGGGCACACATCATTAGGGGCTTACACAGCCCCCTTGCCATCGGGCAAGCTGAAACTCTGACCAGTCCACTACTGACTCCCACTGGATAATCTGTAAGTCTGACTGGTAAAACAACAGAATTATCTCACTTGACGGACACCTACTGGTAGCCCTTGCTCCGTGTGATGTTTGTGATTTCTGAGTCTGATGCAGCTGGCATACCAAGGGGAGTAACTTGTGATGTAACTGATCTCTTCAGCGTTAGTGTCCTGAACATGAGAAAAATGTTTTGCATATCTCCATTGTGTAAAATTGAAACTAGAAAACCAGCCCGCAGCAGACTGTGTATATGTTCAACACAATATATTCCCTTCGTGGATTTAAACACAGAAGCCATATCCAATACGTTGCACGGTTTATTGCCTGGCATATTTCGCTGCATCTCATCAGGTACATACTGCAGACTTATAGAACACATGAAGTGAATAAATGAACAATACTTTGGCCGAACACTTAAAACACATAGTTACAGATATTGTTCGAATGTGGAATATCCGTTATTCCCACAGTAATCGCAAAGTGAAAATAAAATCTTTCTGCTTTCCCAAAAGATGAGAAGAACGAGTCAAAATAACAACCCAGTTGCCGGGAATATAAACGGGAGTTTAAAAAATGTTTTTTTTTCCCCGTAAGCTTAACGGAAACGCTGCAGCAAAGTTGCATTTCTGTTTTGAAAAAAAATGTCACCCGTCAATTCGTTTGTTGATTTGCTGACGGTGTCAAGATTAAACAAGACGGGGTTTCTTCTTCAGGCGTGCTTTGGAAGATCAAAAATGGCACTCGCTGGTCGCTCGTCTCGGATGATGAATAACTCGGCGTTTCTATTTGCGACGCTAATGAAAATCTCTGATGTCGCAAAAGTGAGGCTGTTGTAGCGGAATGATCTTCCCACTATTAAACAAATACAGAATAACAGAGTGAGAATTAAAACATATAATGAATGAACACAATTTATATTATAAATGGCACCGGCATTATATTTACTCGCTATGTTGGAATCTTTTCCTTCTCTTATTGTGTCTTCCTAGACTAGATTTTATTAGAAAGCAGCAAGTCAAATGGTTTGGCCATGCAAGTAGGTTACCAGTCAACAGCATACCACAACAAGCAATGATGTACAGACCAGATGGAAACAGAGGAAGAGGCCGACCACGTAAACGTTGGACGGAGGGAATAGCAGAGTCCATGGGAATATCGATATATGAAGCCCATAATTGGGCACTCTCACGAAGTTTATACTTCACCTCGACACCGCAAGGTACAAGAGGAACATGAAGAGATGAGATGATGAGATTGTGTCTTCCTACCAACTCTATGCTACTAAATAATTATTTTCTATTTAATTAAAATTTTCTATTCTACTCTATTTAACTAACATTTTAATGACTAACTAACTAAATAACTAACTAACTAACTAACTAACTAACTAACTAATTAAATAACTATGTAACTAAGTAACTAAGTAACTAACTAAACAACTAACTAACTACCTAACTAAATAACTAACTAACTAAGTAACTAACTCACTCACTCACTCACTCACTCACGCACTGACTCACTAACTCACTCACTTACTCTCCCTCTGACTGACTGACTAACTGACTGACTGACTCACAACACTCACCCACTAACTAACTAAATAACCAAACAACCAACAATCCAACCAACGAACCAAACAACCAACCAACCAACCAACCAACCGACCGACCGACTAACTAAACTAACTAACTAACTAACAAACTAACTAACTAACTAACTAACTAACTAATTAACTAACTAACTAACTAACTAACTAATTGACTGACTGACTGAATGACTGACTGACTAACTAACTGACTGACTGACTGACTGACTGACTGACTGACTGACTGACTGACTGACTGACTGACTGACTTACTGACTAACAAACTAACTAGTCACATATATTGTTCGAATGTGGAACATCAATTATTCCCACAGTAATAGCAAATTCAAGATGAAATCTTTCTGCCTGCACACAAGTTAAGAGGAACGAGTCGAAATAACCATTCAGTTGCCGGGAATTTAAAAGGGGTTGAAAAGAATTCTTTCGTAAGCTTAACGGGTGCGCTGCAGGAAAGTTGCTTTTTCTGTTTTGAAAAAAAAAAAAATTGTTATCCGTCAAGTTGTTTGTTGATTTGTTGACGGTGTCCAAGTTTAACGTCAGGGTTAAACAAGGCGGAGTTTATTCTTCAGGCGTGCTTTGAGAGATCAAAGACCACACTCTCTGGTCGCTCGTATCGGATGATGATTGACTCGGCGTTTCTATTTGCGACGCTAATAAAATCGCCGCGCTTCGTGGCCAAAGGCCTGCGAACGCCGTTCGTGAGCCGCTTACCAGGCGTTCGAAACGCAACCACCTCCGATTTGTGCAGCAGACCGTGTCGCGTTGTGTTATAACGCGTTGGTATAGGAGCTGGTCGTTCAGAAAGCAATTTCAAACTACTGAACGTAAAATTTGCCTAGTACATCAACAGCAACTGAAAAATGCTGGTGTTTACTGCAACGTCCTGTAAGGGATATACCAAAAAAGAAGATATTAAAATCTCTGATTTTGCTTAAACGAGGCTGTTAAAGCGATAGGATCTTCCCACTGTTAAACAAATACAAAATAACAGAGTTAGGATTATAATATTGAATGAATGGACACAATTTAGATTATAAATGGCACCGACATCATAGTTACTCGCTGAGTTGGAGTCTTATGCTTCTCTTATTGTGTTTAAACCCGACCTGCATAATCTGATGTCCTCTCTTTGTCATCCATTAGAACATAGGCGCTGAACAAACTCGCCCCAAACCGTCCTTTCCTTAGTTATACAATACAACTCCATCCATGTCCTCTCCATCCTAAGTTATACCATACAACTCCATCCGACTCCTCCATATCCTTAGTTATACCATACAACTCCATCCGACTCCTCCCTATACTATGTATTTCTGTCTTTACTTTTCTTCTCCTTGCGTTTTTAGATCTTCCTGCATCCCCCTACCCAGCTCCCCCACCTGTGGGTTCCAAGGAAAAGACGGTCTAGACATACATATCTCAGCTTTTCTCAATGTAAGTGATCAAACATGGCATGGTTAAAGCTTGTTCTTTACAAAACTAATAGACAAGACTGTTTGTGCATAGTGGAACATTCTAACAAAATCTTCATGTCAGTGAATTTCAGAACACAAAACTCTGATAAACTAAATGTAGACAATGTCATCTTATTGATAAATGAGAAATAACTCTCACTAGAGCACCAGAAACCTCTGCTTGTATGTTCCGACCAACATCACTTAATGCTTTAATGGGACACCTATAATTTTTGTTTACATCAGTTTATGAATGCTATCCCTTCTTAGCCTTTTGGCTAAGATGAAAGTATGGTATTTGCACCTGATCTTGCCAGGGCCACCAGCAGAGGAAATCATCCGAATGACACATAGGGCGTGGGGACCTGATGAGGCGGCTCTGGTTCTTTTGAGAAATAGCGAGCCCTTATTTAAAAATTAAAAAAAAAAAACAACAACAACAAATTCTCGATGAAAGAAATGTTATTTTAGAACATTAAAAGAAAAACGCATTAAAATGACCACATGTTATTTTAGTGTTGGCAATGGGCATACCAATAAAAGTTATTATGTAAAGGGACATTACTCAAAGCAGTGTTAAAGTATAATTTTATTTAAATAGCTGTAGTATTTATAACACTGATGTACAACACATTTATAGATATTTTTGCAGATATTTGCATCATAAATTATGTTACAAATTTCAAGTGGTCGTCAAGGTTTGTGCAAAAGTCTTGGCTTTATTTTATACGTATGAGAATTTTGTAACGCAGTTTTGTATTACTTCTCGATATTTCATATAATTTTGTTGTACTTTTAATACAATCGTCAGACAATCCATAAAAGTAATTTTTGTCAGGCCTGTAAACGGCCGTAAGTTTTATGATCTGGGGAGGGTCGTAGTGTCGATAGATACACTATCATCAACAGTGGTAGATAATAGTGGGTGTAGTGGTCGAGATGTGTATGCGGGTGTGGTAGAGTTACAGTACTCTCCCTCCGGATGTGAGAGTGGCTGTGGAGTGGGTATAAGACGAGATTTCGTTGTTAAGGAGGTGGGCGGATTGTGGAACCCGGGTGGCAAAGTGGCTAGCGAGGAGGCCGGCGTGGAAGATGTTATTCTACTTTCACGACCAAACCATCATCATGTGTGACGACGATGTTGCTGCTCTTGTAGACAATGGATCTGGTATGTGCAAAGTGCGTTCCGCTGGAGATGATGCCCCTAGGGCCGTCTTCCCATCCATCGTTGGCAGACCTCGCCATTAGGGTGTAATGTTGGTATGGGTCAGAAAGACAGCTATGTTGGTGACGAGACCCAGTCCAAGAGAGGTATCCTTACTCTCAAGTATCCAATTGAACACGACATTGTCACAAACTGGGATGATATGGAGAAGATATGGCATCACACCTTCTACAATGAGCTCAGAGATGCCCCAAAAGAGCACCCAGTCCTAATCACAGAAGCTTCCCCTCAAAACAAAGGCCAACAGAGAAAATATGACCCAGATCATGTTTGAAATCTTCAACACCCCCGCCATGTATATAGCTATCCATGCTGTCCTTTCCTTGTATGCTTCAGGTCGTACCACAGGTATTGTCCTGGATTCAGGCTGTCCTTTCCTTGTATGCTTCAGGTCGTACCACAGATATTGTCCTGGATTCAGGCGTTGGTGTTACCCACACAGTCCCCATCTACGAAGGTTATGCTCTGCCTCACGCCATCATGAGGTTGGAACTTGCTGGTTGTGACCTCACAGATTACCTGATGAAAATCCTCACAGAGAGAGGCTACAACTTCACCACCACAGCAGAGAGGGAAATTGTTTGTGATATCAAGGAGAAGCTTTGTTACGTTTCTCTTGACTTTGAACAAGAAATTGCCATTGCTGCCACATCCTTTTCATTGGAGAAGAGCTACAAACTTCCTGATGGACAGTTCATCACCATTGGCAACAAGCGTTTCAGGTGCCCAGAAGCAATGTTCCAGCCATCATTCCTTGGTACATAATCTGCATGTATTCATGAAACCACCTACAACTCCATCATGAAGTGTAATGTTGACATCCGTAAAGACTTATACGCCACCATTGTGGCTGGTGGCTCAACTATGTTCCCTGGCATCACTGACCATATGCAGAAGGAAATCAGTGCTCTTGCTCCCCCTACAATGAAGATCAAGATCATTGCTCCCCCAGGACGTAAATACTCCGTATGGTTTGGGGGTGCATCCTGGCTTCCCTCTCCACCTTCCAATAGATGTGGATCTCCAAACAAGAGTATAATGAATCTGGCCCATCCATTGTCCACAGGGAATGCTTCTAAATAGGTTTAGATCTGAAATACTAACTGGTCATAACTTGTAGTTACTGTTACTATTATGTTGCTGTTCGTCACAGTAATGTCATATCAGTGCGACACAATTTGCATTCATGCTTATTTTCTGACAATCAATAAGCTCAAAGAAAACATTCTGAGAGTTTAAAGCAAAATGAGAAGACTCCATATTTCATTTAGAGCACTAACATATTTTCAGTGTTCATTGTTATATATTTAATTGCATTATCTCAAAGTATATTTATTTATACTGTGATTAAAATCGTGAAATGTAACCCCCAAAAAAATCCTTACTATCTTAATATCGATCGCTATTGGCCTTTTGGGAAAGATGAAAGTTTAGTATCTGTGCTTGATCTTGCTTTATCACCTGACACACAGGGATGTGGGGGAATAATGGGGCTGCTCTGGCCCCTCTAGGAACCGCGAGCCCTTCTAAAAAACACACATTCTTAATATCGAGACACTTTTAAAGAGTTACAGACCGATCTCGCTTTTAAACGTGGATTACAAGATTTTAACAAAGGCTTTGAGAAATAGATTGAAACCAGTAATGGCAACTCTCATTCGTACAACACCGGAACATCCACAAGCACACACAAATTTCATAAGGGACATCATCAACTATACACATCTAAAAAGCTGTCAGTCCTCAATTCTCTCTTTAGATCAAGAAATATTATTCGGCAGAATATCTTACTCATACCTCCACATAACTCTCTCACACTGCATCGTGGGAAGTTATTTATGGACATGGATCAAAATTCTATATTAAAACCAGAAAGTCTGGTCCTGTTAAATCATACCCTCGCCAATTCTTTCAGGTTGACTAGGTCAGTGAGACAGGGATGTCCCTTGTCCCCATTACTGTACATTGTCGCCCTAGAGCCACTTCTATAAAAGATAAGACAGGACAACAATGTCAGGGGGACGTTCATACCAGGGAAGGGTGAGAAAAAGCTGCGTGCTTATGAAGACGATACTATTTTCTTTCCGACAACAGAAAAATCTGTACGGATCATTTTAGAAACGTTCTCGTTTTGTCGGCAAAAGGAGTGGGACAAAATTAATCGTCCAAAAATCTACCATAATGGATTTAAGTAAATGGAAAAATAAGGCTGGTTTTCCATTTGATTTAACATCAAACACTTTTCTAAACTTGTCCGGAATAGTCTTCCCATGTCAACCAAATCAGGAGAAGCAAATAACTCGAGTTCATCACAAAAGATATCACAACTATAAATGTGTTTATTTACGATATTAATAATCTTATGATTATATTATTATTATTACCTTTAATATTACTACTATCATTAATATTACTTTTCTCATTATTATATTTAAATGTGCAAAATTAAAAATTAAAAACATCGATAGACAGAGATAGATTGATAGACAGGGAAATTAACAACAACAAAAATGTGATCCTTCACCTCTGTAACAATGTGACCCAGTAATTATAGAGAAGCCATATTTTAATAGGAATGATAATTTAAATATTATTGTCCAAGCTCACGGCATTCAATGCACAGCTATCTCAGGAAAGCATGAAATAGATCGAGAGAGAGAGAGAGAGAGAGAGAGAGAGAGAGAGAGAGAGAGAGAGAGAGAGAGAGAGAGAGAGAGAGAGAGAGAGAGAGAGAGGATGGACATACATGCATTCCGCTTGTGGAAGTGGAAATGAAGCATATGCAAGGAATGTGTGTTTATACATGCACTATGCCATAAATGTCATATTATCATAAATATATATGTATGTATTTGTTTTATTCACAGACGTGACACTCAAAACTAATAAGCGGCACGCTCTGTGATATACACAAACAAAAGAAACACGCATTTCACCTTGTGAATATCAATATGCATTGCTTTGTATGAAATAAACGTTCTGAAAAAAAAAAAAATTTCGGATTAATAAGCCTGTGTGCAAACGATGATGAGGTTTCAGTTGTCATATCAAGTTTTGTATTATAGCTTAAAAAGTTACTTAGTTGCATATCCTTGTCTATATTCTTCTCTTGCGTTGTCTTTTCTCTAGTCTTGTTTTCGCTAGTCTTGTCTTGCATTGACTTTTCGCTAGTCTTGTCTAGCATTGTCTTTTCTCTAGTTTTGACCTCGGGTACCTTTTCTCAAGTTTTATCTTTTATTGTCTTGTTTTATATTGGCATGTCTTCCATTAATATTTCCCAAGTTTAACGTCAGGGTTAAATAAGGCGAAGTTTCTTCTTCAGGCGTGCATTGAGAGATCCAAGATCGCACTCGCTGGTCGCTCGTCTCGGATGATGATTGACTCGGCGTTACTATTTGCGACGCTAATGAAAATCTCTGATGTCGCAAAAGTGATGCTGTTATAGCTGTTATGATCTTCCATACTGTTAAACAAATGTTGTTGTTGTTTGTCCATCAAGAATGATGATGACCATTCTTTTCATCCAGTGGGGTTGAAAGTATGGAGCCGTGAGTTCTAAAATGGCTGATAAGGCGTATTTTGGCTCGAAATTTTCTTTGACAATGTTGGCTGGTTGCTTCACAAGTGACGGCACCCTTTTGCAATGATGTACGCCACGAATTACGGTCTTAGGCAGCAGTCTCCCAGGTGTCAGGATGAACTCCAAAAGCTTTCAGTTAGATTTTCAGAGTGTCTTTAAAGTGTTTCCTCTGGCTGCCTTGGGAACGTTTACCACAACGCAGCTGGCCGAATAAAATTTGCTTACGGAGCCTGTGATCTGGCATACGAGTTTAGTGACCAGCCCAGCTAATCTGATTTTTCATTAATAGAGTGTGGATACTGGGCATGGACGCTCTTTCTAGCACTTCAGTGTCTGGGATCTTGTCTTGCCATTTAATCATCAATAGCTTCCTAAGGCAGACTGCGTGGAAGTGGTTTAAATTCCTAGCATGTCGCTGATAAGCAGTCCATGTTTCACTAGCATATAGATTGAAGGTCAAGACCAAATTTAGGAGGGTACTGATCAGAGAGGTGCTTTTTGCAGATGATGCTGCAGTTACGACACACTCTGAGGAAGAATTACAATGTCTACTATCTGCATTCTCCAATGCTTGTTCTGAATTTGGTTTAACAATTAGCAAAAAGAAGACACAGATTATGTCACAAGGTGCGCATCGGGTACCATCAATCTTTGTTGACGACGCCGAACTAGAGACAGTAGACCATTTTACATATCTAGGATCAGTGGTAAATAGAAAATTATCCCTAGCAAGGAAATCAAAATCCGGATTAGTAAGGCAGCAACAACAATGAACAGGTTGAGAAAAAGAGTCTGGAAGAACAGGAAGCTTACTGTCAAAACAAAAGTCCTTGTCTATCAAGCCTCTGCGTCCTTAGTACTATTCTTTATGGCAGTGAAACCTGGACAACTTACTCACGCCAAGAGAAACGTTTAAACAGCTTTTTTGTTATGCGGTGTCTGCGAAGAATACTTGGTATTAAGTGGCAAGACAACATCACAAAAACTGAAGTACTGGAAAGATCAGGTTGTGTGACAGTTTATTCCATGCTCAGTCTTCGTAGACTTAGATGGATAGGACATCTTAGGAGGATGGATGATGGTAGAATACCAAGGACATCTTTTTTGGTAAATTACAGATGGGTAAGAGATCTCAGGGTCGGCCTCTAGTACGATACAAAGATGTGTGTAAGCGGGGCATGATTGATACAGGCATTGATAATGCATATTGGGAGCAAGTCGCCGTTGAACGTGTTGCATGGAGGGCAAATATCAGAAATGGAATAAAGACAAAGGAGAAAATTATTGCAGATAAGTCACACACAGAGCGTGTGAGACGTAAGATGGTGCATGATGGTGGAAATGACCATGTGTTCACATGCACCCACTATGGACGAACATTTACAGAGCGAATTGGCCTTATCAGTCACATTCTCTACTGCCATGGGTAGTAGATATTATGCCTTTTTTGAAGCACATCCTATCATATGTCAAGACGGCAAGGTGCCAATGAATGAACAGTGTGGATAACACAACTGCTTTATAGACTTTCAGCTTTGTTTGCAGGCTTATTCTATTTATGTCCCATACATATACATTCTGTCCCAAACTAATACAGAATAAATGAGTGTGGATTATAATATAGAATGAATGGACACAATTTAGATTATAAATGTCATCGACATCATAGTTACTCGCTGAGTTGGAGTCTTATGCTTCTCTCATTGTGTTGAAATTCGGCCTTCATCTTCTTTTGTCCTCTCTTTGTCCTCCATTGGGACATAGGTAATAAACCAACTCGCTCCAAGCCACTCTATCCTTAGTTATACCATGTAGCTCCATCCACCCCTATACTATTTATTTCTGTCTTTAATTGTCTTCTCTTTGCATTTTTAGGGCTTCCTGCCCCCCTCATCAGATCCTCCGACCCGTGGATTCCAAAGAAAAGTCTACCTAGATATATCTATCTCAGCTTTTCTCAAAGTAAAGGATCAAACATAGAACGCTTAAAGCTTGCTCTTTTTTTAAAAAAAACATTCTAGCAAAATATTCTTGTCAGTGAATTTCGGAACGCGACAATGAAGTAAACTAAAGGGAGACAATCTAATATAGGGATGCCATCTTATTGATAAATGAGAAATAGCTCGTATTAGAGCACTAGAAATGTTTGGTTGAAGGTTCTGATAAACATCACTGAATATTATGATGGGATACCTATAATTATTGTTTAAATCAATTTACAAATACTATCCTTTCTCGGCCTTTTGGCTAAGATCAGAGTGTAATATGTGAGGGCTGGTCTGGTTTGCGCGTCTGGCGTTCGTTGTCTCAAATGGAACTCCCCAGCCGACACAAGTTAGCGAGGCAGATTCGAGAATGTGACTGCAGCGAAGCCGGAATCGCGGTGTGAGCGGGCGAAAAGGGAATTTTTGAAAGATCGTTCGACAAAGCCTCGATAAGTGCTCACGCTGTCTATCTCTCTCTCTCTCTCTCTCTCTCTCTCTCTCTCTCTCTCTCTCTCTCTCTCTCTCTCTCACGCTCTCTCTCTCTCTCTCTCTCTCTCCTCTCTCTCTCTCTCTCTCTCTTCTCTCTCTTTCTCTCTCTCTCTCTTCGATGAGTAGTGGGCCTGCAGCCAGTCCTGCCCGGCTTAGCTTGAAAGCTCTTCGGTAGGCGTCCAGTGGTTTTGCATGTATCACCGGGTACCGATGGAGTCCGCTGAGCGATTACTACTCTTGGCCTTCGTGTGCGTGGATAGTCCATCTGCGCGATAGATATCTGGTTGATCCTGCTAGTACTCATATGCTTGTCTCAAAGATTAAGCCATGCATGTCGAATTTCACACTGTCTCACGGTGAAACCGTGAATGGTTCATCAAATAAATGGGGGTTCCTTAGATGACACGATCCTACTTGGATAACTGTGGCAATTCTAGAGATAATACAGCTAGTGCTCGACTTACGACCACGATCGGTTCCGACAGACCGGTCGTAACTCGATTTGGTCGTAAATCGAGTACGCTATGTGTACATTAATGTGAAGTGATGTTATAAACATATTTAAGTTAAATTATATCATACGTTTCTTTTATTATTGTTATAAATCATAAATTTCGATGTTCATTTTGTGCCATTTGTATCATCTCTACACCATATTGTTTCTTATTTTTACATCTTCAGGTTTAAGAAAAACACTGCAGTAACTGTACATGCACAACTGATTTAATATTTGCAAAACTTACAAAATACAGGTGTGGAAAATACTATAGGAAACATTTTCCCAATCGCAAAACACATCACATTGTCATTAACATCAAAATATATAAACATGTACTTTCTTGGCTTCTCTTCTTTCTTCTTCCGCCACTCTTTCTTCATCCAGTTCGATTAACTCTTCATTTGTAAGTTCTCCGGATTCTTTGTCTAGCAACTCTTCGACATCTTCAATTTCACACTCCAAAGAAAGGTCTTTGGCGAGTTTTACTATTTTTTCCCGAATCGTTTCAAGTTCATGTTCACTGTAAAATCCATGACAATCATTAATATAGCGCTTAACACAATTTTTCCAGATGCCATTCATGCACTTTGTCGTCACAGCCTCCCAGGCGGTAGCGATATTCTTGATACACATTAAAATTTTGTAGTGTTTCCAAACATCTCGCATACGACGGTGGTTCGGAGATAGTTGGCCTTTACGGTCGCAATCAAACCTTGATAAGTGGAGTCGTGTTTGGCGGAAGAAAAACACATTTTACATCTGGATGGAGATCGCCTAGATGTGGTGGGTGTCCAGGCGCGTTATTGAGTAGCAATAAAATCTTGAAAGGAATATCTTTCTCTAATATATATATATACATGGCTAGTGATTGTGGTCGTAAAGTCGAATGGTCGTAAGTTGCATAGTCGTAAGTCGAGCACTAGCTGTACATGCTTACCAAGCTCCGACTCTCGCGGAAAGAGCGCTTTTATGATATCAAATACAAACGTCGTTGCCTTTCGCTGGGCGCGGCGTTCCACGTGGTGACTCTGGATAACTTTGTGCTGATTTCATGGCCTCACGTGCCGGTGACGCATCTTTCAAATGTCTGCCCTATCAAATGTCGATGGTACGTGACATGCCTATCATGTTTGTAACGGGTAACGGGGAATCAGGGTTCGATTCCGGAGAGGGAGCAAGAGAAACGGCTACCATATCTAAGGAAGGCAGCAGGCGCGCAACATACCCACTCACAGGACGGGCAGGTAGTGACGAAAAATAACAATACGGGACTCTATCGAGGCCCCATAATTGGAATGAGTACACTTTAAACCCTTTAACAAGGATCTATGGAAGGGCAAGTCTGGTGCCAACAGCCGCGGTAATTCCAGCTCCAATAGCACATATTAAAGTTGTTGCAGTTAAAATGCTGGTAGTTGGATCTGGAGTGTTCAAAGCAGGCCTCGGTTGCCTGAATAATGGCGCATGAAATAATTGAATAGCATCTCGGTTATATTTTGTTGGTTTTCGGAACTGGTGGTAATGATTAACAGTGACAAACGCGGGTATTCGTATTGCGGCCTTAGAGGTTTAATTTTTGGATCGTCGCAATACGAACTACTGAGAAAGCATTTGTAAGGAATGTTTTCATTAATCAAGAACGAAAGTCAGAGGCGCGAAGACGATCAGATACCGTCGCAGTTCTGACAAATAAACGATACCGACTAGCTACCCCAGTGGGGTTGAAGCGAAACTAAAACAAAATGAAATATACCCCAGCTACCAAATTCATTGCGTATAAAGTCCGAAAAATTTGCAAGGTGCCACCACATGCTTGGTCCACACATATTTTCTACGGCTCTCAGCTGAGGGATGTGGCTGAACGCCTCTATGTCAATATTCCCCGGTATGGGGGCCTGGCTGTTACTCATCCTCTGCTGCATGGAAGTGAAATGCTGAGCCAGCAGTATCTGCAGCCTAGCGTGTGCCTAACGTCTGTGAAGACGACAAGTGCCACTACTGTGTGGGCATTCATGATGAAGAAAGCGTCCCAGTCAGCATCTAAAGCTCATTGAGTGGGTGTTATCAAAGGTGCAAAAGCGTCCCATTGGCACGAAATGGAATATTGCTTGGTTAGCAAATCCACTACGTGGAAGTCCGAAGCGAAATCTTGCTGTGTGGGCGTCGTCTGCATACTAGTCACCCTTGGTCTTCAGAGGAGCAGCCTGTCGTGAACAGAGGGCTCAATATACGGAAGTGGGGCTAAGCAGCCATGTGCAGGACGTGACGATTCCTTGGGTGAGCCCAGTACCAGAGCAATATGTGTCGGCTCTACAATTATGGAAGCCTCCTTGGATGGCGGGGAATGCCCATGGTTTGCCCCTGAATTTCCTTGAGGACCGACCAGGATATCTTCGGCCGTTCTAACTTGACCAGCTATGATGTAGATGACACCACAACAGTGAGAGTCAAGTGTCCCTATGATAGTGAGAGTATAATGCCCTTCGAAACACCCGGGAAGGTTAACATAGTCAATAAATGCCCACAGAAATCGGATGTGTCAGCCTAAAGGCGTAAGTAAAGCAGCTCTGCTGTAAACAGGCACAACGCAATTACGTCTGAAAAAAAAAAAAAAACAGTAGGGATTAACGCACAAGAAGAAGAAAGTGTAGTATCTGCACTTTATCTATGTTGTCTGCATATTGGTCCCTCCTGGTTTTCAGAGGAGCAGCCTGTGGTGAACGGAGGGCTCAATATAAGGAAGAGAGGCTAAGCAGTAATGTGCAGGACGTGAGGATTCCTTGGGTGAGCCCAGTACCAGAGCGCTATGTGTCAGCTCTGCAATTATGGACGCCTCTTTGAATGGCGGGGAAGGCCCATGGTCTGCCTCTGCCTTGCTTTGAGGAAAGAAAGAAAGTGTAGTATCTGCACTTGATCTTGCTAGCGCCACCAGCAGAAGCAGTCATCCGAATGACACACAGGGACATGGGGACCTGATCGGGCGGCTCTGGTTCTTGAGGGAACAGCGATGTCTCCGGTTGTTCTAGATGGTCCAGCTGGGATAGGGATAACACCACGACTGTAAGAGTCGAGAAAGCGACCCAGACGCACGAATCGGAATACAGGTTAGCTAAAAATCCCATTTAGTGGATAGTCTGAAGCGAAAGCTCGCTGAGTGGGTGTCATCTGCAGTCTGACCTCTCCTGGTTTGTGTGGGGTGCGGCCTTTGGCAAATGAGATGCCCAATATACGGAAGTGAGGCTAAGCAGCCAGGTATAGGCCATGAGGATTCCTTGGGTGATCCCAGTACCAGTGCGTTGTGTGTCGGCTCTGTAATTATGGAAGCCTTCTTGGATGGTGGGCCCATTGTCTAGCCTTGCCTTCCCTTGAGGGTTGACCGGGATGTCGTCGGCCGTTCTAATCTGACCAGCTGGGATGTAGATGACACCACAACAGTGAGAGTCCAATGTCCGTCTCAGAGCAAGAGTGAAATGTCCCTTGAAACACCTCGGGAAGGTTAATCCGTTCAACAAATGCCCAAATACCCAAAATAAGTCGGATGTGTCGGCCTAAAGGCGCACGTAAAGTAGCTCTGCTGTAAACTGGCACAATGCAATATCGTCAGAGTGAAAGTAACATGTCCTTCGAAACACCCGGGAAAGTAAACCCGGTCAACAAATTTCCGCAAAAGTCTGATGTGAGGCCAAAAGGCGCAAGTAAAATAGCTCTGCTGTAAACAGGCATAACACAATAACGTCAGAGTGAGAGTCTGGGGAAAAAACAACCAGGGATTAATGCAGTTGAAGAAGAAAGTGTAGTATCTGCACTTGATCTTGCCAGGGCAACTAGTAGAGGCAGTCATCCGAATGACACATAGAGGACGTGGGGACCTGATGGGGTGGTTCTGCTACTTGAAGGTGCAGCGAGCCCTTATTTAAAAATAAAATAAATTATCGATTAAGGAAAAGTTATTAAAATTTTTTTTAAATTACCCACCTCAATAGAAACCCATGTCATTAAAATTGAGGTAAGGGACATAACATTCCAACATTTATTGTTTAATGGGACGTTACTGAAAGAATCAAAAGTGTCTTATATATTTAAATATCTTAATACTTATTATAATCTTTTATAAACTATTTTATATAATTAACTAGAGATACATAATGCATAATTAAAGAAATACTTATTTTTTTGTTGGTTTTTAAAATGTTGTAAAGGACATGGCTTTGTTTTTTAAGTATAAGAAGTTGATAATGCATTTTAATTATTTACCTCAATGTTACCTTTAATGTTTTTGTACTTTCACAGGCACCTTATTCTTAACTTGTTCAAAATTTTTTTCAGACCTGTCAAAGGCTTAACACACTCAATATCACCTTTCGGTCCCCTTGGCTAAAGTAGAAGTGTAGTATCTGCGCTTGACCTTGCCAGGGCCGCATGCAGAGGCGGTCATCCTAATGACACAATGACATGGGACCTTGATCGGTGCCTCCGACCCCTTTCAGAACTACGACCCCTGTAACAAAAGATTCTTAATTTTAGGTGTTCAATTAAAACATTAAGTGACTTTTGTCTGGACCCACAGGCAAACGTTTCTAGTGCTCTAGTGCGAGTTATTTCTCTTGTAAAATTGAGATAACACATCTGTATTAGAATGTCTCTTCTTCTTCAGCTTTCCGAGCCATTGAGGTTCTTTGCTGCAAATACAATCCGTCTCCATTCGTCTCTCTGGTGGACCTTCTCTTGCCAGTCGTTGATTCCAAGTGCTTGTAGGTCTGCACATGTATTATCTCTCCACCGTCTTCTTGGTCTACCTCGGGGTCTACGGTCATTTATTTCCTGAGTGTAAGCGAGTTTTGTTTCCCTATTATCTTCCATTCTTTCTATATGCCCCAGCCATTGTAGTCTATTAGCCTTCATGATACCAGTGATTAGCGGAGACTTAAACAGATCATAAATGTCTTTGTTACTTCTTCTTTTCCACTCTCCACTTTGTGTATCCCTAATGGGTCCAAAGATGTGTCTTAAAATTTTGTTCTCAAAGGTTTGTAACAAGGCTTCGTCTCCTTTCGTTGTACTCCAGGTTTCAGAGCCATACAGCACAACTGGTCTGATCAGTGTTTTGTATATTGTGATTTTGGTGTTACGAGATAGCGCCTTTGATTTTAGTAGATGTTGTAGTGCATAGTATATCTTATTTCCAGAGTTGATTCTAGTTTGTATTTCTTCCCTTATGATGTTGGAGCAGTTGAAGATTGTACCCAGGTATTTGTATGTTTCCGTTCTTTTAATGGTCATATTATCTATTTGTATGTGGCCAGAGTTTTTAGCCATTCCGTCTCTTGAAATTACCATATATTCTGTCTTATCTTGGTTGATAACCAGCCCCATCTGTTGGGCTTTTTCCTTTAAGTGAGTCAATATTTCCAATGTCTTTTGTTCACTTTGCCCTATAATATCTATATCATCTGCATAACCAAGCAGCTTGGATGTTCCTCCAATATCACATTCCTCCTTTATCTTCCTTACAACTTTCTCTAGAGCCAGATTGAAGAGTAGCGGCGATAGTGCATCACCCTGTTTCAAGCCAGATGTTATTTGGAAGGGGTCTGATTTCCTGCCTTTATATGTTACTATATTATAAGTATCTTCCATGCATAGTCTGGTCATGTTGATTAACTTCCTTGGTATTCCAAATTCCTGCATAGCATTCCATAGACTATTCCTATGGACACTATCATAAGCCTTTTTAAAATCCACAAAAATGTTATGGAGATCTCTTTTATATTCCCAATGTTTCTCGGCTATTTGTCGTAAGATAAATATCTGATCTATTGTTGATCTGTTTTGTCTAAAACCCGCCTGGTAGTCACCTAATATGTCTTCTGAATATGGTTTTAGTCTATTTAGTAATACTGCGGATAGTATCTTATAGCTTGTGGACAGTAGTGATATTCCTCTATAATTTCCACATTGGAACTTGTCTCCTTTCTTAAAGATAGGTATCAATAATGACTCTTTCCAGTCATGGGGTAATTCTTCTGTCCTCCAGATTTTTATTATTAGTTCGTATAGCTTTAGATGTAATGCATGGCCACCTGCCTTTATAAATTCAGCAGCAATTCCATCAGTCCCAGTTGCCTTATTGTTTTTAAGTCGTGTGATTACATATAGGATTTCTTCAAATGTAGGTTCTTCAATTTGTGGTTCGCATGTTAGAACCTCTTCCTGTGGGAAAATGTTACTTGGAGCTTCACAATTTAGTAATTCAATAAAATATTCTTTCCATGTGTTGCACATTTCCTCATTGGTATTTATCATATTCCCATTTTTGTCTTTTAAACCATATGTGTTTTGTTGGTGCCCTCGTTTCATTGACTTCAGTTCTTTAAAAAATTTTCTGGATTCATTTTTCTGGTGATTAGTTTCCATATCTTTGATTATATTACTCATATATTCTCGCTTCTGCTGTCTGACTATTTTTGTAGCCTCTTTACATTCATTTCTATAATGCTCTTCCTTTTGGATGTTATTGATGTCATTTAACCATACATGTCTGGCATTCTTCTTCCTAATGACTGCTTCTTCACATTTTTGATTGAACCATCTGTTCTTTCTATGCGTGGTTAACACACCGAGACATTCTTCTGCGGTAGATTGAATTGTATTCTTGATGTTCAACCAAGTTTGGTCAACGCTTTCCTCCGAAGGGTTTTGCAGAGTTTCAAGTTTACATTTTATTTCATCTGTAAATTTCTCTTTGACTGTAATGTCTTGTAGTTTTTCTCTGTTATATGTTGGGTGTAATCTTTGTAATTTAGTATAGAAAGCTCTCTTAAGTTTTATTTTAAATTTTGCTCCAACGAGGAAGTGGTCACTGTGGCACTCAGCTCCTCTATAACTTCTGACTTGCTGTATGTTTGATGCATTTCTGTTGTTAATTAAAATGTGATCTATTTGATTATAGGTTCTCTTGTCACATGATTTCCAAGTTTGTTTGTGTATATCCTTTCTTTGTAGTCTGGTACTGCTAATCTGCAGTCCTTTGGCTTCTGCCAGGTTGATGACTCTCCATCCATTATCATTTGAAGTTGTATGTAGGCTTTCCATACCGGCCACTTTTTTATTAGTTTGCTCTCTACCTATTTTTGCATTGAAGTCTCCCAGCACAATCAGGATGTCCTGTTTGGGGGTTTCTTCTATGACATCTTCCAGATCATTATAAAAGTCTTCTTTAATATCATCTTCTTTCTCTTCAGTAGGTGCATGTACATTAATCATCGTTATATTTTTCCATTTACCTTTTATTCGTAATTTACTAATCCTGTCATTAAAAGCTTTAAAGTTTAAAACGTTCCCCCATAACTCTTTTTTGATGACAAATCCTATTCCTAATTCATGTTTATTTTGGGTGTTTCCTACATATATTATAATCATTCCATTTTGCTCTAAAGTACCCTCTCCTGGCCACCTTATTTCTTGAATTGCTGTTATATCCATTTGATATTCAACCAGCTCCCGGGTTAGTTCTTCGGCCGCTCCATCTCGATATAGTGTCCGTACATTCCATGTTCCAAATCTCAAAAGTCCTTTAACGTTCCAAGGTCGTTGTCCAGATAAGTCAGTCCGATATCGAGGCTCATGTATTTGTTTCGTAACAAAGAAAGGTTTTTACAAAGGTGGGGATGTTAACCCCACGCTTCAACCCCCAACCTGGAGGACCAGGGTGTTTCTCTTTGTCTGTTCTCTACCCTTTGACCTGTCCGGTTTGGGAGGCCCTGCTGGTAGCTACGCTACCGCCGGCATAGCTCTCAGGGTCATTGAGAAACTCAAGCTCTCCCACCACGACAAGGTGGAAACACCATCGGGGGAGATTAGAATGTCTCACTTTAATAAATTACATTTTCGTCCACTGAAATACATTGACAAGAATATTTCGTTAGATTGTTTCACTAAACACAAGAAGTCTTGTCTCGTATTTCTTTTTTTTTAAATTTAAATAAGCTTTAACCATGGAAGCCGTGATAACGTAATGTCTAAACGCCTACCTGTGGTCATGAGTTCGAATCTGCACGGGGTCGGATGTTTACAATTGACATGAACTGCCAGGTCGTCCCTGCCTAAAATGGATATCCGGAAATGGCTTGGGAATTAAAGGCGGTAGGTGTGATACTGACCACATCACCCAAAGAGCGCCGATTGGTCGATTCAAAATATGGGTCTGGCGCCATACGCCCATTGTGTCTCAAGGCGTGTAAAACTGTCATTTTATTATTATTATTATTATTATTATTATTATTATTATTAGTTTCATTATGCTATCACGTTATTTCCGCGAGCAACATTGGCATGGTTAGGAACTTGCTACCAGATCAATTTTAAACACACACACACACACACACACACACACACACACACACACACAACATAAGTATTGTGTTGTTATTATTTTAAAAAGTAATACAAAGAACGAGCAGTTTTCCTCACGATGTTGACATGTTCTTTCTTTTTCGCTACAGCAACAGCATTCAAAGACACGCAGCTGGTGTCGGGGTAACTGGGTAGGGGTATTCCCTATCAAAGGAGAAGTAAGGTGCCTCCTTCCCTTCGCTAGCCTACGGGACACCCTAGAGCAAGTTGGAGTACCCGCTTAGCCTCCCGATCAGGGTTACGTGAAGCCATGGGTGCAGTTGGTGGATGAGGTTGAAGAGAAGCCGACAGATATTATTTCAGAACAGTCATAACATCTGATGGGAGATGCCTTGAAGAGATTAGAACAAGAATCGCCATGACATAAGCAGCCTTTTGAAAGATGAAAAAAATACTAATAAAAATATATCATGTGCAACAAGAAAATAGTGTTGAGGTGTTACATAGAACCTGTGCTTGTGAATGGATGTGAACCGTGGACAATGAGCAAACAGGCTGAAAAACATCTGAAGGATGTGGAAATGTGGTTTCTGAGGAGAATGCAAAGGATACCATAGACAGACAGAAAAACCAATGACCAAATCCTACAAGAAACACATGACAACCGTAAACTGATTAGAGAAATTAGACGTAGAGTCATAATGATTTGGTCACGTTATGAGAAGAAATAAATTGGAGAACTTGGTGACAAGTGGCAAGATCGAGGCTAAGAGAACAAGGGGAGGTCAGAGAAGTAAATACCAGGATGGCTTGCCACATGGTATGGTCGAGAGAAGAACACTCAGCTGATCCACGATTCTGGTGATCGAGTGACATGGCAAAACATGGCCGCCCACGCTTACCGGCATGGCACATGATGGTGATGAGCTGATGTTGCTCATTATTACATAAACAATGTAATCAGCGTGGAAAACAATGACTACGATAACAACAATGTTAACGATAACCGTGATAACATAGCGATGGTAACGATAACACCGATGTTAACGATAAGAAGGATAACACCGATGTTAACGATAAGAAGGATAGCACCGATGGTAAGAACAACAACGAATATAGCGATAAGACCGATGGTGGCGACAAACAACGATAGTAACTACAACAACGACTGTAGCGATAACACCGAATATTACCGGGTACAGCGATGATAACGATAACAGCGATAAGAACTGCTGTAGTGTAACAGTGAGTATTAATGTTATCTGGGTCAGGGGTCATGTGATATTCTGTGAGTTATCGATTCACGGTGTGCTAGTCATTGCTTTCCTTCTTGGCCTCGACCATACAGGTCGGGGATAGTAGGTATTCACCCTATAAAGACATCCTCTGCCTAGTGTAGCCAACTTGAGACTACAACCAACAACTATCTGTCGGTTGTACTCCAGCTCAGTGTACCATCTATTAAGTGGTTTCATGTTCATCATCATCACACGAATTGCCTATGATCGTGGACGTTTCATGATACTCTGCTAGGTAGGCACATCGGATACTCCATCTTGCCGAAAGGTGACCCATAGGCTAGCGGGTAACAGGAGGTACTTTACTGTAAAATATGCAGATATCGCAGCTCTGGTTTAAATAGGTGCAGCGAAAATATTTCAACAACAACAACAACAACAACAACAACAACATGGACGAGCAAAGAAGCTTACCTAAACATGAATCAGTAACAATGTTACATGTTCTTTACAGGACGTTGCTATCAACCCCCAATTGATTGTCTATATAATCTTACTATCAGTAGTTTGCCGTAGCTTTCTGAATGAGAAGTCAATGTTGAAGTGTAACTTAATGCCAGTTTAGGGATTGAACGCCTTACGTCGCCATAAGTGCACCGGAAGTTTAAGAATAAGCGCTCTTATCATGTCGGCTGCGTTGACTGCTTATGCATATGTAGTGCATTAATGAGAAAACACAACTCTTAGAACTGCTTTATTTATATGGTAAAACATAACAACATTATGGAATGACCATCAAACATTACACAAGTATAAAACATTGAAGCTATATGAATACAACATTAATCTGCAAAATATATACATCAAATTATATGTCTTGTCTTGCGTATCCTTGTCTATGTTCTTCTCTTGTGTTTTCTTTTCTCTAGTCTTGTTTTCGCAAGTCTTGTCTTGCATTGTCTTTCCTGTAGTCTAGTCAAGCATTGACTTTTCTCAAGTTTTAACATTCATTGTTTTTTTTTCTCTAGTCTTATTTCATGTAGCCTTGTCTTCCATTGTCTTTTCTGTAGTCGTGTCTTGCCATGTCTTCATTGATCCATTCGCCATCCATGTAGCTAACTACGATGTTTTCCTCAGATTGGTAAATAAAAGTAAAGAACCCTCGATCAGGTTTTAGCTGAACTCCGGCCATGTAACAAAATGCTCCGTGTAAATCAGTGTTTCCCAACGTGGGGCCCACGCCCCACAGGGGGGCAATTTGACTGTTAAGGGGGGCAATTCGAAAATGGAAGAAATCGGCTGAATATAACAAAACGGGGAGACTTGAGACTGAAGTTAACTAAATTGGAACCTGACATAAGATCTCTTTGCAGCAAGCATCAAGCGCAAGGATCTCACTAAATTTAAATAATAAATAATTACTAATAATTAAAATAATATAGAAAAATCTTTCATTAAAATTATTTTGTACTTGAATTTCAGTTCTCCATTATTTGTTTTGAAAATTTACTTACTGTGTTTGCTCAATAATTACCTAGTGATTTCTTCCTAAAACTTATCATTCAAGTTTCTTTAGTGAACATTTCAATTTTTGAATATTAAAAATAATGTATATGTTGAGGGAGGGGGGGGGGGGGGGGGGGGAGGGGCATGGGGCGGGAGAGGGGGGCAATATGAATTTTAGAAAGGCTTAAGTGGGGCATGGTACAAAAAAGGTTGGGAAACACTGGTGTAAATGGAGATTCAAACATATGTACACCAGGCCAGCAGACACGTATGCTAGTCACAGCGCTACCACCACTCCGCAAGGTACTGCTTACATGTAGCACACACTAAGAGCCTCTGGTGCTAGAAGTGACGAAGAATAGACGGGAGACTTTCTCCTTAGTGTAAAATTGAAACTAGAAAATCTGCCCGCAACGGATTGTGTATATGTTCAAAATAATGTATTCCCTTGGTGGATTAAAACACAGAAGCCACATCCATTAGGTTGCACGGTTTATTGCCTGGCATATTTCGCTGCATTTGGTCAGGTACACACTGTAGACTTATAGAACACATAAAGTGAATAATACTTTGGCTGAGACACTTAAAACAGATAATCACATATATTGTTTGAATAGGGGAGTAGTATATAATGTTGCATACACCCCCCCCCCTCCCTGGAGAAGGAGCGCACCTATTTTACTAAGAATAAAAAAGGAGGTGCCGGTAGGTGCTGTCGTTTTTAGTAAGCGCAAAGAAGGAGGTGTGGGACATAACTCAGGAGTAAATAATCGTATGTTTTTGTGATATTACCTCCCCTTTTTTGAGACTTTTATTTTTTTTTTTTTTTTTTTAAGAATTAAAATTTAATTAATCCTGTTATCGTAGGTTGTAGTGGGCGGGGCTTCGTGTTATTTGTTGTTAAGGTGTGGTTGAGTGACCGAATAGTTAAATATCTGCATCGAAACACTATCATCTTATCATTTTAGAGCTTCAAATGAAATCCTTACAAAGGTCAAGATGGCCAGTAGTATTGATTTTAATGGGTATGGCTTAGCGAAAGTCGGTGTTAAGGAGTGGGTAGCAGTTACTAGTGAGCCGTAGAGGGTCGTAGTGGTTTAAACAATATCATCATACAGATTAAAAATGAAAACCTTAAAAAAGTAAAGATGACCGGTATTATTGCATTTAGTGGGTATGACTTTATGATATTCGTTGTTAAGGGGTGGGGTGAGTGGATGTGTAACTAGATAAACGCTTCCGAACACTATCATCGGGTTCGAACCCCAGTGGGGAGGTCTAGTGGTAGAAGAAATATTTATGTTTTTGTTACTTAGTTGTGATGGAGAGCTCTGGTGTTATTAACCCGGCTATGTTTAAGGGTACCCCAGACACTGTGGAAGTGACAGGTTCGAATCTCGGAACTTTGTCGTTGATAAAATTGTCAGTCATCAACATGTGGGTGTCTAGTTGATTATAGGGGTTAGTGCCGCTTTGTCCAGCCGTGTCGCCGCGGCCACAAGTCCCACCACTGATGAAAAACACAGGCATCAAATTTCACCCTTGTACCTATGCGTCACAAAATATAACATAACTATCAGAATATGATATAATCTTAACCTCAACAGGTGTTGCCAAAAATCAATACTCATTTTCATAACGGCTAATCCAGGGGCTTATCGTCGTCGTAATGACAAAGATGGGGTATTGATATTACTAATATCTTCATGGCTGCAAATAGTTCGCGATATTAATAAAGGTTCATATAAAGGCTGGAAGGGGATTAAAGGATTAACACCTATTGTCGGAATATCCACAGAAATCAAAAGCACTACTCAATCGATTTTTCTCATATGTGGCGGTTGGGGATTATGGGTTAGGTGTATGTGTCCTTATTCAGTTAAAACAGGTGGTATGAGTAGGAGACATCACAAACAGTATCAGCATATGCAACTCTGATCTTAAATATCAGTAGTTCGTTATTCTTGTGACATTGAAAGCGATTGGGGTTTGAAAAAGGATGGTGTACTATGTGATACAGGTCACCCCTGTCAGCGCACCGTAGCTGTGTTGTGAATTGTTGCCTATTACATCCGGGTGTGAAAATAATCAAACATATTTCATATCAGATCAATAGGCATGGCTCTATATAGCTGCACTGCGAACTTGGTTAGAGTCTACTTTAGGAAGTATCGTGTATCTGTGTATGCGCACTTACCACTTATTATAGATGTGTGTAGTATTATTGGAGAACAGCCGTTATGTATACATTATCAGAGTATGTTGCCTTACAGGGCTGGTGTAGTGTCTTTGTGTCTGCTATGCTGCATATATTGTTCTGTTGCCTTGTATTATTTGGAGGGAGTTTCATGTGGTTGTCAAGTTAATTTTTCCCCACTCAGAATCCGCATCCCAAGTGTCATTAGATGGTTTTTAACTTGTCTGCCTATTGTCCTCGCTTCACATTCATACAATAGTATAGGTTCTATGTAGTAATTGAACACTCTTGTTCTCCTTGTAATTGACATCTTTATATTAGTCATTATGTTTTCCACCTTACCAAAGACTATCTTCAACATATCGAAGCTTGGTCTATCCTCTTAAAGACAACTACTTCTTGTAGTCAATTTGCTACATTTTCCCGTGTCAAGCTTCATGTCTCTGATCGTCTGTATTAGTGTGTTAGAAGTAAACCAACATCGCACAAGACAGCCATACACTACCACAATGTATACAAAAAGAAGCAATACACATAATCACAGTATATAAATATAGTACTAAATAGGAAGTAGTTGAAAGAATTCAAGTACATTATTACAAGGTAAATTAAATACAGTGATATGTATAAAATATCACACACTCGTGTTACATTAGCAAATAAGTACAAAGCACAAGGGTATGAAATACGTTGGTGTATTAGTTACATACAAATGAACCATACAACATACCGGCAAGTCCGCTACGGGACCTAACTAGTGTGAAGTTATGTCTGTAACCAACAGAAATGTGTGTGTGGTAATAACTACGATGTCTGTCTTTCATCATGTATCTGACCTGTTTGCATACCACTACATTCCTTCGTTCACTTGTTGTATACTACCAATCAGGGTAATTGTCTTAGAATTGACCCACATTTTATGTTAGACAAGCATTGATTGGCTGTTCACTTGTGGTCTACAACCAATCAGGGTAATTGTCTTAGAATTGACCCACATTTTATGTTAGACAAGCATTGATTGGATGGCAACTATAAGGTGGGCGGGGCTTACTGTATGTAATATATATCCAACTCACTACCTCTCACTCACTTTGTGATGTACACAAGAACGACGAAAGATTGGATCTTCAGTTTTGTGATTATTCAATGACTATTTGCCTTCAAGTTTAGAAAGTTTGCCATTTACCGTTTTGTCTCAGTATCCACGGACTATCAGCCATATACGGACCTACAGCTTTTGCGGCTCTTTCTTCCAATTTTTGGACATTCACAACTGCCTTGTAAGAATTATCAGCCAGATTCTTACCCTGACGCATCCGAAGTGTAAGCAACCTCGTTATTCTGCCATAGTTTACAACGTCATCTGCAAAGAAGTCATCGGCGTTTTAAACAAAGACGAGGAAAAAAGTGTTCGGGATTGAAACAGTTTACTAGACTAGTGAATAATACATCTTGTTGTTTGAGTATTTGACTTACCTATCTAGCCAACATCGTGTTATCGACCTTTGGTGAAAGATAGAAACTACATATATTCAACGCTATACGCAAAGTTGCATTTTCTGTTTTGAAAAAAAAAAATTCCGTCAAGTTGTTTGTTGATGTGTTGACGACGTTCAAGTTTAACGTCAGAGTTAAACAAGGCGGAGTTTCCTCTTCAGGCGTGCTTTGAGAGATCCAAGACCTGACTCTCTAGTCGCTCGTCTGGGATGATGATTGACTCAGCATTTCTATTTGCGTCGCTAATGAAAATCTCTGATATCGCAAAAGCGAGGCTGTTATGTCACATAATTTGTACACTATTAAACAAATACAGAATAACAGAGTAAGGATTATAATATAGAATGAATCAACAACATTTAAATTATAAACGGCACCGACATCATAGTTACTCGCTGAGTTGGAGTCTGATGCTTCTCTGATTAAACCAGGCCTTCGTTTTCTTTTGTCCTCTCTTTGTCCTCCATTGGCACATAGGTCCTAAACCACTAGAGCACTTTAAACGTTTGGTTGAAGATTCTAACAAGAATCGCTTAATGTTTTAATGGGGCACCTATAATGTTTGTTTACATCAATTTATTAATGCTATCGCTTCTCGACCTTTTAGCTAAGATCAAAGTATGGTATCTGCACTTGATCTTGCCAGGGTCACCAGCAGAGGTAGTCATCCGAATGACACATAGCGACGTGGGGGACCTTATGGGGTGGCTCTAGTTCTTAGGGGAACAGCGAGCCATTATTTAACCACACATAAAAAAATAATTGATTAAAGAAAAGTTATTTTAAATAAAATTTAAAAAACAACAAAATTAAAAGGAACACATGTAATTAAAATTATGTCAAGGGACATAACACTACAACAGTTATTGTTTAACGGGATATTACTCAAAGCAACATAAGTGTATATATTTATTTTAATACCTTAGTATTTATAAGACATTTTCATAAGATATTTATAGGGATTATTAAAAGTACTTGCCCCATTAAGGCGAATACAAAGTGTAAGAGGCCATTAAAGTCTTTATAAAGGTGATGGCTTTATTTACACGCCTGAGAACTTAGTAATTTAGCATTTTTGTATTACATCTCGATATTTCATTACATCTGTGTTTTCAATGACACTCACGTCTTTGATATGATCTTGATCTTGAAACAACATTTTTGTCAGGCCAAACGAATGGCCAAAAATCTTTAATATTTTAATATCCATCGCTTCTCGGCCTTTAAGGTAAGATCAATGTGTAGTATCTCGGCTTGATCTCACCAGGGGCCGGGATGATCACCCGACACACAGGGATGTGGGGACCTACTGGGGCTCTGGCCCCTCTGAGAACCGCAAGCCCTTCTGGGGGAAAAAAAACATCGTTAATATCGAAACACTTTTAAAGAGTTACAGATCGATCTCACTTTTAAACATAGACTATTAGATTTTAACAGACTCTTTGAAGAATAGATTGAAACCAGTAATGGCAGTTCTCATCCATGAAGTATATCAATGCAGTGTACAACACCGGAACATCCATCAACACACACACTTCATAAGGGACATCATCAACTACACACATCTGAAAAACTGTCAGTCCTCAATTCTCTCTTTAGATCAAGAAAAAGCATTCGACAGAATATCTCACTCATACCTTCTCAGAATGTGACAGCGAGGAGTGACGAAGAGATCTTGCCGACGCTCGACACTAAGAGGAAAGGCGAGTCGGACATATAATCAGGTTGCTACTGGTACTATTGGTGTTGGCTGCCGAGGATGAGGACGGAGCGCTTATGGGAATGCCCCGTATGCTGTGATGTCGGCTCCTAAATCAATCAATCAATCAATCAATCAATCAATCAATTTCACTCATACCTCCAGAAAACTCTCTCACACTGCAACGCGGGAAGTTATTTCCGGACATGGATCAAAATCCTATATTTAAAACCAGAAAGTCGGGTTCTGTTAAACCATACCTTCACCAATTCTTTCGCGTTGACTAGGTCAGTTAGACAGTGATGTACCTTGTCCCCATTACTGTACGTTGTCGCCCTCATAGAGCCACTTCTAGAAAAACAAAAAAGGCAGGACAACAATGTCAGGGGGACGTTCTTACCAGGGAAGGGTGAGCAAAAGCTGCGTGCTTATGTGGACGATACCATTTTCTTTCCGACAACTGAAAAATCTGTACGGATCATTTTGGAAACGTTCTCGTTTTTCGGCAAAGGGAGTGGGGAAAAATAAAACGTCCAAAAACCTACCATAATGGGTTTAGGCAAATGGAAACATAAGGCAGATTTTCCATTTGACTTAACATCAAAGAAACATATAAAATTGTCCAGAATAGTCTTCCCATGTCAACCAAATCAGAAGAAGCAAATAACTAGATTTAAAAATAAAAGATATCACAATTGTGAATGTGTTTATTGACGGTATTAATAATCTTATAATTAATTTATCATTATTGCTATTATTACTACTACTATAATTATTATTGCCGGCTTCCTGGCCTAGAGGTTAGCGACTTTTCTCCGTAATCTCGAATACTCTCGTGAGTAACGTGACGACGGTAAGAATCAGCAGTGGTTCGAATCGCGTCGGTAACTTACGGGATATGTAAGCCGGCCACTTAGAAAGCAATGGCAAACTACTGAGCGTAAACTTGCCAAGACATCAACAATCAGTTGAAAGATGCTGATGTTCACAGCGATGTCATGTAAAGGATATGCAAAACATTTTAAATTTTATTTTATCATTATTATTACTTTTCTCATTATTATATTTGAATGTGCAAAATAAAAACAAAAAATTCGGATTAATAATGCCGAAGAATACATTACATACCTTTTCTCTGATAGACAGAGAAAGGAACAACAACAAAAATGGGATCCTTCACCTCTGTGACCCAGTAATTATAGGGAAGCCATATTTTAATCGAAATGAAAATTTAAATGTTATTGTCCAAGTTCACAACATTCAATGTACTGCTATCTCGAGAAAGCACAAGATAGATCAAGATAGAATGAGAGAGAGAGAGAGAGAGAGAGAGAGAGAGAGAGAGAGAGAGAGAGAGAGAGAGAGAGAGAGAGAGAGAGAGAGGAGAGAGAGAGACAGACAGAGAGAGAGACAGAGAGAGACAGAGAGAGACGTAGAGAGACAGAAAGAGAGAGATACAGAGAGAGAGAGAGAGGGAGAGAGAGAGAGAGAGAGAGTTCTGAAATTGAGAACACATTAATAAAAATAATAATAATAGGCGACGGTGCAACTGGATTGTAATAATAGTGATGTGGGGAGGAGGAGGACTAGCAGAATAAGAACACGTAATAGTAGCAGCAGGAAAACTAACAGAGACGGATTAGTGAAGAGGTCAGCGTGACCGATAGGTTTGGTGAGTCTCCGCTTCAGCTTTCTCTGTACTGACGGCGGATTAGGAGGTTAATTTTACACAACCGTCAGTCGGACTTCATCTTTGACTTCTCGTTCAGAAACCAAAGGCTATTTAGTGAACGTAACATTGTCTAGAAAATCACAATGGGGTTAACCACCACGTCCTGTAAAGGACATGCAGCATGTAACTCAGTATGAGTCATGGCAGTCGGGTTAGCGCTGCGGCGGCTAGCACGCTGGCTGGCTGATCTGGGGTCCTGTGTTCCAATATCTATGAGGTGGATGTTGGCATGGGCTCCCAGGTTGTTCAGTCTGAAACGAGTACAAGCGATTGTCCCTGGAAGTAACGGGGTCTGGTGATAAACTGATCGCGCTACCCATTAACGAATACAATGTTAGTAGTAGTAGTAGTTGTAGTAGTAGTAGTAGTAGTAGTAGTTAGTAGTTAGTAGTAGTAGTTAGTAGTAGTAGTAGTAGTAGTAGTAGTAGTAGTAGTAGTAGTAGTAGTAGTAGTAGTAGTGGTAGTGGTAGTAGTAGTAGTAGTAGCAGTAGTAGTAGTAGTAGTAGTAGTTAGTAGTAGTAGTAGTAGTAGTAGTAGTAGTAGTAGTAGTAGTAGTAGCAGTAGTAGTAGTAGTAGTAGTAGTAGTAGTAGTAGTAGTAGTAGTAGTAGTAGTTGTTGTCACTTGTTTTCCCGGGAGGAATGTGGAATCAACAAGCACATCTTCAAACTTATTATCTGTTGGGATTATTGATTGACTTCTGTCTACACTCCTCCCTTCTGTCTTCCCTTCCTTAAATATCTATTCCTTTCACTCTCTCTGTTATTCCCTCAACACATACTCCGACAACAGTTCCTTTCAACGATAAATAAAAGATTTATTAATAAAAACTATGTCTGGTGTATGTATGGACTGTGTAAGCGTAGTTGATAGTGTATTCTATTGTTGGTGCCAGAATGAACTCTGAATGTCTAGCAGCGGTGTCACATCTCGCCCACTCATTATGCAAAACCACAGGACAGCACATCAAACAGGAAAGCTCTCACCCTGAATGATCCGTATGCTTGAGTCTGACGGTAAATCCGTTATTGAATGAAACAAAACTGTTCACCGCTGTATCACTTTTTTTTTTTTTTCCCCGCGTTTCCATCCTGTTTCAGGATATTGCGGTCAACACCAGCATCTTTCAGCTGTATGTTGATTCCTAGGCTAGATTACGCTCATCAGCACGCCACGACTTTCTGAGCGACCGGCTTCATACTCTCATAAGTCACTTTTGCAATTCGAACCACTGCTAATTCTCGTCGCGTCACGTGACGAGAGTATTCGGGGTTAGCGGAGAAAGCTGCTAACCCCTCGGCCATGGAGCCGATCACTGTACAGTAATAATAATCCGGTCAGTTTATGACTTCGCCCGCGTCTGTTTCATGAAAGTATTTATCCGACATTGAAATAACACCACATCACCACAGTTCAGCATATTGTCTCTATGAGTAGCAATGTTTTTACTTGTCTATTGTCTATGCCTACAAGACGTAGGTATTTTTATTCTGCTTTGTTTTCTGCAAACTTATATTACTTTTTTCCTTATTACGTTAGTTATCTGGATCTTCTTTTTCAAAGTTCCTTTAAAAGTACAGTTTATTTCTTCTTTGATCCTGTCTAATTTATTACTTGTTTTATTGGGGTATTTGCTCTCCCCACAAATGAAATGCCTTTAGTTTTATCTTCAAAGCTTTTCCAGCACACACGAAGTATGTGTCTATCTTCTCGTTATATCCGGATAGGAGTTGAACCTGTGAAAAGTCTAACAGATCCAGTGATAAGTGTCTGCCACTTAATACTACTTATGCAAGTGTCCTTCTCCAGCCATAATGACAAGGCTTCCGAAGTAAACACCCACATAAGACATATGAATTCATCAAAGTCTAACTTATTCACTAATAGAAGGCAATGATAAACGCTATGCTTACACATCTATGGTCCTATGCTAAACTATTACTCTAAAGTATTAATACCTTATATATGCACTTATCCTCCTGGAATCGAAATACACTAGCGAATAACACACTAATATCCCATCTTCTTTAAACCATTAGGGACGTGTATTTCTTTCCCCACTCAGGAGCATATCTCATTCAGCCCAGTTTGGAACACACACTAACTAGAAACCTCAGTTGCTATTATTTATAACAAGTGTCCAATCCTACGCTGATTGTTTGATCTACAATCAAATTTGCCGTATCCGTCCCCTCAAAAAGCGGTGAAATCACGTAGTGGTTAGTTGTTCGTTTCTCTCCGTTGTCCCGCTGTTCCCCTGACGCTGATACTTCAAAGCATTCTCCGTCCATTTTTCCTCCCCGCGATTTCCCCCGGTTCTCCGTGTCCGTACGATTTCCCGTCGGCCGATACGAGCGGCAATGAACTCTGCAACACCTGTATCCTATTTTTATATTAGTAGGTCAATGATCTTTACTTTATTCCTCCTCTCAGAATGAAGTACACAATTGTTAACCCTCCTTCTATTCATTTCGATATGTAAGTTATCAAGGAATCACTAAACTGCAGTTTTTCCGTGACATAAGTGGTGGTAGTGGTAGTAGTAGTAGTAGTAGTAGCAGTAGTAGTAGTAGTAGTGACGGCGGTGGTAATGATTGTGATAATTGTGGTGGCTTGTCTCGAACGGAACAGTAATAGATACATTATTAGTGAATAATTATGTTCTCGTCACAAGAATACCCGCACACATGCTACAGCCTCCCCCCCCCCCCTCTTCTCCCACAAGGAGAATCCCAGCACAGTGCGCGAACTCCATACCAAGACGGAGGACCCACGTGTTTGTTTATATAACAACCAAACAACCACATATGTGTACATATTCATTTTGTGTGTAGCCTTCCATATGTAGCTTGAGCTGCCTATATGGCCCTCTCTTTCGTAACTCCACATTTGAAATATGTTTAACGCGCCCAAGGTGCACACGTGTACTGCTAATTGTCGCCCTGATGTGGGAAGACTAAACATTTGATCTTCCACTCCGACATGCCTAGTTATATTTTGTGTTTACTAGTTTTTCAGTACTTGATTGACAGCTGGTAGTCCCTGTTTTCAATAACATGTTGAATGAAAGATTTGTACGGTAAAGGATAACCCATGTCAGATACTGTCTTTGGGGTGTGAAGTGTTATAGTTTCACATATTCTAGATCACGGCGTACGGAGACAGTTTTCTTCCTCACCTCCTTTCCTTCCCAGACAGATTCCAGAATATTCCGAGAAGTGTCTGGTGGATATTTTGTGAAGCTGGGTTGACCACAGAGCCATGTTGGTCAGAAGAAAGAATTCTGACACTGTCTTGGCAAGCACCGATTAGGCAAGTGACACTGAGAAATATGTGTGCATGACAACTATAATAATAATAATAATTTTATAGGTAGCGATTATGGTAATTATAACAGCGATAA
>JACEFZ010023631.1:0-44167 GCA_014155875.1 Cepaea nemoralis
GTAAAATTTTAAAGGTATATCAGTGAAAGCGTCTTCAAGTTACTGTTGAAACTGAAAGTACTTTTCAGGATCGTGAGTGTTAATAATATTAATCCTGGGGCTAGATTTGTGTTTAGCTGTGTAGATTCTCTTTGTTCTCAGTCTATCCCTTGCAACAACCAAAGAATGATCCGTATCACAGTCAGCACTGTGGTAACTTCGAGTCAATGATATATGGTTCAGATGTTGTCTCCGTTTGATGATGAAGTCCAGCTGGTGCCAATGGCCGGATCTTGGATGTTTCCATGTGACCTTATGCATCTCTTTTGTTTAAAAAAGGAGTTTGTAATACATAGGTCATTACTGGTGCAATGCTCCAGCAGCCTTTGCCCATTTTGATTCATGCGACCGATGTTGTATTTTCCAAGGCACACTGGCCATGAACTCGAGTCCTTGCCCACACGAACATTAAAATCACCGAGCATATAAATGTAGTCAGATTTTGGAACTGCCTTGATCACAGAGTCTAACTCCTCATAGAACGAATCCTTCACATCATCAGAGGAATCAAGCGTCGGTGCATATGCAGTAATAATGGTGGCAAACCCACAAGAGGTTGCCAAGCGCAGGGATAATAGTCTTTCATTTCCTCCTGCTAGAATTTCAATCATTCCCAGTAGCAAATTCTCACTGCAAAGCCCACACCGTGTTGCCGTTTTTCTGCCTGCCCTCTACCCTTCCCAAAAAAATAAAAGGTGTAATTGTTTTCCCTGAGTGACCCTTCCTCAGCGAGGCGAGTCTCCTGCAGGCAGTTGACAGGGACTTATCTCTCCATAGCACAAAGCCTGGGCTAAAATATAGAGATCATGTGTTGCCCATGCAGCATGATCCCTCTCTCGGCCTGCCTAGTTCACTCCAGAGGAAAGGTAACACCCCTACATCTGGAACAAGACAAGCTGCAGAAGCTGCCGGATCAGCAAAGCAATACTCTAACTGTCGGAGCTACGATTCTAGACTAGCTGCCAACCAAGGCTTAGGGCCTGGTCTCCCCTGCCATGACATTTTGTCTTTAGCTTGCATTTCCTTGCCCCAGGGTAAGGCTTGTACCCTCCCAATTGCGCTCTTCCGCCCGAAGCCGTTGGCACAATGTGGGGTGTCGGGTTTGGTAAGCGCCGCCCAACGCTCGGCGCTAACAGAAAGCAGGTAGTACCGTCTGCTGTTATATGGTAGCTCAGTCATATCTGACTAAGACCTGACTAACTTAACATCAATAATGGTTTAATAAAATGAAGAGTTATGAGGGTTTCCTTCACATTTCATAACAAGCAGCTATAAGAGCAGCTGGTGAATCATGAAATTGTTTTTGAGAGGCAAAGGGAGGTAAGACGAGGCTGCACTTTCTCCCCTGAACTCTGCAACATCTTTGCAGAAAATATAGTTACAAATATCTGTAATGATGACTTCACAGAAAATATTTATCCATTTATATTCGGTAGTACCGGCTCCGTGGCCGAGGGGTTAGCAGCTTTCTCCGCTAACTCCGAATACTCTCGTCACGTGACGCGACGAGAATTAGCAGTGGTTCGAATCGCAAAAGTGACTTATGAGAGTATGGAGCCGGTCGCTCAGAAAGTCGTGGCGTGCTGATGAGCGTAATCTAGCCTAGGAATCAACATACAGCTGAAAGATGCTGGTGTTGACCGCAATATCCTGAAATAGGATGGAAACGCGGAAAAAAAAAAAAAAAAAAAAAAAAAAAAAAAAAAAAAAAATATTCGGTAGTAGTCCAATTCCAGAACTAAGATATCCAGATAGTACTGCAATTCTGTTAAATGATGCGAAGGCATTAGCAGTGTTGATTCTGTCTGTCAATACGCACAGCGAAATCAGAAACGTTTTTCTTACTTAAAAGAAAAACAAAAACAATGTCAACGGACAAACTACATGGCAATCAGAAATCAAAATCAAAAATAAAGAAATAGAAAACGTCACAGCCTGTGAAGATCCTGGCTCCATAATGAACAACAATGCGGACTTTTCGAAAAGATGTGAAAAATAGATTATCTTTGGCAGTGCAGAATTTGAACAGTGTTAAAAGCCCATGGTCCAACATCAACAAACAAGCTTTAAACGTTTCAAAGACCTGCACCCTCTCGTTGGCAACATTCAAATGTGAGTCGTGGACATTTTCAAACTGACCCAAGAAGAAGATCGCGGGTTTTGACATTGAAAACTGTAGACAATTTTTTAGAATATCGTGGACTAAGAAGAACAAAAATACAGACACTCTACAAAATCTGAGCACTGAAGAAAACTGGCCCATATCATAAACAGCATACTATCTCGATAACTGAGATACTTTGGTCATATTAAACATCTCAGTGCATTGGAGAGTACAGTCATAGAGGACAAATTAAAAAAGACGTAGGAGTCGATCGGCACTAAAAGGGACATTGGGCATTGTAGACACCTTATGCAGAAATTAGCACAAGGAGAGAAGGCCGACATCAAGCTTCACCACGGCATCTTACTGGAAGCCACCCAACACAGAATGATGAAATGATGGATCATTAAACGAGTCAAGACCCATCTCACCAACGACCAGATCAGGGAGATGCTGGCAAAGGAGTACAAGAAACTCAAGATCACCAGTGCTGAGAGGATCATCGAAAGAATAATATCCCCTCCACAATCGTCATTAGTAATATAGGAGGACCGAGTCATCCCTCAATTCATCAGATGGGACAAGAGAGACCAAGTTCCAGAGCACTACATACCGAGAGTACTGCAATGCTTCAAGTGCCAGAAGTTTTGGCACACCCATGCCACCCACAAGAGTGAGGTGGAGGTATGCATATACTGCTCTGGACCTCATCCATACAGTCAGTGCCAGCATGCAAAGATCGACAAGGACTTCAGGAGGCCCAACACTAACAGAAAATGTGCCACCTACCTCGGCAACCACGGTGCCAGGTACATCGGCTGCCCCAGCCACCAAGACAGCAAGGAAGTCATGAAGATCGCCATCAAAACTAAACTACCCAATAAAGAGGCTAGGAGGCAATACGAGGCCACCAATCGACTCACAAAAAGCGACAAAGCGCAACTGTAAGGCCAACTGAAGGACCTGCTATCAAAGCTCAACAACATGGAGGAAGAAAAAGAAAAGACGCAAGAGACTCAGATAACAGCCGCTCAGCGCATCCTGGACGAAACGAAGCAAGTTCAGCAGAAGATTTAGCAGGATGTCGCGCGAATGGCTGCTATAAAGGCTGAGACTGAAGAACAGCTATCAAATATACAAGATGTGAAAGAAAGGACAGAAGATACTCTGCAAGAGATATTAACACTGCTCAAGACCCAGACAGCCACACCAGAACCAGAAGATGCAAGAACACTGACAGAAGAAGAAGCAACAGATGACGAACGATATCGCTCCCCACCAAGATCGAATTGGCGAACTGCCCACAACACACGAAATCAAGGAAGACCAAGACCACGCCCAAACGATCACAATTACTGGAGCATAGAGAACGAGAGGTAAACAGCACCATATGACGGGGTGGGCACACAACAACTTCAAGCCACGCAATCAACCCATCAGAAGCCGGGAAGCTGTCAACAAGCAGCCCAAAGTACGAAAGACAATCTACAAGCTACACCATACACACCCCAACATAGCCAAGTCGAAAACTCGAAGGATGAAAGGGGATACTCGCACCAAAAATTGGATTGGATTGGATTGTAGACAAATTGGGCACGAAGGTGTATGAGGCAAGGGATCTAATGAAGGATAGAAAGAATTTTTCGGCAGACAATGACCAGAGTGACAGTAGGCAAAGAACCCGCTGCATGACAATGGTGATGATAATAACATGGAGCCAGTTGATGATTGGACATGAGCTGACTGTAGATGGTTTATCCCTGCGATTGATTGAAATTGTGAACGTTTTTTAAAAAGTTTTCTTATAGAAAAATAAACTGACCTGCGCTGACAGTTCCTTTCGCAGCGATAACATACCATGACTGTGTGAGGTTGAAAACTTGAGAATTACTGCTGAGTGTATCACGAAAGAATGAGCATTGAAGCAATCCGTTGTTGTAAGAGTTTGTCTCATTGCTGATACCATCTTTCGGCTGAAGAGATCAATTACACGATTCATTAATATTTGCAAGATCTAGTCAGTGCAGTTATAATTAATGTTTCGACTCTGTTAATTTCTTAAACCATAGACAACTAACCGCATTTAGAAAATCTTATTATGACCTTGGTGATAATGATATACAGCAAAGCACGTCACATTTTATGCACATATAAAAGCAAATTAAATAATAAGTGCCAGAGGAGAAAACGTATTCAAGAAATAAAGGCAACATTTTAAATATTTTGGCCACATTAAAATACATGACATTGTAATTAAATAACCGTGCTTAAAGGAAAAGTGGAAAGCAGGCAGATAAAAGGAGAGTAACGATACAAGGAGAACCATAACTTTATGAGATGATGTACAGGCAAACAAATGCTAGCCATCGATACAACTGGAAAGATAACACGAACAGGGGCATTAAAGTACAGATAAACAAAAGATAGACAACTAGACACATAGGAAAATAACATCCATCAAAGTATAGACAACCAAAAATTGACAGCGATACAAGTGGGAACACAACATCCACCATGTACAGGAAAACAAAACGTATTCCCTTAGTGGATTTAAACATAGAAACCGCAAATAATAGATTGCACGATGTGTTGCCTGACATATTTCGCCGCATCTCGTCAGGTGCTTGCTGCAGAGTTATAAATCTTATGAAGAAAAGACGAATAAACCTTTGGATGAGATATTAAATACAGTTACTGATATTATGACCAATAAAAAGATGTCAATTGAAACGAGAAAAAGAGTGTTGAGGGGATACATACAGCCTGTTCTTTTGTATTGATGTGAAACTTGGACAATGTACAGTCAATCTGAAAAACATCTGATGGCTGCAGAAATGTGGTTTCTGAGGAAAATGCAAAGAATACCATGGACAGACAGAAAAACAAATGACCAAGTACTACAGGAGACAAATGAAAATCGTAAATTGATTAGAGAAATTAGACGTAGAGAGTCAAAATTTTTTCGACATGTTATGAGCAGAAATGGATTGGAGAACTTAGTGACAACTGACAAGATCGAAGGGAACAGACCAAGTGGAAGACCGAGAGGAAAATACCTGGATGGCTTGGCCACATGGCATGGACGAGACAGGAATACTGAGCTGATCCAAGACGCTGGTGATCGAGTGAAATGGTGAGTCATGACCGCCCACGCTTTCCGGCATGGCACATGGTTGATTGACTGATATTGTTGGAACGTGGAGTCCCAACTGTAATCTAACTCTTTCTGTTTGCACAGAAACGGCCGGTATATCTGATTATTGTTAATCAAATACAGTATACGAAATGTCTTTTCTGTGTTAACTTTGTGATTCCATCCATCATGTGCCATGCCGATAAGCTTGGACTGTCATGTTTTGCCATCTCACTCGATCACCAGAGTCGTAGATCAGCTCTGTATTCCTGTCTCGATCATGCCACGTGGCTAAGCCATGTAGGTATTTACTTCTCGATCTTGCAGTTGTCACCAAGTCTTCCAATTCATTTCTTCTCATAACATGTCCAATAAATTTTGACTCTCTACGTCTGATGTCTCTAATCAGTTTACGATTTTAATTTGTTTCTTGAAGGAATTGTTCATTGTTTTTTTTTTTTTTTCTGTCCATGGTATTCATTGCATTTTCCTCAGAAGCCACTTTTCAGATGTTTTTCAGCTTGTCTGCTCATCATTGCCCAGGCTTATTATCCATACAAAAGTACAGGTTCTGTGTAGCATCTCAACACTCTTTTTCTCGGTGCAACTGACATCTTTTTATTGGTCAGTATGTTTTCATTGATTAGAGAATAATAATAATAAGTCTTTATTTTCAAAGGGTTAAGAATTGGGCACGCAGGCCCGCCATTAGAAGTAGACGGTCAAAACTGTTTGGACATGTTATGAGAAGAAATAAATTGGAGAACTTAGTGACAACTGGCAAGATCGAAGCGAACAGACCAAGCGGAAGTTCGAGAAGTAAATACCTGGATGGCTTGGCCACATGGCATGGCCGAGACAGGAACACTGAGCTGATCCACGATTCTGGTGATCGAGTGAAATGGCGAGTCGTGACCGCCCACGCTTTCCGGCATGGCACATGATTGATTGATTGATTGATTGATTGATGTTTCCATCTTGCATCATCTCGCCATAGCGATTTTTGTTCTAATTTCTTCAAGGCATCTCCAGTCAGATGTAATGACAGGTCAGAGATAATTGTACCGATTCATTTGTTTAAGAATATGCCCATTTACTTGTATATTACATTGTGGTATTTCTTTCGTCCCAGTGACGACCATAATCTGTGCATTCTTACAATTCAATTCTAACCATAGTTGTTCACGGTGTACAACATCTGCTTCTGTATATATTTGCTTCTATAATATCGGGATAGCACCAAATACCCAACACATCCCTAATATTCTGTGTGGTGTGTGTGTGTGTGTGTGTGTATATATATATATATAATATATATATTATATATATATATATATATATATATATATATATATATATATATATGAACGCCTGATGCGTCACACAATGGGGACAACAAGGCACTAGATATTGATGACACCAAAACCAGTAGGGGAATTTGGAAGTATCTAAGTTCATCGGCCAAGATATTTTTAAACAGCTTGAAAGGTCAAGCTCTGAACCCGAATTGTTTCGGTTTCCCTAAAACTCTACCTCAATTTTCGTTGTCCTGTAGCTTTCTCAGGGTCGGGGAATGCCAGATGTAATGTATACTTTAGGTTAGAGCTGTCAGAAAACAACGCAGGCCACATAGTTTATAGGTGCATACAAGAATCCGAGATAAACGAAGGCTGTCTAGAGACCAAAAGAGGTACTGTAGGCTGGCAGATTTATGGCAGTGGGAACGTGTTTGAGCTGAGAAATCTACTTCAAGGAGCATGAACTCAAACAAGGACTATGAACTCAAAAACAAGGTCGTATTGGGGTGAAGGTAGTTAGATTAATAATAAGATGCAAATTGAAGCAGGGTACGCGAAGTACTGATTGGATGACAAGGGACAGCGACGTCACGTGATTCAAGAAAGGCGCCAACTCGAGAAGTAATATATACTTGAGGATCCAGTCAGTTAGAAGAGTCGAGCAGGAGAGAGGACAGTTAATAGTGGACTCCGGGAGCGGCGGGGGCCTGAGCCCTCTTGGGGCAGCCCAAGGAACATAGTAACAGGACTTCAGAAATTGTGGCTAATCCGTGCCCAAGTCTGTATAGTATCTGTAGGAGGAGGAAGTGAAGGAAGACGGACAAGCGCTCATGCTAGAACTCGTCTGAATCACTGATAGGAGTGAGAGCGACTAAGGATTCTGTGAACGGAACCTACCCAAGGCAGATAAGCCAAAGAAGGGAAAGACACACAGAGTCCGAGGGTCGTTAAAGTGCAAGAAAGCCACTTGAGTTAAGAGGACCGCCAGCTAAGGAGACCGCTCGTTAGTTGCAGTAGATGGCTAAACGTCACACAGCAGACGGCAGAAGAAGATAGCCAGGGACGCTGCGGTTGGAACCACACAGGAGACTAATGTCAAATACAACTGGAAACCGGTGGTGGGATCCACGGCAAACGAGGTTGAAGAGAGCAATCGTATTTCAAATATGGGACCCAGATGATCAACTGGACGGCAGAAGTTGAATGTAAGTTGACATAAGACTTAGACCTAATTAGTTTAATTGTATATTATAATCAGATATCTTAGTTTAGAGAGCTATAGCAAACTACCGTAGGTGAACTTACCCGCGTAATCATGAACGACCGACAAATGTCAGGACTGAATGCGACGTCCTACATATTACCGATATTTAAATGGCCGAAATAGAGTGATGGGAGTCATATTAATCGGTTAGATAAGCAGAGTGTGGATAAACTGTATATGTTCATGTAAACTGAGCCATTAGCCTACAAGATTAATGATAACTAGGCGGGTCAACACGGCATTTAAATACGCAGAGATGGCAGTATTGCAAGAATATAGACACAGCGACCAAACACAGCAGACGGCAGAAGAAGATAGCCAGGCACTCGCGATCACTAGGTCAACCAGACAATAGGGGCAGGTGAGATCGTTGGCCAGAGACGGGGCAGGCACAGGAAAGAATGCGTGTCTTTTGTTAGCTGGACATAGGTGAAAGGAGGTCGCTGCTTTCTGCGGTTGTGTAGCTAAGGTGTAGTTAGGCTGGCCCGGCGTGGTACAGGCAGCGAGTTCAGATCTTCGGGTGAATGGTTAAATACTTAAGTTGGCTGTAGGCGGCGCGTCGGGAAATAGGCGATAATAATATTAGTTAAACATATGTGTTCACAATAAGGTTCTTAATTTATGTTATGCTAAGATATACTAATACTAGTATAGATAAAGAAGCGATAGGTGTTAAGGAATTTGTAGGTAGTGAAAGACTAATGTTTATTCTCACATAAAACTCACGGGTATTGTTTTATACTGTTTCAGGCATTGCCTGGGTAAAAAGGGAGTCGCCCAAGCATACCGGGCATACTTGTCTAAACAGATATCCATCTGAACAAAATAATCCCTGGGTATATGGATTGATGGATCAATCTATGGATCGATGGGTATTTGGGCTGAATACATGTACCACTAATAAGCCTACGGAAAGATAGTTACGAAACAAAGGCCGGTGTAATTCCTAGCTTTAGTCCTTTTACTTCATGCGGTTAATAGGTGATCATAAGTGGCATTCCCCTAACATCCAGTTGCATAGACTTATACTATCTATCTCTCCCTTGTGAGGTGATGCAGCATCGTATTATTACAGTTCAATATGCATTATGTGTCTGCAATGCATGTACTGATTACTCTATGCGATTATGTTGTAGATTGTCACTCTGTTATTGTTCAAGAAGGAAATAAATATACGATTGAGTTGTCTTTTATTTCGACTTGTCAGTCTGAAGTAATATAATTTAGAGTAGCTTAGAGACCTTATGAGGCTGTACCTCTCTTCTATAACCTGATAACATACCACCACGAGACATTGATGGTGCAATAGTAATTAACTATTGTTCTCACGCGGAGACACGAACCTACATCTGTCGTATCCCTCACTCTCATCCTCTTTTTCTCCTTCTCTCTCTTCATCTTTCTTTACTATCAAAGGTAGTGTGTAGTAGGCAGAGTTCAACTGAGGAACGAACTTTTAGGCTTCACACTTATCTTATATCATTTCCATCATTCTTTCCTTTCTCTTCTCTCTCACCTCCCACCCTCCTCTCTCTATTCTTCCTCTTCTTTTCTAGCTGTCACAAAATGGCGTCGTCGGCAGGATATGTGTTTCCAGAATTTTCTGGGACCTTCCAGCTTAGTCCGGGAGCTCCCAGGAGATTCCATGTGAACTTTGTCTCGGCGGTGTCAGGCTATACTATATAGTAAGATCGTATACATAGATTTGTCGCTTATAGTCAGTAGTTCGTGATTGCCTGCTCGATAGTTGTCTCAGTAAGTGTTCCTTTACTAGGCTACTTATCTCATAGCTAGTTGGTAAATTGTCTGAACTATCTGTCGGAGAGGTTTCTACTAAGTCTGTTCAGTTAGAAACTCTTGTGTAAAGTACAACCGGCCAAACCACCTTGCTACAAGATTACAGGAAAACCACCACCACAACAAAATACCCAGGGATAGCCAACTCAGAAGGAGAGTCAGCGCAGCGGAATCTGTCCGAAATGAGCTAAGACAACAAGCTGAGCAGGCAAGTCAACGTAAGGTGGCCTTATCTTTTCATCATTGAAGAGTATCAGAATAAAATACTCCACCGTTATACAAAGGTTCACCCCACTCTTCGTCCAGGAAGTCAAGCGTCATAATTGATGACAGGGCATGGCAGGCGAAACCCAGAGCCATGCAAAGTAAAAGAAACAATTCCCACACATGTTATGCAGAGCCCAGCCAAACCTGTGGCTGTCCGGGGAATGAATTTCACTGCGACTCTTTTAGGGAACAGTTGTGACGCTGTTTAGGTGACAGGACCCAACATTTCGGGTTGCAGTGTAGACATCCGAGGCCACTAAGAAAATATAGCGCTCCTTCCCCTCCCCCCTTTTGTGTTGCCCTGCAAGGAACGACAACAAGGACTCATCGTGCTAGCGTGCCCCACCAGCGGCAGAGCGAGACGGGCTGTGCCGAACGTTACCAATGGCACATGTGCATACCAGAAATGCACGCATGAACGATAACAATTAGATCATCATGAGGTGATGTTTCCCCTTTGTTTTATGCAGTGAGTTAATTATGGCTGTTGTGAAGAGACAGATGACAGTGTCACTCGTGGCAGTTAGAAAATCCCTTTTTTTAGAGGCGGGAACGGAGGTGGAATTCAGTGTACAGGCGTGTTCAAGTTTCAAGATACCAGAATTAGACATGTTAACAGTGTTGGGCAGTGAATGACAAGCGACGCCCTATGTTTCTTCCCGTGCATATAGAATAGACACAAAGAAACAATCTTAGAAATTCAGTGAAGAAGAAAACGGAATCCAGAGAGCACCCGCAAGCAGAAACATATTCTTTATATATTTATTCCAGCGTGACTATGAACAGTAGGTAAATAATTAGTTAAACATTCGTGCTGTGGTGTTGATTCATTATTGAATGACATTTTGGTCGGAGGGCCATATGGGTAGTAGCGTTTAGCCATCCTTTGTTTGTTTTACAGGTTCATGAATGTAGTTAGAAACATGTTATTTTGTTGTTTAAATGAATATGACTACTTGATAGGATCAACTGTTGTGGAGCAGTTAGCTCCCTTGTTAGTTCCATAGCGGAAGTTGTCAAGTCGGGTATGCGAATGTTTTTATTTTTGTGTGGGCTTCACTTTATGGTGTTCGGGGCAGACACAACTGTAGTATTGGGTGTCATAGTGACATCACACAGTTCAACGTCGTGTCAGGGGGCCAAGGAGCGCATTTATAATCTGAGATTACCCGAGTAGACGTTAATACGGGTACATGTTTTTTTGTGTGTGAAGCAGCAGGTCGGAGAATACATGTTAGCGCCAGGGTGTCCAAGAACTGGGCACGCATATTTTCCCAGAGTTATTTCAGCGCCAAGAGAATAGGGCATACCATTTTTTTTTCCAGAGTTATTTCAGCGCCAAGACAATTGAGCATGATGTCTAACGACTGGGCGCACATTTGGTTTTATGTCAAAAGCTGTTTCATGATATATGTTTGGTTTGTTTCTATGACCACTAAATATTGCGTACTTACAGTAGGGGCTGATTGTTTTTGTGTACATCGGTGGTGATCGTGAAGATTGCAGCTTCAGGCTGATGTGTCCTTGCGAATAGGGGAGAATTGGTTGTGTTATTATGTGTGGTGACCAGGCATTTGCCTGTCGTGTCACAGGAATTGTTACAATGTGTTTTTTTTTCAGATTCAAGGATGACTACATATGTCCTAGTGGGTAGCACCTAAGTGAATTTGATTGTTCGTTTTGTTGTTGTTACAGGGGAGTGGCATATTAACTGAATGCCTACATTGACATTGTTTTATTATTTTTGGTGCCTCTATGTATTGCATCCATGGAGCTGGGTGTTGATGTTGATGTCAGAATTGCAGGTTTATTTTGTATACAGAATGCATATTCCTCATCGCCACTCATAGGCTACGGTAATATATTTTGGCAGAGGCTGATGATTTAGTTTTGGTCACTGATATTTGATATTTGTTACTTAAAGCATCAGGTTCATGGGATATAACGGGTAGCAGAATTACACTGAAAGGTTTGGGGCCAATGATGAAGTCCCATTGACTTAATGTTTACGTATTTAATCCCAGATTTACACAAGGCCTTGCTTAGCATACCAAGAGTATAGATATCTCTTGTTCGACGTGGGTCCGTCGAAGAGTAGGAGGGAAATATGTGAACGCCTGATGCGTCACACAATGGAACAACAAGGCACTAGATATTGATGACACCAAAACCAGTAGGGGAATTTGGAAGTATCTAAGTTCATCGGCCAAGATATTTTTAAACAGCTTGAAAGGTCAAGCTCTGAACCCGAATTGTTTCGGTTTCCTAAAACTCTACCTCAATTTTCGTTGTCCTGTAGCTTTCTCAGGGTCGGGGAATGCCAGATGCAATGTATACTTTAGGTTAGAGCTGTCAGAAAACAACGCAGGCCACATAGTTTATAGGTGCATACAAGAATCCGAGATAAACGAAGGCTGTCTAGAGACCAAAAGAGGTACTGTAGGCTGGCAGATTTATGGCAGTGGGAACGTGTTTGAGCTGAGAAATCTACTTCAAGGAGCATGAACTCAAACAAGGACTATGAACTCAAAAACAAGGTCGTATTGGGGTGAAGGTAGTTAGATTAATAATAAGATGCAAATTGAAGCAGGGTACGCGAAGTACTGATTGGATGACAAGGGACAGCGACGTCACGTGATTCAAGAAAGGCGCCAACTCGAGAAGTAATATATACTTGAGGATCCAGTCAGTTAGAAGAGTCGAGCAAGAGAGAGGACAGTTAATAGTGGACTCCGGGAGCGGCGGGGGCCTGAGCCCTCTTGGTGCAGCCCAAGGAACATAGTAACAGGACTTCAGAAATTGTGGCTAATCCGTGCCCAAGTCTGTATAGTATCTGTAGGAGGAGGAAGTGAAGGAAGACGGACAAGCGCTCATGCTAGAACTCGTCTGAATCACTGATAGGAGTGAGATCGACTAAGGATCTGTGAACGGAACCTACCCAAGGCAGATAAGCCAAAGAAGGGAAAGACACGCAGAGTCCGAGGGTCGTTAAAGTGCAAGAAAGCCACTTGAGTTAAGAGGACCGCCAGCTAAGGAGACCGCTCGTTAGTTGCAGTAGATGGCTAAACGTCACACAGCAGACGGCAGAAGAAGATAGCCAGGGACGCTGCGGTTGGAACCACACAGGAGACTAATGTCAAATACAACTGGAAACCGGTGGTGGGATCCACGGCAAACGAGGTTGAAGAGAGCAATCGTATTTCAAATATGGGACCCAGATGATCAACTGGACGGCAGAAGTTGAATGTAAGTTGACATAAGACAGACCTAATTAGTTTAATTGTATATTATAATCAGATATCTTAGTTTAGAGAGCTATAGCAAACTACCGTAGGTGAACTTACCGCGTAATCATGAACGACCGCCAAATGTCAGGACTAAATGCGACGTCCTACATATTACCGATATTTAAATGGCCGAAATAGAGTGATGGGAGTCATATTAATCGGTTAGATAAGCAGAGTGTGGATAAACTGTATATGTTCATGTAAACTGAGCCATTAGCATACAAGATTAATGATAACTAGGCGGGTCAACACGGCATTTAAATACGCAGAGATGGCAGTATTGCAAGAATATAGACACAGCGACCAAACACAGCAGACGGCAGAAGAAGATAGCCAGGCACTCGCGATCACTAGGTCAACCAGACAATAGGGGCAGGTGAGATCGTTGGCCAGAGACGGGGCAGGCACAGGAAAGAATGCGTGTCTTTTGTTGGCTGGACATAGGTGAAAGGGAGTCGCGCTTCTGCGGTTGTGTAGCTAAGGTGTAGTTAGGACTGGCCCGGCGTGGTACAGGCAGCGAGTTCAGATCTTCGGGTGAATGGTTAAATACTTAATGTTGGCTGTAGGCGGGGCGCGTCGGGAAATAGGCGATAATAATATTAGTTAAACATATGTGTTCACAATAAGGTTCTTAATTTATGTTATGGCTAAGATATACTAATACTAGTATAGATAAAGAAGCGATAGGTGTTAAGGAATTTGTAGGTAGTGGAAAGACTAATGTTTATTCTCACATAAAACTCACGGGTATTGTTTTATACTGTTTCATGCATTGCCTGGGTAAAAGGGAGTCGCCCAAGCATACCGGGCATACTTGTCTAAACAGATATCCATCTGAACAAAATAATCCCTGGGTATATGGATTGATGGATCAATCTATGGATCGATGGGTATTGGGCTGAATACATGTACCACTAATAAGCCTACGGAAAGATAGTTACGAAACAAAGGCCGGTGTAATTCCTAGCTTTAGTCCTTTTACTTCATGCGGTTAATAGGTGATCATAAGTGGCATTCCCCTAACATCCAGTTGCATAGACTTATACTATCTATCTCTCCCTTGTGAGGTGATGCAGCATCGTATTATTACAGTTCAATATGCATTATGTGTCTGCAATGCATGTACTGATTACTCTATGCGATTATGTTGTAGATTGTCACTCTGTTATTGTTCAAGAAGGAAATAAATATACGATTGAGTTGTCTTTTATTTCGACTTGTCAGTCTGAAGTAATATATTTAGAGTAGCTTAGAGACCTTATGAGGCTGTACCTCTCTTCTATAACCTGATAACATACACCACGAGACATTGATGGTGCAATAGTAATTAACTATTGTTCTCACGCGGAGACACGAACCTACATCTGTCGTATCCCTCACTCTCATCCTCTTTTTCTCCTTCTCTCTCTTCATCTTTCTTTACTATCAAAGGTAGTGTGTAGTAGGCAGAGTTCGACTGAGGAACGAACTTTTAGGCTTCACACTTATCTTATATCATTTCCATCATTCTTTTCTTTCTCTTCTCTCTCTCTCCTCCCACCCTCCTCTCTCTATTCTTCCTCTTCTTTCTAGCTGTCACACACACACACACACACACATATATATATATATATATATATATATATATATATATATATATATATATATATATATATATATATATATATATATATATATATATACTGTACTGCATCTACTAAATGTTGAAAATCCTGCTCATTGTCAGCAATCAAGACCATAATCAATACGAATAATCGGTGTCTTCTTAAATATTCAATTCTAACCCTAGTTGTTCAGTGTGTGCAACAACCGCATCTATTAAATGTTGCAGGTCCTGTTCATTGTCTGCAGTCAAGACTATATATATCATCTACATATCAATGTTATTGGTGTATCGTCCACCAATGATGATTCCTTCTATATTTTCTATATTTCTGAAAATATTTTCACTGTACAGGAAAAAAAGATCTGGAGACATTACACATCCCGGTCTCACAACTCTCTTAATAGACTGATATTGACCTACTTCATTATCAATATTTATGGCAACTTGTTGTTTCCAATATATGTTTTTACAAGTCTAAGGTCTTTCCCATCAATTTGTAGATCTTCAAGCAACTTTATCATGTTGAATAGTCTTTCTTTATCGAAAGCCTTTGTGTAGTCAATAAAGCAAAGATATAGATCTTTGTTTACTTCTATAGAACTTTCAATTAATGTTCTCAGCTTATACACAGCATTTAGTTTACCCTTGCTTCTACAAACCCACATTGTTCTCCTCCTGTTTCAGGTTGTGTTTCCTTCCTAACTCTTTGCATGATAATTCTTAGCAAAATCTTTGTGATGTGACTTATTATACTAATTGTTCTATGTTGATCACATTCCAAGGCTGCTGATTTCTTTGGGATTGCAATAAATACAGAGTTACATAATTCAGAAGGTATACCTCCAGTATCGTATAATGTGTTCAGCAGTCTGGTGACGTGATCTATTCCATATTCTTCTAAAGCATTAATCATTTCTGTTGTGATGTTGTCTGAACCGTGGGTCTTGCCAGATTTCATATGGATAATAGCATTCTGAACCCCCATCTTCAAAATGTATGGTCCTTCATTATTATTTTGAATATCACACTGTGTAGCCGAACAGTCATAAAACGTCGAATTTGCAATCACGAAGCCATAACAAAGCATTTGCTCCTCAGATTGCTAATAAGCAAATACTCCGTGATGGCCCCGTGATGGCGAATTCGACGTTGTATAACGGTTCGACTGCATAGGGAAGCCTGAAGACTGATTAAACATTTTTTTCATCCACTCTGGTATGTGTTTTATTCGTTATGCTAATTGTTATTCTGTTCTACCTATGCAAGTTACTTGTCATTCACACTAGAATTTGATCAATGCCGTTTGATTTGGTTTACGGAAACAATGGTTCTTTCACAGTCGAAATAGGTAGGTATCGGAGGTGGTTTTATATTGGGTTATTGGATTAGAAGCAAAGAATGTTTGGTTTACTGCAGACAAGCAATTGTGCAATATACTGTTTGTGGCGTCTATGTTCAAAGAAAAGGTAGACAACAATATAAGTGGACATATAACATGAACAGATGCATATCAGTACAGGCAAACAAAAGGTATGCAACGATATAAGTGGACAGATAACATGACGAGATGTATCAATGAAGAGACAAACAAATGGTAGGTAATGATACAACCTGGACGATAACTTTACGAGATTCATAAAAGTAGTCAATAAGAGTGTACCAACAGAGCCAGAAACAAAAAGTGGCGCAGATCCATTGCCGTCAATCATTACCTCAGCACTTAAAAGACTGACTGGCTGATTGATGGACTGGTTAGCTGATTGAATGTTTCAAATCGACTTCAAACATAAATGACTTAAGTAGAGGAACAGTGTGAACAAATAATGCATACATAAATTACACAAACAAAATGTGATGTTACTAACGTTTGCTAGGGCTTGATTACTGTATCCCGGATTGAACGAAGCTTTGACATTGGCCAGACCTTGAGACACGACACACGACACCACGCTCGCTGGGCTCTGTAGATGGCAAAGGTAAATTTAAAGTTGTATCACGTGGATGTGCACACTGGTCTAAACATATTGAGCTAGCACCATATACCCAACACACCCCTAAATGTGAAACTGGAGTCTGTATTTTGTTTCCAGCATGTCCTGTAAGGTGCTGGTCAATTACGCCCTGGAGCACGGTGTATTTGTGTTTCCAGCATGTCCTGTAAGGTGCTGGTCAATTACGCCCCGGAGCACGGTGTATTTGTGTTTCCAGCATGTCCTGTAAGGTGCTGGTCAATTAAATTACGCCCCGGAGCACGGTGTATTTGTGTTTCCAGCATGTCCTGTAAGGTGCTGGTCAATTACGCCCTGGAGCACGGTGTATTTGTGTTTCCAGCATGTCCTGTAAGGTGCTGGTCAATTACGCCCCGGAGCACGGTGTATTTGTGTTTCCAGCATGTCCTGTAAGGTGCTGGTCAATTAAATTACGCCCCGGAGCACGGTGTATTTGTGTTTCCAGCATGTCCTGTAAGGTGCTGGTCAATTACGCCCTGGAGCACGGTGTATTTGTGTTTCCAGCATGTCCTGTAAGGTGCTGGTCAATTACGGCCCTGGAGCACGGTGTATTTGTGTTTCCAGCATGTCCTGTAAGGTGCTGGTCAATTACGCCCCGGAGCACGGTGTATTTGTGTTTCCCAGCATGTCCTGTAAGGTGCTGGTCAATTACGCCCTGGAGCACGGTGTATTTGTTGTTTTCCAGCACTGTCCTGTAAGGTGCTGGTCAATTACGCCCCGGAGCACGGTGTATTTGTGTTTCCAGCATGTCCTGTAAGGTGCTGGTCCAATTACGCCCCGGAGCACGGTGTATTTGTGTTTCCAGCATGTCCTGTAAGGTGCTGGTCAATTACGCCCTGGAGCACGGTGTATTTGTGTTTCCAGCATGTCCTGTAAGGTGCTGGTCAATTACGCCCCGGAGCACGGTGTATTTGTTGTTCCAGCATGTCCTGTAAGGTGCTGGTCAATTACGCCCCGGAGCACGGTGTATTTGTGTTTCCAGCATGTCCTGTAAGGTGCTGGTCAATTACGCCCCGGAGGCACGGTGTATGTGTTGTTTCCAGCATGTCCTGTAAGGTTGCTGGTCAATTACGCCCTGGAGCACGGTGTATTTGTGTTTCCAGTCATGTCCTGTAAGGTGCTGGTCAATTACGCCCCGGAGCAACGGTGTATTTGTGTTTCCAGCATGTCCTGTAAGGTGCTGGTCAATTACGCCCCGGAGACGGTGTATTTGTGTTTCCAGCATGTCCTGTAAAGTGTGCTGTCAATTACGCCCTGGAGCACGGTGTATTTGTGTTTCCAGCATGTCCTGTAAGGTGCTGGTCAATTACGCCCTGGAGCACGGTGTATTTGTGTTTCCAGCATGTCCTGTAAGGTGCTGGTCAATTACGCCCAGGAGCACGGTGTATTTGTGTTTCCAGCATTCCGTAAGGTGCGGTCAATTCGCCCCTGGATACCGGTGGTAAATTGTGGTTTTCCAGCATTGTCCTGTAAGGTGCTGGTCAATTACGCCCCGGAGCACGGTGTATTTGTGTTTCCAGCATGTCCTGTAAGGTGCTGGTCAATTACGCCCCGGAGCACGGTGTATTTGTGTTTCCAGCATGTCCTGTAAGGTGCTGGTCAATTACGCCCCGGAGCACGGTGTATTTGTGTTTCCAGCATGTCCTGTAAGGTGCTGGTCAATTACCCCCCGGAGCACGGTGTATTTGTGTTTCCAGCATGTCCTGTAAGGTGCTGGTCAATTACGCCCGGAGCACGGTGTATTTGTGTTTCCAGCATGTCCTGTAAGGTGCTGGTCAATTACGCCCCGGAGCACGGTGTATTTGTGTTTCCAGCATGTCCTGTAAGGTGCTGGTCAATTACGCCCCGGAGCACGGTGTATTTGTGTTTCCAGCATGTCCTGTAAGGTGCTGGTCAATTACGCCCCGGAGCACGGTGTATTTGTGTTTCCAGCATGTCCTGTAAGGTGCGGGTCAATTACGCCCCGGAGCACGGTGTATTTGTGTTTCCAGCATGTCCTGTAAGGTGCTGGTCAATTACGCCCCGGAGCACGGTGTATTTGTGTTTCCAGCATGTCCTGTAAGGTGCTGGTCAATTACGCCCCGGAGCACGGTGTATTTGTGTTTCCAGCATGTCCTGTAAGGTGCTGGTCAATTACGCCCCGGAGCACGGTGTATTTGTGTTTCCAGCATGTCCTGTAAGGTGTTGGTCAATTACGCCCCGGAGCACGGTGTATTTATTGTTTCCGTTTGCTGGCTATGAACCCAAGCCTATTACTTAACACATGCTACTACTACTTGTAGTGCACTGAACTGATTTTTGCGCGTGCATTAGCTTTCCCTATTATCAGTGTCTCTCGCCATTAGGCGAACCCACTCCGAATTCTGAGGTACTTATAATTTACTGCCTCATGTCAAAGACGAGAAGTCAACATTTTAGTCCAACTTACCGGTGCAATGTTGAACCAGCTATCTAGGCATCAACGCACGGGAAGTTTGAGAACATCAAATTTTCTTATCAATTTGGCCATGTCGACCTCCAGCGCAGTGTACTGAGCCTGGTTAACTAGTTCCTTCTAATTCCGCCTTTTGTTCATTGAAAATAGCTTGTACCCATTTAGAAATGGTTATCGGACGGCAGTGAAGTAGTTGCTAGTTAAACACGATGCCGCCACTAAGGTAGGAACAACATACTGTATTTTGGTAAATGAATAATAAATTACTAGGCCACTGTGACACGTATCTGCAGATATAGGAAACAGCAGTTGTGGATCTGCTTTGGATGTCTGCCCAAAACAGACATTAACGATCACGACTTTCCAATGATCTTTACGTTATGGCGCCCTCTTCTTCTGGTCTTTTATCTACTCCCAAACAACTTACGCCAATCCCTCCTACCGTTTTCTTCCTCATGCAGCTCTCCCCGTATTATTAATTGCCGTCTCTAATTCTCGTCGTCACGTGCTTTTGGAGTCGTTTATTCTCATAGATTAACATGGAGATTTCTCCTTATATTGTTCATATTGTTTTCGCTTCCAGTTGTTATTAAGAGTTACAGTTTAAGGTTAAGAAATGTGCACATTTTTATAACATTATAGTTATAAAAACAATTTAGTAATACGAAAGATATCTTGTTGGCAACGCCAAAACAATTCCATTGTGGATCGACAGTTGATGAGTCATGTGCCATCTTGTATTTGCCCTGACAACAACATGCTCATGTATGTTTTATCCAGTGCACGTAGCAGGACGCTATGCACAACTTTCACAGGAGGTTTGCATGACCGAATGAAGCGCTCGCTCTTAAACGTCCGGTGTGCTTATGCCGAGGTAGCTGATTCAACCCCTACACTGTCTTGTTGGTCTTAAATGCTAACTTCTCGTCCTTACCTTATGACGTAAATTACAAGTATCAGAAGTCGGAGTGGATTGTCTGATGAAGAGGGACACTGGTAATAGAGAAAGCTAATCTACACAATAATTTGGTCACGTTATGAGAATAAATAAATCGGAGAACGTGTTGACAATTGGCAAGATCGAGGGCAAGAGAACAAAAGGAAGGCAGAGAAGTACATACCAGGATGGTTTGGCCACGCAGCATGGTGGAGACAAGAACACTGAGTTGATCCACGACTCTGGTGATCGAGTGAGATGGCGAAACATGACAGCCCACGCTCATCAGCATGCCACATGATGATGATGAACATACACATAAAATTCACTTCAGCGAACTAGAAGTAGTATCACATGCATGGACTACCCTTGAGTTCAAAGCTAGTGAACGTAAAGTCCGGAAACTCTCTGGTTAATGTTCCCCACATTTTCTGTCTCGCGTCTGAGATGTCAGTTATATGTTTGCAACTCGTTATGTCATACACGCCATTATACAGGACTACTACAACGCGCTACATCTCGAAAGACCGTACAGTTACAAAAATCAGGTTAGGCAGAACCTGTGACAGGGTTCATAGTATGGGTTACGTGAAACGTGATTTTATTGCTGCCTCTAACATGATAATTCTTATTTTACTGGGTCCGCCTGTCAGTTTTATGTTACTAGGTCTGCCTGTCTAATTCTGTAACCACCGTGTTTATATTCCGATACTGTTTGCTTGAACCTGTAGTCAAATTACACTGCAGTATAACATTAGAGTACATAGTCTACCCAAGTATGGTTTTAAAGAATAGCAGGTGTAGAGCATACCATTCCATTTGAATCACTAAATCCTAGAGAGATATATGAGTTATCAGCAGCAGTTGACTTAATGGTAATGTCGTATTTCGCTCCTGTATTCTTCCATGAGAGCTCCCAGGTGCAGGCATCATTGACACAGTTACTGTAGCAGCCCCTGCTGGTTCCACATTCTGGGTTCTTCTTAAACGAGCCCTGAATAACAATATGGAAGCTATCAAACTAAGATGCTAAAGAATTTAATGTATTTGGTAATATAATATATCTGTATTAGTATACCACCAGATGTAAAAAATTTGCAGAGCTCTAAATCTGCATCCTCTTAATTTCCTTATAAACACTTTCTTCCACCTCAGCTTCTCAATTCCTTCTTCTTTTTGTTTGTGGATGATGTCTCCTAGTTGATAGACAGCTTCACTATAGCAGGTTGGCTAACTATGGGGGTGTCTCTTGGGACTGCTCAATGCAGAAGTTTCGCAAACTATCCAGATCACCCATTCACTTCATGCGGTGAGATCTTTGCAACTACTCCATTTGATTAGTCCTCGTGATGGGCAAGTTGTCTTGACTTCAAGCTAAAAAGTGCCGATGACAAACAAAATGAACAACATTAATGTTTTCAGCGTTATGAAACATCGCCATGTAGCAGGTACTTTGCAGAAAGTCGCTCTCATTACGGTGTGGCGAGAAACCTCTCGATCTCTGGTCATTTCTCCAGCCTCCTGACTTTTATGCCCACGATGTCTGCAATGTACTGTGCCCATCGTCGTGCCTCTTCTTCCAGGAACCATCACAGTTATTTCTAAGCCACTGTGCGTTTGTTATGACCACAGTATTTCAGTTTCCGAGACATGGTACTGTCCATAAGCCATTTGTCTCTCATGTTCAGATCTGGTCAATTTTCAGCATTTGTCTTATTCTTATCCTGTATATTCAATGCATGTTCTTTAATATTTGAGCCTAAAAAGCCCACATTTTCTTCTTTAGTGATGACCAAATGGTTAAATATTAACATGCATATATTGCCACAGGAAAGATGCATGTTCTCAAAAATGTTACTTTGACTTTGGCTTGTGCCATAGATTCGTAATACTATTTCATTTCTGAACGCCATTCTCGTCTGACATCTTTTGAACGGTCTTCATTGCTGTTGATTATGAAGCCAAGATGTTCACATTTTGTGACATTTTAAATTTTTTTTCACATTTGACGCCGGCACTGTGGCATTGTTTTTTTTTTTTTTTTTAAAGAATGGTATGGGTGCCGGTCGTTTAGAAAGCAGTGACAAACAACTGAACGTAAACGTGCCCAGGTTTCACGAACAGCCAAAACATGATGGAGTTGACTGCTACGTCCTGTAAAGGATATGCAACTAACTAACTCATATTTGACAGACAGGATCAGCTCTTCTAATCCTTAGGCACTATTTGGGTGCAGGGTCATATGCAAATCTACGTTCTGGAATTGGATTTTAAACAACTACGAATGGATCAAAACTGTCATTGGTCTCACAATTTTGATGTTTCCCATTAAATATTTTCTTCATATATGTTGAATAGATATGTAGGTAGGAAGGGAAGAGAGAGAGAGAGAGAGAGAGAGAGAGAGAGAGAGAGAGAGAGAGAGAGAGAGAGAGAGAGAGAGAGAGAGAGAGAGAGAGAGAGAGAGAGAGAGAGAGAGAGAGAGAGCAGCCCTGCCTTTCTCCTTTTTGCACTACAAACTACTTTATTGTTTCACCAAACCAACGGACAGGCCGCAAATGTACTGTTCAAGACATTATATAACACTTAAATAAATCAAAGGCATAATAATGGAAAAAAAAAAAAACAAGACATTGGCTAAGACTAAAGACTATCCCAAGGTCCCAAGGTACAGTAAATTATGTACATATTGCAGATGTACACGCAAATATCCCATCTTAACTTCACGTTGCAATATTAAAATGAACCTCACAAGAAAACAGAAAAATTGAATGTTAAAAGAACCATACCGATGGTGTCGGAGTACTCGATGCTGGTGCAGCGGTTGTTACAACAGCAGTTGTGTAGTCTGTTGTCAAATTTGATATATCGATCCTTGTATTCGTTGAGAAGCGATCCTGTGTAGTATGTCGACTAAGATTCCCGGCTGTTGAATTATATATATATATATGAAAAAGATTATTGTATAAGATTTCCATATATAATCAACAATTGTTAGCTTCAAGTCTCTAGGGTCTCAATGGTCAAGTGGTCAAGTGGTCAAGTCGCCTGACACCCTCTCCAGAGTTCGGGGGTTCGTTTTCGAACTCCGTCATTCAGTTCAAGAGCGCAATTTGTGATGAGACCTGGAGTGGTCGGTGGAGCACCCGAGTTTGTGCTACGCGACACTGATCGCGCCATATGGGATAGAGCCGCGTGCAGTAGAAACATTCTCTTGCCTTTCACCCTTCACCCCGTTTTTTAAACCTGTGTTAAACAGATAGAAATCATCATCGTCATCATCGTCATCATCATCATCATCATCATCATCATCATCATATCATTATCATCATCATCATCTACTTCTTATTATTCTTCTGTTTCATCTATGTCCACTTCTTCTTCTCCTTTCCTTCTCCGTCGCTCTCTACTCGTCCTCGGCTTCCTCCTGAATATGGAAAATGGGTCGCACGTCAATCACGAACACATGTAACAATTATGCTTTTCTATGAAAATTAAGACAGGTGCCAACATTTAAAATTCGTTGACAAACCAGGATAACGAAAAGGATCTGCTTCATAATACAATCGAAGCTGTGACTAATAAAAGGTCTTCATGTGTAACCTGTTAACCCGGATGGCGCACGAAAACGATAATTATGGAAGATATGATGGTCATAAGCGTCATCACCGTCCACATGATAAGAGCGCTCGCTCTTAAACTATCGATACGCTGATGGCGAGGTAGGCGGTTCAACCCCTACAAAGAAATTAAGTTGGTCTTAAATGTTGACTTCTCGCTTAGAAACCAATGGCGAAAGTTCTATTGCCTGGAAAATCAACTTGGGGTTGATGGCAACGTCCCATAAAGGACATGCAACATGACGGTCTCGTGAGTGACTCATGTTAGAATTATCTGCATTGTTCCTGGCGACATGGAGTGGCAGGGTAGGAGTTAGTTAGTTAGTTAGTTAGTCGCAGTTCCAACTTCACGGCAACGGGTCGTCCCCATTATGCTCCGTTCCTGTGCCAGTGAATATAGTGAGGGTAGGAGTATTCCTTATCAAAGGAGAAGTAAGGCATCTCATTCCATCCTCTAGCCTACGGGACATCCTAGGGCAAGTTTGAGAACCCGTATAGTGCCAAGACACGGCGCAATGTAGTAAGTGGAGGATTGAGCTTAAGAGCAGCCGACATGTATTTCTATGTCGTGCTCTGAAGTTCGCGAAGGTAGAAAAGTGATCGCTTGATGGAGACAAAGATTTTAGTCATTGAACAGTCTGGTCACTGCCAAGAGGAAAATCAATGACATTCTACATTCTACATGGATGGCCAGAAAACTATAGCAATACAAGAAATTATGGAGGTCTGAAAACAGCCCAAAGTTTCTCAAAGGAAAAGCTAATGGCTGAAAAACTGGTGGCAACTGGCATGGGTAGAAAGATCCTTAACTTTACATGACTTATTGACTGTTTTCCCCCCTTCTTTTTACATTGCTACGTCTCGGCATCCGGGACGCGGCCGCAATGTCTGCAGCTCCCTTATTCAATATCGAAATGTATGAATGCCGACTACCCCTGGAGTCCGGTTAGAGTCATAACTAAGACACCTATCAATCGACATGTAGCATTAGTTCCGTGTATATTATAGAAGGACTTAGGTTCGTGGCTAAAAGATAAATGTTATTTTAAATATTAAGAGACTACTAGTCAATATGTAAACTATTAGTTAGTTAGTTAGTTAGTTAGTTAGTTAGGTTAGTTGGTTGGTTGGTTGGTTAGTTAGTTAGTCGAGGTTCAACTTCACGGCAACGGGTCATTCCCATTATGCTCCGATCCTGTGCCAGTGAATATCACACAACATGCTCCCCACTGTCCAATGTGAAAAGTGGAATAGGCAGGAGTCTCGGCAATCCAACAGCCCGCACATGTACACTGTGCATAATGCCGCAACCAGAATGCCAATACAAAATTAATCCATGAAAACCATAGTTCATCGTCGATGGACTCGGAAGTCACCAGAAAGACCTCATTGACCCGGTTTTTCTCAAATGGCTCGGTCTTTTACAGCAGGGCGACCCGCCGAAAGTGTCGCATAAAGCACGAACTCCGCAGCTTCAGCTCCAACTCCCGGGAGTCTCTTGAAAAAAAAAATGCACTCGTGAACCGAAAAGGCAAATTAGTCAATTCAGCAGTAGCTGGTAGCCATTGTTCCGAACATGCAGGTCACTGTACAGTCTGTACAGGACAGACGTAAAAGCATTCCCCGCGAATTTCACAGCTCACAGTGTCGCCCACGCATTCACTCAGTAGCAGGGCGACGGAACCATGCACTACCAGTTCAAAATGAGGAAAATGCGATTGCAAACGATAGTTGCAAGCATAAACACGCCACAGGTCTGAACTGTTCATCGCCTAACTGCCATGTTTGCGACTGGAAGTCATATGTAATCTATATTTTGGGGTAAATACGCAGGTTTGCTATTGAGACCCAATTGTCGCTTACTTATAATATTTTTTCTGGCTTGATGTGGTTCATGGTTATGCCTTTCAAAGTCTTGTTAGGAAGAGTTTCCACTCGCCGTTACTTGGTAGAATCATATGCTCCCATATAACCCTTTTGTTTCCCAAGGTCATATGACAGGATTGGGTAACATTTGGTGATGTTTTCCCTGCATTTACAATTTTATGATTTTTTAAAAATTATTTAAATATATAGTGTCCTTATACAGAAATAAAGATGACCTGCGTTGACAGTTCCTTTCGCAAAGATAAGATACCATGGTTGAGTGAGGTTGTAAACTTGGGGATCACTGCTGAGTGAATGACGAAAGAATGAGCATTCAAGCAGTCCGCTGTTGTAAGAATTTGTCTCGTTGCTGATAGCCTCTTTCGGCTGAAGAGATAAATTACAAACGTTAGTATATTCACAGTGTTAACTCATTGCACAGGTAATAAATGTTAAGGCTCTGTTAAATTCTCAAACTATAGGCAACAAACAAGCATCTATAAAATGTAACTGAACTTCTAGAGATATGGAAATACAGCCATTCGGGTAATGTTTCTTGGCAATAAAAAGAAATAAATGATAGAATTCCCAGAGAAGAGAGCTGATTGTAGAACAAAAAGGGTACAAAGTCAGTTATATAGGCTACATTAAAATACATGACCGCCGTTGCGCTACCGGGGACCCTAAGGGAAGCAAAGATGAGTAAAGCCTTAACCTACCATGCATCTGGTAAGAGGGAACTAAGGATGGTTGGCGTGTGCATGACAACCATCTCTTGTAGAAAACTTTAGCTAAAGAATCCAACCAGCCATGAACAAGTCTAACAATAAGGAAACAAGAATAACATAACCAATCAAGATGCATGCAGGCTGTTCAAGAAGATTTATGATGTGATACGAACAAATGATCAAATAGTCTGGATCGCTGACAAACCTCATTTCATCTAGAAACATCTCCAGAAATGGCACTGACATGTGTGAACTATGGATGAGACAGCAACAGACAGGACGGCGTGGCATGAGATGGTTGACGGCATATGCTTCGAAAGCTAATAAAGGCTAGGAAACAAATAATAATAATAATAATAATAATAATAATAATAATAATAATAATAATAATAAGAAGAAGAAGGAGGAGGAGGAGGAGGAGGAGGAGGAGGAGGAGGAGGAGGAGGAGGAGGAGGAAAGTACATGACACTTGCCTGAAAGGTAAAGTGGAAGTCAGTGAAAGAAATAGCAGACAATTATACAAATGGGAAGATAATATCACGAGATTCATCACACCTCAGGCGTACAGAAGATAGACAGCAAACCAAGTGGCAAGACAGTTCAGGAGATGCGTCAATGTGGTATGTCATAGTGTATCAAAAGTAACCACAAAGTCAAGGATAAGTTTACACTCCTTGGGGAGTACTGTGCAAACAGTGCATACCCCATTTTTGTATAGATCGATCGGCAATCAGTTGATGGTGTGGTCAATATCACACAGACAACCTTTACTCCCAGAACCTTTTCTGGTACTAATTTTAGTCTGTGTCGTCCTGTGAGCTCAGGTCAATGAACGAAATAAATGTTCTCCTCAGTCCACAGAGCCAGAGACACACAAAACAAATGTTCCCCTCGATGATCAGAGCCAGAAACGCACACAACATGTTTCATAATAGCCAACCACCACGGTGGAGAAAGCACTTGATTGATCGTCTGATTTATTGATTTATTGCTTGAAGTTCTCAAATCGAATTCAGATATAAGCGTCATAGACAGAGCAACAAAGTAGCACAGATTGATGCATGTATAATTTTTTTGTTTTTTGTATATCCTTTACAGGACATGGCTGTCAACACTAGCATTTTACCGCTGTCGTTGATTTCTTGGCAAGATTATGCTCAGTAGTTTGCCATTGCTTTCTGAGCGGCTGGCTCACTTATCCATAAGTCACTAACGCGGCTAGAACCGCTACCAATTCTCGCGCGCTGTAGTACCTCTACGTGGATAAGCAGGGATTATGGAGAAAGTCGTTAAACTTTTAGGCCAGGGAGACTGGCATGTATAAATTACAGAAACAAAATGTGATGATGTTACTTACGTTTGTTAGAGCTTGATTTCTATGTCCCTGATTTAACGACGCATTGACACTAACCGAACCTTGAAACACGACACACGATACGACGCTTGCTGGGCTCTGTAGATGGTAAAGGTAAATTTAATTATGTCACCTTGTGATGTGCTAACTGGTCTAAGAATACGGGACTAACAGCTTATACCAAATGTTCCTCACAGCATGAGAAGAGATCCTTGACCTTTTCATCATGTGGTGTGAGGTTTAAGTCATTTATCGTACTGAGGCATGGAGTATTGAGATTGGTCAACTAGTCCTTTCAGTTCCGCCTTTTTCCCCCCAGAAAATCTATTTTAAGCATTTAAAAATTCTTAGCAGAGGTAGTGTAGTACTTGTTAATTACACATGCTGCCGTCTATAAGGATGAAACTAGATACGATTGTGTCTTGGCAAATAAATGATAAAATGCGTTGCCAACCCTATCATGTGGCTGCAAATCTAGGACACATTATCAGCTGTAGCCGGTGTCTCTGGTCAAGGGGTAAAGAACGCTTTTGGCAATCCCGCATATCGGGTTTGAAATCAGCTCCAGATAATTTGGACCCAGAAGCCTTCTTGCGTTTCTTTTTAACATTGGTATGAGTACCAGTCGTTCAGAAAGTAATGTCAAGCAACTGAACGTAAAATTACCTAGAAAATCACAAACTGTCAAACGAAAAGCTGGGGTAGAATGCGATGTCATGAAAGGAATATATAACTAATTTATCAGTCGTAACTCTTCTTGGGATGTCTGGGGTAAAGCTGCCATTGGCTATCATGACACTACAATGATATATGAGTCAGCATCCTCGTTTTCTGCCTTCTGTCCAAAGTGGAACATAGGCCCCAACTAACGTACGTCCAGCCTTCCTATCTTTTGCAACCTCCTAAATCTCCCATCATGTCCTCTCCATATTAATCAACTTGTTTCTAATTCTCTTTCTCATGTCTTTAATGCTTTCTTCTGTTTCTTTTGCTTGTGGAATACAGATAATCGAATTTCTAACTATACTACACTACTAATAAGTTTTCTGTCTGTTTCGTAGCCAACGCCAACGTCATGTCCTCATCGCTTGATTGGCTGGAGTATGTCTAGCTCTCCCCACAAACTCTGCATAATCGGTTCTGTGTTATCATTTTAACCCTTCTCTTCTGTAGAGGCAACAGTCAATTCATGTGTGTAGTTTATTGGTAATTGTGTTATCGGTTCTCCATGTTTCTGATCCACACAGCAGCACCGCTTCGGCTTCAATTGTTCGAGTCATGGCATACTGTGTATTATAACTAACATTAGGCTGCACTACCTTTCTGTGAAAATAATTCCCATAAAGAAAGCTTTATGCAAGCCATAGTGCCTAGAATGTCATATTTCCTAGCACAGCTAACGACATGACAAGCTGTGAGAAACGTTCTAGCTGCTCACCGCTTAATCCAACACCTGCCTTTGGTAACTATAAGTAACGTTTATCGGCAAAATAATCTGAGTTCTAAATATGCATGTAAGCTGTCCAGTAGTATAGCGGAGGCATGGGGAGACCTGTTGTTAAGGTGTTCAGCTACCTATAATTATAAAAAGTATAATATTCCTTTTCAAAAAGAATCATTCTCGGGACTGTTAAAGGACAACGAAGAAGAGAATGGCAAAGAAGCCTATATTTTATTTATATTGAAGAATGGAAGCGCAGCGATATTCGTCCTGTTCATGTATTGCCGAGAATTGACAAAAATGGAGAACTCCTGAGTGCCAATGCTTCCACCGTGTCACTATGATAACCCTTGACTGGAGGTAGTGGTTGATCTCAACTGATAAGAAAGTGAACAGCTTTAGATGGTGCTGTTCACAGACGGACTTTTACCGGACTACTACAACGGTGCTACATTCCAATGACAGTGCATGTATGCTTATGACGTTAGCATAGCCTGTGTAAAATCTGTAATAGGTCGTTCTACGATCCACGTACAAGGCGGTGTTTGTTGAATCTTCCTCCTAATTTCCAAGCAGTTTCCTGCTATGGGTCGGTGGTATGATAGGCCCATCACATTTGGTGGGCCTGAATGCACGGAGGGATAGGCGGTCAAACTTTCCCTGTCTTAGCGAGACGACGTGCGGAGTCGCCGAACCCAAGTCCGACCACGCTCGTGACTAGATCAGCGTAGCTCTATCAACTTAGCTACCGCGGCCAATTTTGTTGTCTGCTATCCCGTTAGCCCATGTGTTACTAGGTCTGTCTGTTTCTGTTTACACTGTAGCTACATGCCAGCACTGTTGACGTGATGGTGCTGTCTAAATGTACACAATAATATAAAATCAGAGTACACAATCAAACTACGTATGATTTAGACAAGAGCTTGTTTAACATCTACCATTGCACTTGTATTACTAAATCCTAGAGAGACATATGTGTTGTCTGCAGCGATTGACTTAATGGTAATCTGGTATCCGTCTTCAGCATTCTTCCATGAGAACTCCCAGTCACATAGATCGTTGACACAGTTACTGAAGCAGCCGCTGGTCGTTCCACATTCTGGGTTCTTGTTAAACGAACTCTGGAAAACAATGCGGAAGTTTAACAACTAAAATGTTAATGCATTTACATTTTATGTCATTTGGTAACGTCGTTCGAGAAAAAATAACATAACGTAATATAAGAGTCTCTCATTCATTCATTCAGTAGCATGTCCTTTGTAGAACCTCGCTCCCATAACAACTTTCCGGAAAATCTCTCTATCATAAGCAAGATGTCCCACGTCCGATACACCCATCTGGAGATCATCCACCACGTCCTGCACCTATCTTCTTTTTGGCCTTCCTCTTCCTCTCTTCACAAACATATACCCCTCCATTATTGTTCCCTCCAAACTTTCGTGACGTTTCAAGTGACTAACATATTTCAATTTTCTTTGTTTTATCGTCTTTAATAGCAAACCGTCTTCAGTATTCAGCTCTTGAAGTATGGATGCATTTGTTCTTTTCTTTACCCAAGATATTCTTAGAACTCGTCTATAAGATTTATATTCAAAGGCATTTATGCGCTGTTCAACTTGTTTAGTAAGTGTCCCGGTCTCACAGGCGTATATTACAATGGGAAAGATGCATGCTCTTAAAAATTTAATTTTTGTAGTTCTGTCTGTCCCACTTCATTATTTATGCAGTTGTTTTAGTCTTTGAAGAGCAATTGATAGTTGTCGTTTAATTTCTCTCATTGTGTCACCGTTGTTGGTAATCAATGACCCAGGATATTCAAAATTGTCCACGGCCTCCAATTTTTCCCCACTAACATATATTTCTTTCTCCATAGTAGTTATCTCTATGCATTACCTTTGTGTTTGCTATGTTAAGATATAAGTTGTCATTTTCACTATTCAATTGGGTTGAAGGTATTAGGTGTTCTATACCATTCTGTGTTGTGGATAGGAATACTGTATCACCAGCATACTGAATCTCTGGTATGTCATGACCACCGATATTTAGGGCAGCATATAGCTCCCTGTTTATATCATCTCTAACATTTCTCATTATATTTTCGGCGTACAGGTTAAACAAATAGCGGGACAGCACACATCCCTGACGGACTCCTTGATTGTCAAACCAATCTGATGTCTCGCCATCTATTCTAACCGCTGCTTGTTGGTCTAGATCAGTGGTTCTCAACCTTTTTTGGCCCATTCCCCCATCACCATATTTTCAGAACGTCTTCCCCACCCCCCCCTCCTTCCTATCAATAATTTGGCCCGTGCCCCCCTTCACCGTATTTTCAGAACTTCATCCCCCCTTTAATATTTCCTACCTAAAAACCCCCCACCCCTTAACAGTATACGTAAAAATGGAAGGTAAATTTAATAGCATATATTAAAACAAGTCTAGACATCCAGATGTAGACGTAAATATCCCATCTTAACTTCACGTTGCAATATTAAAATGAACCTCACAAGAAAACCGAAAAATTGAATGTTAAAAGAACCATACCGATGGTGTCGGAGTACTCGATGCTGGTGCAGCGGTTGTTATCACAGCAGTTGTGTAGTCAGTTGTCAAATTTGATATATCGATCCTTGTATTCGTTGAGAAGCGATCCTGTGTAGTATGTCGACTAAGATTCCCGGCTGTTGAATTATATATATATATATGAAAAAGATTATTGTATAAGATTTCCATATATAGTCAACAAATGTTAGCTTCAAGTCTCTAGGGTCTCAATTGTCAAGTGGTCAAGTCGCCTGCCACCCTCTCCAGAGTTCGGGGGTTCGTTTTCGAACTCCATCATTTGGTTCACGAGCGCAATTTGTGTCGTGACCTGGAGTGATCGGTGGAGCACCCGAGTTTGTGCTACGCGACACTGATCGCGCCATATGGGATAGAGCCGCGTGCAGTAGCTCTTGCCTTTTAACCTTCACCCGTTTTTGAAACCTGTGTTAGAAAGGTAGAAATCATCATCATCTTTATCGTCATCATCTACTTCTTATTATTCTTCTGTTTCATCTGTGTCCATTTCTTCTCCTCCTTTCCTTCTCCTTCGCTCTCTACTCGTCCTCGACTTCCTCCTTTTCCACGTCCTCCTTCTCCTCCGTCCTCCTTCTCCTCCGTCCTCCTCTCCGTTTTCGTCTTCTTTCATTTTGTTTCAAACACTTTTTTCCCGAATATGGCAAATGCGTCGCACCTCAATCACACACACGTGTAACAATTATGCTTTTCTATGAAAATTAAGACAGGTGCCAACATTTAAAATTCGTTGACAAACCAGGATAACGAAAAGGATCTGCTTCATTATACAATCGAAGCTGTGACTAATAAAAGGTCTTCATGTAACAATGATATTATTAATCTCGAGTATAACATTACACCATGCCACTGTACAGCTGTTAACGTGCTCACAAAAACAATAATTATGGAAGATATGATGGCCTCAGGCGTCATCACCGGATTCTTAAACTACCGATACGCTGATGGCGAGGTAGGCTGTTCAACCCCTACAACGAAATTAAGTTGGTCTTAGAAAACAATGGCGAAAGTTATATTGCCTGGAAAATCAACTTAGGGTTGATGGCAACATCCCGTAAAGGACATGCAACATGACAGTCTCATGAGTGACTCATGTTAGAATTATCTGCATTGTTCCTGGCGACATGGAGTGGCAGGGTAGGAGTATTCCATATGAAAGGAGAAGTAAGGCATCTGATTCCATCCTCTAGCCTACGGGACATCCTAGGGCAAGTTTGAGAACCCGTATAGTGCCAAGACACAGTGCAATGTAGTAAGTGGAGGATTGAGCTTAAGAGCAGCCGACATGTATTTCTATGTTGTGTTCTTAAGTTCGCGAAGGTAGAAAAGTGATCGCTTGATGGAGACAACGGTTTTAGTCATTGAACAGTCTGGTCACTGCCAAGAGGAAAATCAATGGCATTCTACATTCTACATGGATGGCCAGAAAACTATAGCAATACAAGAAATTATGGAGGTCTGAAATCAGCCCAAGTTCCTTAAAGGAAAAGCCAATAGCTGAAAAATTGGTGGCAACTGGCATGGGTAGAAAGATCCTTAACTTTACATGGCTTATTGACTGTTTTCCCCCTTCTTTTTACATTGCTACGTCTCGGCATTCGGGATGCGGCCGCAATGTCTTCAGCTCCCTTATTCAATATCGAAATGTATGAATGCTGACTACCCCTGTCGGAGTCCGGTTAGAGACGTAACTAAGACACCCATCAATCGACATGTAGCATTAGTTCCGTTTATATTATATATCACACCACATGCTCATCACTGTCCAATGTGAAAAGTGGAATAGGCAGGAGTCTCGGCAATCCAACAGCCCGCACATGTACACTGTGCATAATGCCGCCGCCAGAATGCCAATACAAAATTAATCCATGAAAACCACAGTTCATCGTCGATGGACTCGACAGTCACCAGAAAGACCTCATTGACCCGGGTTTTCTCAAATGGCTAGGTCTTTTACCGCAGGGCGACCCGCGGAAAGTGTCGCATAACGCACGAACTCCGCAGCTTCAGCGCTAACTCCCGGGAGTCACCTGAAAAATGCACACGTGAACCGAAAAGGCAAATCAGTCAATTAAGCAGCAGCCGGTAGCCATTGTTTCGAACATGCAGGTCACTGTAAGTCTGTACAGGACAGATTTAAAAGCATTCCCCGCGAATTTCACAGCTCACAGTGTCGCCCACGCACTCACTCAGTAGCAGGGCGACAGAACCATGCACTACCAGTCCAACATGAGGATAATGCGATTGCAAACGATAGCTGCAAGCATAAACATGCCACAGGTCTTAACGGTTAATCGCCTAACCGCTATGTTGGCGACTGGAAGTCCTATGGAATCTATATTTTGGGGTAAATATGCAAGTTTGCTATTGAGACCCAATTGTCGCTGACCTATAATATTTTTTCTGACTTGATGTGGTTCATGGTTATGCCTTTCAAAGTCTTGTTAGAAAGAGTTTCCACTCGCCGTCTTTTGGTAGAATCATATGCTCCCATATAACCCTTTTGTTTCCCAAGGTCATATGACAGGATTGGGCAACATTTAGTGATTTTTTTCCCTGCATTTACAATTTATGATTTTTTAACATTATTTAAATATATAGTGTCCTTATACAGAAATAAAAATGACCTGCGTTGACAGTTCCTTTCGCAAAGATAAGATACCATGGTTGAGTGAGGTTGTAAACTTGGGGATCACTGCTGAGTGAATGACGAAAGAATGAGCATTCAAGCAGTCCGCTGTTGTAAGAATTTGTCTCGTTGCTGATACCCTCTTTCGGCTGAAGAGATAAATTACAAACGTTAGTATATTCACAGTGTTAACTCATTGCACAGGTAATAAATGTTAAGGCTCCGTTAAATTCTCACACTATAGACAACAAACAGGCATCTATAAAATGTAACTGAACTTCTAGAGATATAGAAATACAGCCATGCGGGTCATGTTTCTTGGCAATACAAAGACATAAATGATAGAATTCCCAGAGAAGAGAGCTGATTGTAGAAATAAATGGGGTACAAAGTCAGTTATATAGGCTACATTAAAATACATGACCACCGTTGCGTTACCGGGGACTCTAAGGGAAGCAAAGATGAGAAGAGTCTTAACCTACCATGCATCTGGTATGAGGGAACTAAGGGTGGTTGGTGTGTGCATGACAACCATCTCTTGTAGAAAACTTTAGCTAAAGAATCCAACCAGCCATGAACAAGTCTAACAAGAAGGAAATAAGAATAACATAACCAATCAAGATGCATGCAGGATCTTCAAGAAGATTTATGATGTGATACGAACAAATGATCAAATAGTCTGGATCGCCGACAAACCTCATTTCATCTAGAACAGTGGTTCTCAACCGGTGGGGAATTACACCCCCCCCCCCAGGGGGGAATTTGAGGGTTTCCAGGGGGGGGGGGGGATGAAGACATTGTCAAATTGGCTTCAGGACCACACAAAAAATGATCGGGATATTAAGTATACTACTCGTGACGTTAAAGCCCCCGATTATTTCAAGATCGCGTTAATCAATCAATCATGTGCCATGCCGGAAAGTGTGGGCGGTCATGACTCGCCATTTCACTCGATCACCAGTGTCGTAGATCAGCTCAGTGTTCCTGTCTCGTCCACGCCATGTGGCCAAGCCATCCAGGTATTTTCCTTCGGTCTTCCTCTTGGTCTGTTCCCTTCGATCTTGCCAGTTGTCACCAAGTTCTCCAATCCATTTCTTCTCATAACATGTCCAAAAAATTTTGACTGTCTACGTCTAATTTCTCTAATCAGTTGACGATGTTCATTTGTCTCCTGTAGTACTTGGTCATTGGTTTTTCTGTCTGTCCATGGTATTCTTTGCATTTTCCTCAGAAACCACATTTCTGCAGCCATCAGATGTTTTTCAGCTTGACTGCTCATTGTCCAAGTTTCACATCCATACAAAAGAACAGGCTCTATGTATCCCCTCAACACTCTTTTTCTCGTTTCAATTGACATCTTTTTATTGGTCAGAATGTTTTTCATCTTGCTAAAGGCTACTTTCGCCATGGCGATTCTTGTTCTAATCTCTTCAAGGCATCTCCCATCAGATGTTATGACTGTTCCAAGATAATTGTACCGATTCACTTGTTGAAGAATATTTCCATTTACTTGTATATTACATTGTGGCACTTCTTCCTTCCTAGTGACGACCATAACCTGAGTCTTTTTACAATTTAATTCTAACCCCAGTTGCTCACTGTGTACAACAACCGCATCTACTAATTGTTGCAGGTCCTGCGCATTGTCTGCAATTAATACTGTATCATCTGCATATCTAATGTTATTGATGTTTCGTCCTCCAATGCTGATTCCATTTATATCCTCTACATTTCTGAAAATATTTTCACTGTATAGGGAAAAAAGATCTGGAGACATCACACATCCCTGCCTAACACCTCTCTTAATTGGCTGATACTGTCCCACTTCATTATCAATCCTTATTGCAGCTTGTTGTTTCCAATATATGTTTTTTATAAGTCTAATGTCTTTCCCATCAATTTGTAGATCTGCAAGCATATCCACCATGTTGACATGTCTAACTCTATCAAAAGCCTTTGTATAGTCAATAAAGCAAAGATGTATATCCTTGTTTACTTCTATAGCACGTTCAATAACTGTTCGCAGCATATACACAGCATTTACTGTACCCTTTCCTTCTACAAACCCACATTGTTCTTCCCCTATTTCAGGTTGTATCTTCTTCCTCACTCTTTGCATGATAATTCTTAGCAAAATCTTTGTGATGTGACTCATTATACTAATTGTTCTATGTTGATCACATTCCAAGGTTCCTGATTTCTTTGGGATTGCAATAAATACAGAGTTACATAATTCAGGAGGTATATCTCCAGTATCATATAATGTGTTCATCAGTCTGGTGACTTGCTCTAGTCCAAATTCTTCTAAAGCTTTAATCATTTCTGTTGTGATGTTATCTGCACCGGGGGCCTTGCCAGCTTTCATATGCTTAAGAACATTTCGAACCTCCATCTCCAAAATTGGCGGTCCTTCATTATTAAATCTAATATCATACTGTTCGTCTCTGTTATCATCATAAAGGTGTTTCACATAATCTGTCCATACATGTAGAATCTGGTCTTTTTCTATTATGATTTTGCCATCTTTAGTTTTTAGACACCCTGTTGATGTACTTGTTCTTTTATTAGTAAGTTCCTGAATTCTTTTGTGCACTAATTTGGTATTTTGACTGTTGTGTTGGTTTTCAATTTCTAAGCACTTTTCCTCAAGCCATGATTCTTTTGCCTCCTTACATAATATTCTGACTTGTCTGTGAATTTCTTCATATTTGACAGAATTATTTTTGTTGAGTCTTCTTGTTTCCATGAGGTGTAAAATTTCTTCAGTCATCCATTTCTTACGACCCACCTTCTTTAATTTTGGAATAGTTGTTTCTGCAGCCACATTGATTGAATTCTTCAACGTTTCCCATTGATCATCCACATCCTGGAATAATATCTCTAGATCAGACAATATTTCAAATCTGTTCTGTACTTCTATGTTGAATTTGTTTTGTATTTCCTTGTCATTACTCAATGTACACAAATCATATTTAGTGTTTCCTGTTATATACTTGACTTTCTTCAACTTTATCCTCAATGTTCCTGTGAGTAATCTGTGGTCACTATAACAATCAGCACTGGGAACTGTTTTTGCTACTGTTAGCGCGTTTCTAAATCTTCTGCTAATGAGAATGTAGTCAATCTGGTTTCTAATCCTGCTATCAGGACTCCTCCATGTCCATAATCTTCTAGGGTGTTGCTTAAACCAGGTGTTTCCTACAATCATTTCCTGTTCTTTTGCCCACTCCACGAGTCTGTATCCTCTTTCATTTCTCTCTCCTAAACCATAGTTTCCTACTGTGTATCTATCCCCTTGATTTCCTACTTTTGCATTGAAGTCCCCTATTATGATGTTTATTTCTGAATTTTTACATTTCTTTAAGGCAGCCTCTATGTCATTATAAAATTCTTCTACACTATCTTCACTGGATTCTCCTGTTGGGGCATATACTTGAATAATATTTATGCTAAAAGGTCTGCCACTTAATTTAACTAGTAGAACTCTGTCCGACACGGCCCAATATCCTTGAACAGATTTTGATGTTTTCCGGTCCAAAATAATTGCCACTCCCCTATGACGATCTTCACCTCCAGAATAAATAATCTTGAAATCGTCATCTATCTTGATGCCTGATCCTGTCCATCTCGTTTCGCACATACCTAAAATATTAATTTTTTCCCTTTCAATTTCTTGTTTTATGTTCTCTAATTTTTCGTCGTTGTTTAACGTCCTAACGTTCCATGTTGCTAATTTTAACGTCTCTGTCCTTGTCTTGCGATGATCAGTCTTTAAGCGAATCATGATACACTAGGCACTTTTAAAGAGGTAGTTTGCCGTTGCTTTCCTCTATGGCTGTGACCGTACTGGTCGGAGACCGCAGCCAGTGACTCAAGAAGAGCTCCTCTGCCTGCCGTCGTGAACTCGAGACCATGACCAACGAATATCTGTCGACTGCCCTCAAAATTTCATCCACCACCTGCCTTCCGTGGCTTCTTTTGAAAACGTCCAATAAAAGAGCACAAAATAACATCACATAATCCACAGGAAAACACTATTCACAGGAAATCCATAGGAAATCACACGAAATCCAAAGTAAAACACCAAATAGCGTCCCCCCGAAAAGTAACGCGTCATTTTTTCGCCATTGTACCGGAAGTCTAATAATAATAATAATACAAGAACCGATTACTTGACATTTTTTTCCCCTCCATAATATACCGTTCTTTTCTTTCTACCTAGCCTCTATGATTTAGGTTGCCGTATTTTACCAGAGATTTTATTTGCGATAACTTACGTTGTTTTGTTGTTGCTTCTCCGTTTTAATGAGGTTTAGAGTACTCATCATGTTAAATTTCCCGATTATTTCAAGATCACATTAAAACAGAAACCGATTACCGAGATCCCTCCATTGTTTACGTATCTACACGTCTCAGCTTTTCAAAGTATTATTTTTGCGGAGGTAAGACCACCGTCTCCGTTACCTAAATGCTTGCCAGCGGTGACCGATTTAACAGCAGACCACATCGTGCTGGGGTTTTAGCGTGTTGGTATTGGAGCCGGTCGTTTAGAAATCAATGACAAACTACTGAACGTAAAACTTGCCCAGACATCAACAACAGCAGTAAAATGCTGGTGTTGACAGCGATGTACTGTAAATAGGATATGCAATAGAATTGTGTGTGTGTGTGTGTGTATATATGTGCGTGTGGGTGTGTATACACGTCTGTGGGTGTTTATGTGTGTTGATCTTGACTTTATCGTTTATATTTATAGAATCTGAAGCCCATGAGTGTCAAGAAACGAAAGTATGACCTGTCTTATTTGAATTATGGATTCACAAATATCGTCATCAACGGAGAAGAACGACCTCAGTGTGTTATTTGTAGTAAACGTTTGTCAAATGATTCTATGAAACCGACACAGTTGAGGAATCATTTGTTGAATGTTCATCCTTAATACAAGGACAAGGACAAAACCTATTTTGAACGTCTTGGGAATGCTGTCAAAAGGATGAGACTGGATTTAACAGGGGTATTCCAAGAAACAAACCAAAAGGTTACTGAAGCTTCCTATGTCGTAGCACTGGAGATAGCGAAGCAGAAAAAACCACATACAATCGGGGAATCTTTGATCAAACCTTGTTGTCTCAAGATGGTGAAAATTGTGTTGGGAAATGAATCAGAGAAAAAACTTGCAGCGGTTTCACTATCAAACGACACTGTTCAAAGGAGGATCAGCGGTATGGCCAATGACATCAAGGATCAAGTTGTGCAAGAGATCAAGTCTGCAGCATTTGGGCTCTATTCAATTCAAATTGATGAATCGACTGATGTGGCATCGTGTTCTCAGTTGATAGTGTTTGCAAGGTATGTGCATTCAGGATCATTTAAAGAAGAACTTCTTTTTTGTTCTCCTCTTGAAACAACTACCAAGGCCTCTGATATTTTGGAAAAGGTTTCATCTTTCATTGAATCAGAAAATCTTTTATGGGATAATATGTGTGGGTGCTTTACAGATGGAGCACCAGCTATGTTGGGGACCAAATCAGGATTTCAAGTTAGTGTGAAGAAAGGTGCCCCAAAAGTGAAAGGCATTCATTGCATGATCCATCGTCAAGCACTGGCCTCCAAAACACTTCCAGCTCCTTTGGGGAAGGTTTTGGATCAAACCGTTCAGATAGTGAATTTTATCAAAGGAGGAGCACTGAACTCACGGCTTTTTAAGCAGTTATGCGTTGACATAGATGCAGGCCACCATTTGCTTCTTTTCCACACAAATGTTCGATGGCTGTCAAGAGGAAATGTAACTGCGCGAGTATATGAGCTGAGAGACGAGCTCAAATTATTTTTTGAAGTTCAGGGTAAGAGGACTTTTTCGCCTGGCTGGATGATGAGGAATGGATCATGCGCCTTGCCTATTTAGTTGATATTTTTGAGCAGTTGAATAAACTCAATCTTCAGATGCAAGGAAGGAATACAAATATCATACAATTTGTGGATGCCTTGAGAGCTTTTATGAGCAAGCTGGAAAACTGGAAAAGAAAGGTCAATATGACAAATGTTGCAATGTTTGAGAAGCTGTCATCCGTTCTCGTTGTTGATGGTAAAGACCAAGTACTTCCACAATTTGCAAAAAAAAAAATGAAATTGTGCAGCATTTGACAGCGCTAGAAAATGAATTTGAGCGATATTTTCCTGAACTTAGTGATGATGAGCTGGATTTGGTGCGAAATCCCTTCAAGTTATCAATTGAAAAAGTTTCTGATGATTGTCAAGATGAATTTCTGGAGCTGAAAAATGATTCGGTAGCAAAGGATGTGTTCAGAGAGAAACCAATCACGGAATTGTGGCCTGTAATGTGCGGTTCATACCCAAAAGTGGCAGAAAAAAGCAATCCGTGCATTGCTTCCATTTGCATCAACATACCTTTGTGAGTCAGGCTTTTCAGCTCTGCTAGAAATTAAAACGAAACAACGCAACAGATTAGATGTTGCAAACGATCTCCGTTGTGCCCTTTCAAGCACTCCTCCGCGTATTTCAGAATTGCTGCGGGAAAAACAATCACAGTGTTCTAATTGATTACAATTTTCTTTTAAATTACGAATCTACAATATCCAGGTTTTGTAATGAGCGTTTTGTTTGATGAAGCACAATTTTCTGGCATCCTGGTGTCGTATTTTAAGCTACAATTCTTTGACGTTTTAACTGTTTGTTTATTGTAGTATGATTAATGTGGTGTTTTAATAAAATATTGCGAATGTAAAAAAATGCTTCTATTTAAGTTTTAATATCCATCAGCATATTCATTTGCTATTAACTGTAGAAAACTACACTATAAAATGTATCTTTACATGTGAAGGTTATGTACAACTATGGAAGAAAATAAGTATTTTCATTATTATAGGCATGTTATTATTAATGCACTTTTTGAGGCTGACAATTTTGGAAAGTTGGAGGGGGGGGGGGGGGGGGGGGGGGGAATGACGTTCTGAAAATATGGTGAACGGGGGAACGGGCCAAAAAAGGTTGAGAACCACTGATCTAGAAAGATCTCCAGAAATGGCACTGACATGTGTGAACTATGGATCCCCTCTGCCGTGCGTCCACCTTGACGAGGTAGAGGGGCTTGAGCGTTCCAATGACCCCAAGAGCTATGCCGACGGTAGCACAGCTACTGGTAGGGTCACCCATGTCGGACAGGTCAAGGGAGAGGGACCAGACGAAGTGACGCACAAACCTGCTGCCTTGTAGGTAGACTGGGGACAGTCAAAGGCTAGGGAAAGCATCCTGAACGAATGCTTGTCGAAATCGGATGTACTGAGCCACAGGCTTGACAAAGAAGTGCAACGTAACTTTATCATTTCATGATGCCACAGATGAAAATTAATCGTTATGGTGCTAATCCCGTGAAGTCCCATCAGGCGGTGATAGTGCCGGGCCCCCTGCCTCGAGGGGGTCCACCCATGACTACTGGTGGTCACCTTCCCCTGTGCTGTGGAGTCAAGGCACAGAGGAGTAGGTTAAGAGCTATTGACCAAACACCCCGGACACTCAACATACTACAATGGAATGCAGAAGGAGTTTATAACAAGAAAGCCTCCCTAAAACAGCGTCTTCATAAAGATAGAATAGATGTGGCATGCATTCAAGAGACACACCTCAACGCCAATCGCACATTTTCAGTCGAGGGATATCAGGCCACACGTTTCGACCGCGAAGGACATAAAGGAGGAGTTGTAATACTTACACGAAATACAATACCTTGCAGCGAAGTATCTGTGATCTCTGACAACCAAACGGAATTTATAGGTGTTGATATAATGATAAATTACGTGAAAATAAGAATTTACAATCTGTATACCCCGGCAGATAAGGATCTTACACTCTCAAACATGGAAATAACTGACACAAATTGCATTGTTGTCGGAGACTTTAATAGCCGTTCAGAAAGATGGGGATACCCAGATACTGACAAAAGAGGAGATGAAGTGGAGGACTGGGAAATAGACTCAAATCTCCATCTACTCAACAAAGCGGATGACACACCGAGCTTCTACTCCAGAAGATGGATCACCACTTCTACTCCAGACTTAGCTTTCTGCACAGGAGACATCCTCCACAAAATCGATCGCCATGTGCTTGACCAATTAGCAGGTAGAGACCCCAGACCAATCAAGCTTGTAATAAATATGGAGTATGTTCCACAGGAGCAAAAGCCTTTGCCCCGTTGGAATTACAAACGAGCAGATTGGGACAGATTTGCCATACTAACAGACAAATATTGTGAAAACATAAATACACGATATGGCAACATGAAGCAAATGGTGGAAAGTCTAAACAGAGCAATAATACAGGCGGCCACTGAGTCTATTCCAAGAGGAGCGAGGAAAAATTACAAACCGTACTGGACTGAAGAACTACAAATTTTGGAGGACAAAGTTGAAGATGCTAGGAAGACCGCAGAGAGAGAACAAACAACTGAAGCGAACATCTCTCTCAAAGCCATCTCAGCAAAATATAAAAGAACAGTAAATCAAACAACAAGAGATTGTTGGAGGGAAAAAAACAGAAAACCTGAATTTTGACAGGGATGGAAACAAACTATGGAAACTAGTGAAAGCCATGAACAATGAAGGACCTAGAAACAAACAAATAACAATTAAACAAGGAAATGCCTTGCTTACAGGAAAAAAGGCTGCAAATGCACTAATGGAACACTATGCAAATGCAAACCACATTGATATTACAGCCGAACAGAAGAAAGCAATCAAAGATAAACAGATACATCATAGATATACAGAGACAGCAGCAGAATATATGATGGCAAATCTAACAATGGAAGAAATGGAACAGGCAATGAATACCCTAAAAAGGAAGACATCACCAGGAAAGGATGGAATCACAAATGAAATGCTAATAGGACTAGGCACTAAGGCAAAAAAGAAACTACTAGCAGTCCTAAATTACAGCTGGAAGAGGGGAATAGTTCCACAGGCATGGAAGGAAGCCATACTAATACCAGTCCCAAAGAAAGGAAACGACCTGGAAGAACCAAATGGCTATCGACCTATCAGTCTTCTTAGCTGTGTAGGAAAATTAATGGAACGCATTATAAATGGCAGGCTAACATGGCATCTGGAAGAAAACAAACTCTTAACACCTCACCAAGCAGGATTCAGAAAGTACAAATCCACTGAAGATCAAATAACCTATATAGCTCAGGAAATAGAGAATGCCTTCCAAAAGAAAAAGCACACACTAGCGGTCTGGATAGATTTAGAAAAAGCATTTGATAAAGTATGGAAGGAAGGACTCAAAGTAAAACTACAAAAAATGCATGTTTGTGGGAAAATGTACAAATGGATCAACCACTACCTTGAGAACAGAACTGCCAGGACAAAAGTTCAAGGACAAACCAGCAAAATGATGCTGTTGGAGCAAGGTGTCCCCCAAGGAGGAGTTCTTTCACCAACATTATTCCTAGCATATATAAACGACATCACGGAAAATTTTCCAGCCAGAGTACACACATCATCCTTTGCAGATGACCTAGCCATATGGACATCTGAAGAATATATTAGTACAGCTAACAGCAGAATACAGCAAGCCCTATTCGCGCTAGAGGACTGGTCAAAATCATGGCTAGTGAAGATAAGTGAGGAGAAAACAACATGCACAGTGTTCTCCCTCTCAACTAAAACTCAGCAACCTAAGCTTTTTGGTATTTGGAAAAAATTGGAAAAATAAAATTTGCGGGGGCCAAAAAGGAAAGAAAAATTTCCAAACTATCTAGGAGTC
>JACEFZ010023632.1:0-15000 GCA_014155875.1 Cepaea nemoralis
GAAAAGAAAAAAAAACCACATATGATTACCAAACCAATGAGATTGTAAAAAATTTGTGCAAATACAAATGCTTGTTCACTTTTTACAAACAGAAACAAAAAGAGGAAAGGGAAAAAAATGATTGAACCCTTACAAATAAGACCAAAAAACAAACAAAAATAAGCAAGGAGAAAAAGATAAACAACTCCTTTTTACTTTTACTATTATCGAACAGTGCAGGTTGCAATTGTATGTACCTACTATGCTATGCAAACACCTTTCCTAAGAAAATCATTCTATCAAATGGAATCACAGCTTTGGAAAATGTTATCATTATCAAACTATTAGTATCATTGCTGTTACTATCATTACTGTTATCACCCTTAGTTGGTTAATTTTTGTCATCATTATTATTGATGTATTTGGTCTTATTTGCATTATTATTGTTGTTTACCTTTATTAATATATAACCATATCTCCCAAGGCCCCCCCCCCCCCCTTTCCCTTGCTCATGGTTTGTTGTTTGCCTTTGCTGATAACCTCACCTTTTGGTTCCAATATTTATCCTGCCTTTACCATCATTACCAGAGAGTGGTGATGAGAGCATTGATGTTGTGGGTCCAATGGGTGAGAGGGTGACAAGGGAAACAAAAATGTAAAGTTTTATCTTTCTCCCTATCTACCCCCCTTCAGATGTAAATAGGTCCAATGAATAAAATATGCACACGTCACACACACGCCCACATGCAACGCTCCGTAAACACACCTACACAAATACTAAATACACAGAACGCATGTAACAACACAAACATTATCAATGCAACCACTACCTTTTCTGCCTTGTAAACCTGTATACTGCCACATCCCTCCTTTCCCACCATTTTGAATACTGTGTTTGTTGATTCTGCTGCCGCCCTCAACGGTTGGCTCTAACAAGTTATACTGCCATGCTCATCATTACCGAGTGTTAGTGACGGTATTGGTCGGTTAGAGCCGACAGGAGAGTGAGGCGGCAGGGGAAATAATATCGGTGCACTATCATCATGCTGTTGTTTTTGTAAGGTTTTACCCTACAACAAATTCAATGTAGAAATGTTAAACTTAAAATGTATAAAATATTTGTATTTTTTGCGCATATGTCACCTACACGTCCACATGCAACGCTCTGTAAAAACACAAACAATACACATTGCAACGATGTTAACACTCAATAAAAGTTTAAACCAAAAAAAAAGTGAGCTACTTTCAAACAACTTTAAAGAGAGAGATATATATAGCTCCTCGGGCCTAGGCACACAAAGGGTTTGTGAAAACTGGCTGCGTGTCCGCTGTAAGACCGTCTTGTGGCTGGTGGTCACTAGGCAATTTGTGGGTTCAGCGGTTTGTCCTTTGCCTAAATTCAACACGATTCCCCAGCACGAATATAAACATTGTTGTAGAATACAAAAGGCTAACATGTATGGTATTTATATATGGGTAGCCATGTATGGGTGAATTCGTGTAGGTATTTATGTAAATATAATTATGGCTTTGTGTTGATATACAGGTATTTATATGAATATATGCATATGAAAATCCGTAATAAATGACTACTTATATGAATTAAATGAGATGCTCCCCACCAGAGACTGGGTGAACCGTGCCGGGTCAGACGGCCAGACAGACAGACAGACAGACAGACAGATAGACAGACAGATAGATAGATAGATAGATAGATAGATAGATAGATAGATAGATAGATAGATAGATAGATAGATAGATAGATAGATAGATAGATAGATAGATAGATAGATAGATAGATAGATAGATAGATAGATAGATAGATAGATAGATCCCCGCCAGGGATTGGGCGAAGCCGGGCCGGGTCAGCTAGTTTGCCATATATATTAACGATCTACCTTTGCATCTTTCGTCGTCCTGCGATTATTTGCAGACGACTGTACAGTGTACACAAACGGTGAAAACTGTATTTTACTGGAGTCGTCTTTACAACAAGAATTAAATAATGTAATCAGGTGGAGCTATTCAAACCGTATGCAAATTAACATCACTAAAACAAAATCAATGTTATTAACAACCAGACAAAAACTTCAACCTCTAAGCTCACACACATCACTTCAACTTCACATCGATAACATGCCAGTAGAAAGTGTAATTGAGCACAAAACATTAGGCCTAATCATTGATAGAAACCTAACCTTTAATTCCCACGTTCAAGCGCTCATTAAACAAACAGCGAAAAAAGTCTACCACTCTTGTCAAAGATCTAAATAAGAGTTTACAGAGTTAAGAATATAAGAAATAGAGCTAAGACAGAGACCATTAAAGAACACCAGACAGAAGAGACACAAGCACTATAAATAGCTTTACACCAGACACACTTGTGTCAACCAAGAGGGCATTGAGTGTAAGTGAGCGAGGGTTTCCCAAGACACTAGGAAACTCGCCTCGACTAGTAGCCATGGAGTACAGGTTACTCTAGTTAACTGACCAGCGTGCTGGGACACCACGCACGCAAGACTCGCCAGCGCACGGAGGATCCAACGTCCGTGTTTGAACACGCAACTGGAAGCGTGGCTCAGACTGCGACTGAGACGGCTAGAGAGTAGACGTGTTCCTTATGAATACTATAAGTTTATAGACAATAGTGATTGTTAGGTTTTAGATTCCATTCAGTGATTAATAGTATCATTATCACCTCTTCATTGCATCTGTGTAACGTACTATGATGTTTATTGTCAATGAAGTATTCCGCTCGCGGAGCTTGTTTGTAATCAGCTCTAAATAAATTGTACCCTTTTGCAAATGAGACGAGTTATTTTTTCGTGTGGTGCAAAAGTAGGGGAGTCCTGAAATACCTGTCGCAAGTAAGTCGCTGACACTAATCATTGATAGAAACCTAACCTTTAATTCCCACGTTCAAGCGCTCATTAAACAAACAGCGAAAAAAGTCTACCAACTCTCCAAAATTAAAAACTTCCTTGATGAGGACACAAGGAAACTATTCTATACTTAAATATTGAGCACAACCCACTACTGGCAACGCCGATCGCATTCTGGTATGAACCTAAGGCCTATCCACGTCAATATATCCAGGCCTTAGGTTCATACCAGAATGTGATCGGCGTTGCCAGTAGTGGGTTGTGCTCAATATTTAAATTTCAAATACCGAAACAACCACATAATGTATTCTATACTTCTCAAATACAGACACACTTTGACTACTGCTCTACAATCTGGGACGGTTGTTCTAATTCAAACACCAAGCGACTTTACTCACTCCAGAAACGGGCCACGAGTCTAATTTATAGCAAACATTTATCTGACAGTCCTAGCCTGTATAAACGCCTTCAGTTACTACCACTCCGCAAACGCCTGCTTTTTCAATAAAGCTAAACTAATTCACAATTCCCGTGTGTTGCCGGGGCACATAAGGGAAGCAAAGAATACTGCAGCCTACCATGCATGTCGTAAGAGGCGACTAAGGAGGCTTGATGGTTTTTTGGAACGTGACTGCATGTTCGGAGCGATGGCAGATGGCTATGTCCCAGAGTTGACCGGTTTTTGCCTTATTCCAGAAATGCGTGGCTGCTGGCCTTCTGGTTGACTGCCACTGCCATCGACGATGAACTGTATTTCGTGGACTGTGGGTGAATATCTAGGAAACATCCAGATGGGAAAATGACTGCCGATTCCATCAGAAATGAACTGGGTGTTTTGTGGGGGATTATTGTGTTGACATTCTGGCGGCGGCATTATGCACAGTGTATCTGTGCGGGCTGTTGTTTGTCGAGACTCCTGTCTTTTCCACTTTTCACATTGGGCAGTGGGGAGCATTTTGTGTGATATTCACTGGCACAGGAACGGAGCATAATGGGGACGACCCGTTGCTGTGAAGTTGGAACTGCGACTAACTAACTAACTAAACTAATTCACAAAATCGTGCATCGGAATGCCCCAAATTACCTTTGGCCATTGTTTAAATATAATGCTAGACACAGTGAACGTTTAAATATATTACACTTTCCGAAGCCTAGGATTGACTTATACAAAACAAGCTTAACGTACTCTGCAGCTCAGCTGTGGAACAATCTTCCACAAGAAATCAAAGACATCACCAATCCCTATTCATATAATCGCAAATTATTCGAACACTATCCCAATACGGATCACCTTCCCCCTTAATAATAGAGATAATAATAATAATAACAAAACCCTAGTATAACAGCCAGTCCCCTTTTGGTAGGCCAGTATATTCCACATGGCTAATAACAAGTGTCAGACCATTATCTAATATTACTGTGTCGTGTAGTTTTGATGTTCGCATTTTGCCCATGCCTTTATAATGCATATCTTTTATATTGTTGCTGTTCTCTGTTTGCCTTGAATGATGTGTGAATGAAATAATGTATGAAAGATAGTGATAGAAGGGCAGAATGTTAGACGGGCCTGCGTGCCCAATTCTTAACCCTTTGAAAATAAATTTTGTTCGTTCGTTCGTTCTTCCTCCTACTCTCTGCTCTGTTCCCCCTCTCTCTATTATCTTATTGAATGCCATTAACGTACTTCACGTTACACAATGTATATGTATGATATATTGTTTTCCCATTTTTATGTGGATGCTCATGACAGTTGTCAGTGTATGTGTTTCACAGTGTGGGAGTTTGTGTATATTAGTTTGAGTAACTAAGTGAAGGAATGCTTGTAAACGGGCGTGGTTTTGAGTATGATTGAATTTGTATATGAGTGTAAGAGAGAGAGAGAGAGAGAGAGAGAGAGAGAGAGAGAGAGAGAGAGAGAGAGAGAGAGAGAGAGAGAGAGAGAGAGAGAGAGATGGCGAAAGAGAAAGTGGGTAGGTATGTACCAGTAAACTTTTGTTAGTGAGTTTGTGATTGTGAGTGAGTATATGTGTATGCGAGTGGGTGTGTATTTGTGACTTATTGAGTGGGTGCATATAGTTTGTGTAAATGATGTCTGTATGCAGGTATGTAGGTATGTGTTTATGCACGCACTGTGTATGTGTGTCTGGCTGCCTGCATGTCTCATAACATGTTAATATTAATTGTTTATACTCACAACATTTATTAGATCATGTTTTTCCCTATGTGAATGTAACATGCACAATAGTTAATTAATGTACGAAAGATGAGTGATTGGAAGGGCCGAATTTAAGACGGGCCTGCGTGCCCAATTTCTGACCCTTTAAAAATAAAGTTCGTTCGTTCGTTCGTTCTCTCTAGCGCGCGCTCGAGCAAACGCCACGTATACCTGTTTGCAATTTACTTTGTAAAATGGGATGCTTGTTGCAATGTTAAATGTATGAATCCATTCAGTGATACCGTTAAACTTGTTTAAATAAAACTAGGTGTGACTGAGAATGCCTGGAGTATGAAATAATGTTAGTATGCATGCGAGCAGATGATTACCACAGAACCATCATCATCAAGTGATGTGTGGGTAATTGCACCATGCCATGAATGTAATATTATCATATAGTATATAATTTATTTGATGTAATTATAAATGTTAAAAAAAAACACACATATACACACAGACACAGACACAGACACAGACACAGACACAGACACACACACACACACACACACACACACACACACACACACACACACACACACACACAGCACATTACAAATACACAGATTAATATACAATAAAAGTTTAACTTAAAAAATAATAATTTTCGTTTGTTCATTCATTCGAGAAAAGAACATTTAAAATTCGACCTCATTCAACCTGCCTTATGCGGCGTTGGTTATGTATGAAGTACAGGCGTTGCGGTAAAGAAAATATAAATAAATAAATAAATAAATGATCCACATAAAAGATATCAATGCGAATGTCCAATAAGGAAGATAAGGATACTACTGCCCAGGCCCATTTTCTTAAGTGTACCACCACCATCATCATCATCATCATCATCATCATCATCATCATCATCATCATCATATGCCATGTCTATAAGCTTGGGCGGTCGATTCGCCAACTCACATGATCACTAGAGTCGTAAATCAGGTTTGTGTTCTTGTCTCGACCATGCCATGTGGTCAAGCCAAGCAGATAATTACCTCTCTGATTATCTCTTTTTCATTTCCCACCAATCTTGCCAGTTGTCACTAAGTTCTCTAGTTCAGTATTTCTTATAACGTGCCCAACGAATGTTTACTGTCTGCGTCTAATTTCTCTAAACAGTTCACTTTTTTCATATGCTTTTTGTAGGACTTGCTCGTTGGTTTTTCTGTTTGTCATTAGCATTATTTCTAATTTCTTCAGAAAACACAGCCCCTCTGTCATAAGAGGTTTTTCAGCTTGCCTGCTCATTGCCCACTTTTTATATCCATACAAAAGTACAGGTTCTATGTAGCACTTCAACACTCATTTTCTCTTTGCACTTGGCGTCTTTGTATTGTTCAGTATATTTTCCATCTTGCAAAAGGCTACCTTCGCCATATCAATTCTTGTTCTAATCTCTTCAAGGAACCTCCTATATATAATAATTGTACAGGTTCACTTGTTTAAGGATATACCCAATCACCCTTATTGTGGAATTTCATTCTTCTTAGAGACGACCATTATCTCTGCCTGTTTACAATTTATACAAATCCTAGTTGTACACTGTGTACAATGACCGCATCTACTAAATGTTGGAGATTCTGTTCATTGTCTGCAATCAATACCTTATCATCCGCATATTTAACGTTATTGATGTTATGTCCCCAATGGAATTCCTCTAATATCTTCGAAATCTCTACTAATATTTTCACTGCATAAGGGAAAACAGATCTGGAGACATTATACATCCCTGTCTCACACCTCTCTTAATAGGCTGATATTGACCTACTTCATTACCAATCCTTATGGCAGCTTGTTGTTTCCAATATATGTTTATTTTTACAAGTCTAAGGTCTTTCCAATCATTTTGTAGATCTGCAAGCATCTTCATCATGTTGACATGTTTTAATTTATGAAATGCCTTTGTGTAGTCAATAAAGCAAAGATGTAGGTCCCTGTTAACGTCATTTTAGCGCTCAATTAATGTTCTTAACATATACACATATACACATATTAAAATTTGATCTTTTTCTATTATGATTTTGTCATCTTTAGTTTTCAGATAACCTGCTGAATTGTATTTTCTTTACTTAGTGATGTCATGAATTCTATTGTGTATTAATTATTAATTTGGTATTCCGGACACTTGTGTTTGTCAGATGTACGCGTCCTTATGGTCCAGGCGCGTACGAGGCCCTCACCTGTGGGACTTGGCTGAACGCCTCTAAGCCGGGTCCCTTGGGTTCCAGGGTTTGGCCATCACTCGCCACCTGCTCGTGGAGGCGAGGTCTCGGAGGTTTGACGCTGAGCCGCCAGCGTCTGCAGCCTACCTTGTTCAAGACCTATTGGTTACCCATTCCTCTTGAAAACACAAAGCAAGGCCGAGAGAGGGAACATGTCGTTTGGGCACCACATGTTTCTCTGAAGCTCTGCCCAGGCATTGTGATGAATTTTGACCACATTCCAACTCACACACTTTGGTCTGTCAAGACTGCAAGGTGCCACTCACATTCCGGGTGTTGCGTTGGATTTCAATTTCCGTGAATTTCTTTTCAAGCATGCATCTTTTGCCTCTTTGCACAATTTCCTATGTTCCTGTTAATCTCTTCATATTTTTCACGGTTATTTTTGTTATTTCTTTTTATTTCCATTAGTTTTAATGTGTCTTCCGCCATCCATTTATTACGTCCCATCATCTTCATTTTTAGGATAGTTGTTTATGCAACCTGATTGGCTGAGTAGCTTTAATATTTCCCAATAGTCACTGCCATCTTGAAATAGAAGTTTAAGATCGGACAATGCATAAAATCTATTCTTTACCTATACGTTGAATTTATCTTTTATCTCCTCAGTCTTCACTGCATGTAAATAAAATTGCGTGTTTCTTGGTGCATATTTGACCTTCTTTAATTTTATATGTATATTGCTTATAATAATTTATGGTCGCTGTAGCAGTCTGCATTTGGTATAATTTTTGCGACTTTTAAGGCATTTAGAAATCTTCTATTGATGAGGATGTAATCATTCTGATTACTGATCTTATGATCAGGACTCTTCCATTTCCATAAGCTCCTTGGATGTTGTTGATGTCAGGTGTTTCTAATAATCATATCATGCCCTTTTGCCAACTGTACAAGTCTGTAACCTCGCTCAATACGTTCTTCTAGTCCAGTAGTTCCCAAGCTTTTCAAGCAGAGGGCCATATCTACTATTTTCGGTGGTTAAGCGGGCCACAACGTTATAAAGTTATAAAAGTCGTGCAATATCATTCTTACCTTTCTTAACTTTCGTCAATAAAATTCTAAAACTTTGAAGGCAGTCAGTGTCAGTACTATACTGCTGTCTTTTTATTTTATTATTTTTTTTTTTAATTTGTTGTTTATTTTTTCGTTTAAAATCATCAGTTCATTTGCCAATATATTTTAAATCAGATTCGTGAATCGCTATTAATGTAACTACTTTGGAATTGTAACTGCTCTTCATAACTAGTTACTTAAGTTCAGATGCCAGTTTATCAATGTCAGGGCACAAATCTGTCGTGCCCAAAGTCATAAGCGCAGCTAAGTTACTGTCGGTGAGTTTGGAACGTTGCTTGTTTGTTTTTTTTTAATTTCTATAACGGTCATTGCGGAAAATGACTGCTCGCATTTGTAAATCGAACCAAAACGACAAATGTATCTCTAGGCGAATGAACGCAAGTGTTCAAATTGTTCGACAGGCAATAGTTGCCAGAACGAAATCATATGATCAGCTGAAGGTGAAGCAAGCAGCTCCAGAAATTTATATCTCAGTGCAGAATTGCTTTTCAAATCAATTACTTCGTGCTGAAGGTTTTGCTGTAATTGACAGAGCTTGGCATCAGAAAATACGAATGGATTTATGAAAAGAGCAACATTATCTCCCTCTGTTTTGAACTCTTGAAATCTCGACTGAAAGATATCCAGAATTCTTTCAACTTTTACTTTGTACTGTAACAAGTCACATTTCTTTTCCACCACAAGCGTCTTCGGAGTTGGAAAAGCCTCTTCAGTCCCTTCAGTCAACTGTCCGATAAACAGTCGTAGTCTCATTTTAAATGAAGAAATGTCATTGCACAAATTTGTGAATAGTTAGTTTTTTCCATAGATCCCTAGCATTTAAAGAGTTTAAATAAGACGTGATGTCCACCAAAAATGCCAGGTCATTAAGCCAATCATCGTTCAGCAGAAGTTCCCATTCTGTAGGCAATTCATTTATTTCAGACAGAAACAGATATACACTATTTCCAGTGCCCAGAAACGTGACAGAACTGTCCCTTTATATAGCCATCTGACATCACAGTGTAACAGAAACTCACCATATTCCTCGTTCAGGTCTGGTAGAAACTGTCTGAACTCACGCCTGTTCAGCGCCTTATTTCGAATTTTGTTCACACATCTCAGAAAAACATCCATGAGATGTTTCAAATTTAATGTCTTTCCACGCAGATCTTCTTGGTGAATGATACAATGATATTTAAATATAGTGCGGCCAAGAAACTGTTCCACTAATGCTAGACAACGGAGCACCGTTGGTGCATACCCTGTCCAATTTGGTCCATTCTATGTTGTTTTTCTCCACAAAAACTACAGAGTTTCAAACAGATCAGTCCCTCTTGGTAGTTGCATGCACCGATTCAAGTCCAAGAAATTCTTCAATGACTTCAAAATTATCGTTTATTGCTCGAACAAAAATTGCGACCTGAGCTGTGTCAGAAATGTCAGTGGATTCATCCATTGTCAATGAAAAAGAATTAAAAATTTATTATATGTGCTGCTATTTGACAATGAACATCGTTGGCTAAATCTTCAACTCGCCTGGCCATAGTATTATTAGACAAAGAAATCTGATAAAATTGTGTTTCGCACTTTTTATCGCAAAGCATTCTAACAGCGTATGGAGCCGGTCGTTCAGAAAGCAATGGCAAACTACTGAGCGTAATCTTGCCAAGAAATCAACAATCAGCTGAAAGATGCTGATGTTGACAGCGATGTCCTGTAAAGGATATGCGAAACATCTATTTTATTCTAGCAGCAATTTTAAGGGAAGGCTTGATTATTTCTTCTAAAACAGAAGAACGACTTCTTACGACGCAACAACAGCGGCCTTGCTCTCTTCGTTAGCCTTGGTGAAAAATGACTGCTGCCTGGTAGGAGAACTTTCTTTTTTTAGCTATTAAATCTTTTCTTAGCTCCGAATTGATCGGATATTGAGCATTTATGTCTGTATGTGTGGTCATGAAGTGTCGTTCCAGATTAAATTTTTTTGTAACAGAAACACAAAATCCGCAGATTAAGCAAACTGGTTTACCACTACACTACGGCTAGGCATACATATACATTTCTCCGTCCAGTCTTCGTTGAATTCACGACAAGCAACATCTTCACATTTTCGCTTTTAATCATTGTTTGATTTTATATTTACCACACTCATGTTTATAGGCTTTAACGGTAAATTTTTATTTGGAAAAAAAAAAAATATAATTTCAATCCAATACTACTGACTCTGCTAAACAGTTGTAACAAACGACAACATGGTGCCTTTCACACACTGATTGGTCGACAAGGCTGGGATATGGCAACTTCATAACGTTTCGTTGCGATCTGAACAGGCGCAATCAATAATATCTGAGCATAACAACCACGCGCGTAGTAAATTATCGCACGCTGACGGGGCGCTCCGAGTGCATTTGTGAAATTATTAAAATCTATATATATAAAACACGATGTATGTCCGTCCGTTCTTTATGCGTTCACGAACGGTCCATCCGATTGAGATGAAATTTTCTACACGTTTACTTTTCATTCCTGTGCAACTTTCCGTCATAGTTTTTTAGTGTAAAATCGGCTACTTACTTACTAAAATTTAATATTTCATTTTTCATTATAATTTCTATGTTACGATGATTAATGTACATGCACCCACTGAAGAGAAAGAAGATGATATTAAAGAAGACTTTTATAATGATCTGGAAGATGTCATAGAAGAAACCCCCAAACAGGACTTCCTGATTGTGCTGGGAGACTTCAATGCAAAAATAGGTAGAGAGCAAACTAATAAAAAAGTGGCCGGTATGGAAAGCCTACATACAACTTCAAATGATAATGGATGGAGAGTAATCAACCTGGCAGAAGCCAAAGGATTGCAGATTAGCAATACCAGACTACAAAGAAAGGATATACACAAACAAACTTGGAAATCATGTGACAAGAGAACCTATAATCAAATAGATCACATTTTAATTAACAACAGAAATGCATCAAACATACAGCAAGTCAGAAGTTATAGAGGAGCTGAGTGCCACAGTGACCAATTCCTCGTTGGAGCAAAATTTAAAATAAAACTTAAGAGAGCTTTCTATACTAAATTACAAAGATTACACCCAACATATAACAGAGAAAAACTACAAGACATTACAGTCAAAGAGAAATTTACAGTTGAAATAAAATGTAAACTTGAAACTCTGCAAAACCCTTCGGAGGAAAGCGTTGACCAAACTTGGTTGAACATTAAGAATACAATTCAATCTACCGCAGAAGAATGTTTCGGTGTGTTAACCACGCATAGAAAGAACAGATGGTTCAATCAAAAATGTGAAGAAGCAGTCATTAGGAAGAAGAATGCCAGACATGTATGGTTAAATGACATCAATAACATCCAAAAGGAAGAGCATTATTGAAATGAATGTAAAGAAGCTACAAAAATAGTCAGACAGCAGAAGCGAGAATATATGAGTAATATAATCAAAGATATGGAAACTAATCACCAGAAAAATGAATCCAGAACATTTTTTAAAGAACTGAAGTCAATGAAACGAGGGCACCAACAAAACACATATGGTTTAAAAGACAAAAATGGGAATATGATAAATACCAATGAGGAAATGTGCAACACATGGAAAGAATATTTTATTGAATTACTAAATTGTGAAGCTCCAAGTAACATTTTCCCACAGGAAGAGGTTCTAACATGCGAACCACAAATTGAAGAACCTACATTTGAAGAAATCCTATATGTAATCACACGACTTAAAAACAATAAGGCAACTGGGACTGATGGAATTGCTGCTGAATTTATAAAGGCAGGTGGCCATGCATTACATCTAAAGCTATACGAACTAATAATAAAAATCTGGAGGACAGAAGAATTACCCCATGACTGGAAAGAGTCATTATTGATACCTATCTTTAAGAAAGGAGACAAGTTCCAATGTGGAAATTATAGAGGAATATCACTACTGTCCACAAGCTATAAGATACTATCCGCAGTATTACTAAATAGACTAAAACCATATTCAGAAGACATATTAGGTGACTACCAGGCGGGTTTTAGACAAAACAGATCAACAATAGATCAGATATTTATCTTACGACAAATAGCCGAGAAACATTGGGAATATAAAAGAGATCTCCATAACATTTTTGTGGATTTTAAAAAGGCTTATGATAGTGTCCATAGGAATAGTCTATGGAATGCTATGCAGGAATTTGGAATACCAAGGAAGTTAATCAACATGACCAGACTATGCATGGAAGATACTTATAATATAGTAACATATAAAGGCAGGAAATCAGACCCCTTCCAAATAACATCTGGCTTGAAACAGGGTGATGCACTATCGCCGCTACTCTTCAATCTGGCTCTAGAGAAAGTTGTAAGGAAGATAAAGGAGGAATGTGATATTGGAGGAACATCCAAGCTGCTTGGTTATGCAGATGATATAGATATTATAGGGCAAAGTGAACAAAAGACATTGGAAATATTGACTCACTTAAAGGAAAAAGCCCAACAGATGGGGCTGGTTATCAACCAAGATAAGACAGAATATATGGTAATTTCAAGAGACGGAATGGCTAAAAACTCTGGCCACATACAAATAGATAATATGACCATTAAAAGAACGGAAACATACAAATACCTGGGTACAATCTTCAACTGCTCCAACATCATAAGGGAAGAAATACAAACTAGAATCAACTCTGGAAATAAGATATACTATGCACTACAACATCTACTAAAATCAAAGGCGCTATCTCGTAACACCAAAATCACAATATACAAAACACTGATCAGACCAGTTGTGCTGTATGGCTCTGAAACCTGGAGTACAACGAAAGGAGACGAAGCCTTGTTACAAACCTTTGAGAACAAAATTTTAAGACGCATCTTTGGACCCATTAGGGATACACAAAGTGGAGAGTGGAAAAGAAGAAGTAACAAAGACATTTATGATATGTTTAAGTCCCCGCTAATCACTGGTATCATGAAGGCTAATAGACTACAGTGGCTGGGGCATATATAAAGAATGGAAGATAATACGGAAACAAAACTCGCTTACACTCAGGAAATAAATGACCGTAGACCCCGAGGTAGACCAAGAAGACGGTGGAGAGATAATACATGTACGGACCTACAAGCACTTGGAATCAACGACTGGCAAGAGAAGGTCCACCAGAGAGACGAATGGAGACGGATTGTATTTGCAGCAAAGAACCTCAATGGCTCGGAATAGCTGAAGAAGAAGAAGAAGAAGAAGAAGAAGAAGAAGAAGAAGAAGAAGAAGAAGAAGAAGAAGAAGAAGAAGAAGAAGAAGAAGAAGAAGAAGAAGAAGATTTTAATTTCTATATAGCAAGGGGACTTAACTCTAGAAAAGTTATTTCAAGGGGCATAAGGTGTAATAATATTTCTATATACTTTATAGTCATATTGTTGCATCGTTTTCAAAGATTTATAAACTCTTTGTCTATAGTTATTTACAGGCATATGAGTTATAATAAATAATGATATAATCTTTAAGGCATTTTCAAAGTTTTCATAAAAATAATGCATAATGCATAACATTGTAACTCATCTTTTTATGCTTAAAGAAGTAATCTACAGTCATGTAGGTGATTAAAAACAGTTTTCATTAAAAAAATAATGGATGATGTGTGGAAGGACATTCTTTTAAGTTACTGTGCGCCAGGAGCTGGGTGAAGCCACGCCGGGTCAGATAGATAGACAGACAGACAGACAGATAGTCGGGAACGGGAGCTTATATGACTACTTATATGAATTAAATTAGATGCTCCCCACCAGGGACTGTGTGAAGCCGGGCCGGATCAGACAGACAGACAGACAGACAGACAGACAGACAGACAGACAGACAGACAGACAGACAGACAGACAGACAGACAGACAGTCGGGAACGGGAGCTTATATGACTACGTATTTGAATTAAATGAGATGCTCCCCACCAGGGACTGGGTGAAGCCGGGCCGGGTCAGACAAACAGACAGACAGACAGACAGACAGACAGACAGACAGACAGACAGTCGGGAACGGGAGCTTATATGACTACTTATATGAATTAAATGAGATGCTCCCCTCCAGGAGCTGGGCGAAGCCGGGCCGGGTCAGCTAGTATATTATATTAAATAACGAGACCTCGCGTGCCCCTTTCTGACAGCTGGCGGGCCACAAGTGGCCCGCGGGCCGTGGTTTGTGAACCTCTGTATGTGCTCTCTATGACTTTCGTTGTTATATGTGATATCTCTCTGTCACTCCGACTTTCTTTGTTCTATGCGCGCTCTCTGACATCCGTTGTTCTATGTGCTCTCTCTGACTTCTGTTGTTTTATGTGCTCTCTCTTACTTTCGTTGTTTCTGTGCTCTCTCTCTCTCTCTCTCTCTCTCTCTCTCTATATATATATATATATATATATATATATATATATATATATATATATATTATATATATATATATCTTTGACTTCTGTTGTTCCATGTGCTCTCTCACTCTGTTATTTCCCTCGTTCTATGTGCGCTCTCCCTGACTTTTCGTTGTTCTATGTGCTCTCTCTCTCTCTCTCTCTCTCTCTCTCCTCTCTCTCTCTCTCTCTCTCTCTCTCTTTGACATCCGTTTGTCTCTTGCTCTCTTTGACTTACATTGTTG
>JACEFZ010023632.1:17500-21652 GCA_014155875.1 Cepaea nemoralis
CTCTCTCTCTCTCTCTCTCTCTCTCTCTCTCTCTCTCTCTCTCTCTCTCTCTCTCTCTTTGACATCCGTTTGTTCTAGTGCTCTCTCTCTCTCTCTTGACATCCGTTGTTCTAGTGCTCTCTCTCCTCTCTCTCTCTCTCTCTCTCTCTCTCTCTCTCTCTCTCTCTCTCTCTCTTCAGTTGTCCCATGGGTCTTCTCTCTTTTTCTTCCGTTTTCTATGCTCTCTCTCTCTCTCTCTCTCTCTTTGACATCCGTTGTTCGTGCTCTCTCCCCTCTCTTTTCTCTTTGACATCAGTTGTTCTAGTGCTCTCTCTCTCTCTCTCTCTCTTTGACATCCGTTGTTCTATGTGCTCTCTCTCTCTCTCTCTCTCTCTCTTTGACATCCGTTGTTCTATGTGCTCTCTCTCTCTCTCTCTCTCTCTCTCTCTTTGACATCCGTTGTTCTATGTGCTCTCTCTCTCTCTCTCTCTCTTTGACATCCGTTGTTCTATGTGCTCTCTCTCTCTCTCTCTCTCTCTCTCTCTTTGACATCCGTTGTTCTATGTGCTCTCTCTCTCTCTCTCTCTCTTTTCTTTGACACCGTTTGTTCTATGTGCTCTCTCTCTCTCTCTCTCTCTCTCTTTGACATCCGTTGTTCTATGTGCTCTCTCTCTCTCTCTCTCTTTGACATCCGTTGTTCTATGTGCTCTCTCTCTCTCTCTCTCTCTCTCTCTCTCTCTCTTTGACATCCGTTGTTCTATGTGCTCTCTCTCTCTCTCTCTCTCTCTTTGACATCCGTTGTTCTATGTGCTCTCTCTCTCTCTCTCTCTTTGACATCCGTTGTTCTATGTGCTCTCTCTCTCTCTCTCTCTCTCTCTCTCTCTCTCTTTGACATCCGTTGTTCTAGTGCTCTCTTTGACTTACATTGTTTTATGTGCTCTCTCTCTCTCCCCCCCCTCTCTGTCTCTCTCTCCTTCTCTCTCTCTCTCTTCTCAGTTGTCCCATGGGTCTTCTCTCTTTTACTTCCGTTTTCTATGTGCTCTCTCTCTCTCTCTCTCTCTCTCTCTCTCTCTCTCTCAGTTGTCCCATGGGTCTTCTCTCTTTTACTTCCGTTTTCTATGTGCTCTCTCTCTCTATCTATCTCTCTCTCTCTCAATCTCTCTCTCTCTCTCTCTCTCTCTTCAGTTGTCCCATGGGTCTTCTCTCTTTTACTTCCGTTTTCTATGTGCTCTCTCTCTCTCTCTCTCTCTCTCTCTCTCTCTCTCTCTCTCTCTCTCTTCAGTTGTCCCATGGGTCTTCTCTCTTTTACTTCCGTTTTCTATGTGCTCTCAGCGCCACGCACGATCTACAGAAAGGCCTGCAGTTTTATTTACTCCTTGCCTTGTCGAGCTGCCTATATTGCCAACATGTCCTCCAACTTACGATCATCAACTGTGTCAAAGCGATGTGAAAATGTAAACAAAAACAAGACGGGACAAAAGTTAATTAGCACGCCAGCTCAGCGACTGAATCGATCATCTTCATCGCCAACATCCATCACGTTGTCTAGTGAACAATCTAGTGAACTAGTAGACACTGATGTCCAGCTGGACAAACAACACAATTCGCCAGCTCAATCTTATCAAACTAACACATCACCTTCAAAGACGCTTTCTTCGGCCGAAACACAGAGCCACAATGATTGTTGTCGTGATCTAATTCAAGCTTTGGAGACGAGGCTAAAAGACTTTATTACCAACAACACCACTAACATTATTGCGGAGTTTAAAAAAAGAAACATTCTTCTTCGAGAGGAAATCCGAATTCTTAAAGAAGAGAAGGAGACTTTTTAAAACATCCATACATGCCTTGAAACTAAAGCGTGCACAGTCATTTTCATAAAAGTGCACAAACAGAAAGTATCCATGGTGTTGTAGATGCGTGTGTTACCAGTGAATGTTCGTTCGCATAATGACATACAGATAGTTTCTACAAGCAACAAACACCACCACTACACCTGTAGAACGCACACCATCTATCTACCCCATCGATGTGCATGTCAGCAACAGGTTCCAGGCCTTAAGTGTAGACTCTCCAGCAGCAGACTTGGAATCACAGAGCTCAGTCGTTACCACTACTGAATATCAGCAACCAACGCAAGCAAGATATAATAAACAAAACACAAGAAAGACGACAGTGACCAGTGGCAACAACAGTCCAAGCGGACACGCCAGCAGCGTGAAATAACCATAGATCACAGTGCAACACATGTCGTCATTGGAGACTCCCTGCTGAAGGGAATCTATAGTGATCGCATGTCATCTTCTGACAGCGAATCAACTTTAATCTACCCTGTACCAGGCGCTGACATTGACAGGCTGACCGCTACACTGCGACGATTCCAAGTGAACGACCGAATTAGGGAGAGCAACAGTCCATATTGGTGTTAATGACATAATGGATAATAAATCATCAGCACCTCACAACCTAGCTACATTGGAGGTGCTGTTGCGCAATAGATTTCCGAAATCATCTTTGTTTATTTCATCCATCATTCCACCATGTTACGGGTTCCCAGCGCCCGTACTGCCGATGTTGCAAATCTAAGGGTTATAAAAATCTGAAAAAATAATGGGAAATGAATTTCAAAAATAACCCCCTTATTTTACGTCACCGCCCGGGGCTCCAAAGAAAAACTATACGGGATCAATCCCTTTTTCCCAAGCTGGGAAGTAGTTTTCCCTACGAAGAACAAAAAATATCCCGAACGTGCACAACAACCGCACCAGTTACGGGAAAAACCCAAACTTCACCCCCGGGCCCAACGGCCATCTCACTGTGTTCAGAAACACTCCTTCTCTTCCCCACCCCCTTGCCTGTACCCGGGAAACACAATGTTGTGAATAAACCCAAGCCCCCAATCCAATGTTGCTAAATTTTATCTTTTTTTTCCTCCCCTTGGGCCCCGTAAAAAAGTCTCCCCCTATGATGCCCCAAAGGGAAAACCTTTTAAACAATGGTGCGGGTAACGTCGATGCCTGCTTCCATGTAGCACTTCCGTGACACTCATGCTCCCTCGTTGGACGGTAATCTACAACCCTTGATTTGGACCGTCAACTTCAGCGTTTAATGCGATACAATCCTGCAGCCCTGCCCCAAAAGCATTCTTTATATCACCCCCAAAAAGACATTTTCCTGCCCCTCTAACACCTTAACTATTTCTAATAAATTTTAAACCCGCAATTTGTATACCACAAGCGACTCTTTTCCCCTTTTTGTTTGTAATGTTCGCTAATCACGATCAGTGGGTCCCGCAAAAATGCTTTATATAGGCCTCTCCATCTTTCATCTACTCAACAAAACCGGGGGCTCTCGTTTAAAACTGTCCAAACAGTTCCCTGTGTTTGGATCACAGAAAGGGCGTCTTCGACAAAATAACCGACTTTCCCAAAACTCACTTAAGGGGGGTAAAGTAATTCGGAAAGATACAAAACAAAATTAGAGCAGGTATTGCGGGATACTTTTCCAAATTTTTCAACTGGTCCCGTAGAAATGACTCGAGAAGTAGAGATAGAATGTGTTTGGTTAGAGGTGAAGCCCGCCACCAACGCCCCTTTCTCATTGGATAAACCCATATAGGAATCCCCTTTTGCCGGGTACGGTTGGTATGACTGCTTCACTACATGAGGGGTAAGTGTTTACAGCATTAAAAAGTTAGGGTACAGGTGTTCAAAAAGATAAATTTGTAAATCCCCAAACCCGACATGGGACGATATCCTTCTTTCTTAAAAATTTCAAACAATAAAAACCGTCCCACAAGGGGTTTCTGACACATCCTCAACTATATTTTATCTATATATGTTACTTTCCCATAATATTTTGAAAGTTCTGTTTCCCTTTTTTTAAAGTTAGTGACCACTAACCGGTATGTTGTAAAATGGGCCCGATTGGGGCCCAAACCTCTTAAACATAAAAATGGGAACATCAAAATTTTGGAATATAAAGCTTCAACCAAGATTTATTTTTGCAAGACTTAGAAAAGCCCCTTGATCACGTTTACCACTTCCCCAAACCCGGGGCGATTCATTAGCTTTCTGGACGAAAAGTCTAAAAGTTTTCGATAAACACGTGCCAAAACAAGAAGTTCGAGTCAAAATCAACCCTAAACCCCCCCCAAAAGGGTCAAAAAATAAG
>JACEFZ010023633.1:0-40125 GCA_014155875.1 Cepaea nemoralis
TAGATCTCAACTATCTGGTGTTCTTCATGCCACATCTTGGCTTCACTAGGGTGACAAGCTGGACCACTGCCATCATCACACTGGAGAGATGTTTGTGTATTGTAGCTCCTCTGAAGGTAATATCAGTTTGTGGTATAAATTTTAATACATGCTTAACTTAACGTAGTTATCCTCTAGACGCGCAGATTACAAACCCTCCTACAAAAATGGCAACACTAGAAAACAAAATAGAAACATAATGTTTAAAAGATGACGACACAATACAGTGGTAAAGAGATGGATGGGATCAAATTTCACGCTTACGAGAGCAAGACTTGAAGACAACGGAGATAGACCCGACATTTTGAAAAAAAATAGAAAATTAACAAAGCAAAAAAAAAAAAAAAAACGAGAGGATATAGTTCCAGGCCACAGAGAACAAAACACAAAGAAACCAGAGATAGACTGGAAAGAAAACAGGAAAAGTAGAAAGACAAAAATGACGAAAGCAAATCAGGATAAACGATGTTTTCAAAAACATCATAAGGGATCTAATTTAATAGGCCATCTGTTCCACAATTAAAAGGACTTACACCATATGTTCTTCCAAGTCTGACCTATTTCTTACTAGATCATGCTGCTCCAGAGGGCTGATGCACTCTATGAGTAAGTGTTGTTTGTAGCTGTGGTTACTTTAAGCCCTCACTACTAGAGAGACATAAATAACTGAACAGCGTAAAACTAAAGATACTTCCATAGCAGAAGCTATGATGTTGGTGTGTGTAATATCTAAGGCATTTAAACACCCACTTAAAAGTAACGTTTACGCGTTGTGCAAACTATTTTTAAAAGTAACCCGAGCTAAAATTAATTCTTGGTCTTTTGATGATGAAGGTAAGCGATCGCCCTAGTCACTTTAATAACCACATTAATAACCACTCTAGTAACCCACTCGTCTCAATTCATTACGGGAAAATTTAGCGAGAGGTAGCAGTTACGGGTTATAAGTCCTTCTCAATTGGCATAGATATGGGGCCCCATGGGTTGCCTTTGACGGTGGGAGACACATACAGGTGTCACTGATCAACTACTTCACGCCTCAAAATGGGCAGCAACACAGCCAATTTGGGTGCTGATAAGCCACAGCCTGCCTGTTTCATTGGGTGCTTGGGGCTAGGAAAAAATCTATATTGCAGGCTGTAAAACCAGTGCACCAGGTACTACTAGTAAGAGATCTCGGACATCTACTACGATACAAAGTTGTGTGTAAGCGGGACATGATTGATACAGGCATTGTTAATGCACATTGGGAGCACATCACCGCCGATAGTGTTGCATGGAGGGCAAATATCAGAAATGAAATAAAGACAAAGAGAGACAATTATTGTGGATAATTCACACACTGAGCGCGTGAGACATAAGATGGTGCTTGATGGTAAAAATGACCATGTGTTCACATACATCCATTGTGGACGAACCTTTACAGCACGAATTGGTCTGATCAACCACACTCGCTCCCGCCATGGGTTATAGTTATTAAGCCTTTTTGAAGCACAGTGTAGCAAACTATAGTCTGTCAAGACGGCAAGGCGCCAACGATGAAACAAACTCTAATAAAAACAGTAATAAACCATTCTAATAACCATTGTTTTGAAAAATAATAAGTTGGAGAAACTTGTGAAACTGTCAAGATCGAGAAGAAGAGAACAAGGGGAAATCAGAGAAAGTAATATACCAGGATGACCTGGCCACGTGACATTGTCATTACAAGACTGCTGAGCTGATAAGCGTCTTTGGCGACCGAGTGAGATAGCGAAGCATGACCACCCGCGCTTATCAGCATGGCGCATGATGAAGATGAAAAACTACTAGAATAGCCACTCTAATAACCACACTAATAACTCACTCTAATAAGTCACTCTTAAGCACTTTAACAACCTTCTCTAATAACCTCTCTTACAATTATGTGCGATTTGGCAGCAGACCGCATTGCTTTAGATTTATGAAATTGTATGGATGTCGGTCGTTCAGACAGCAATGGCAAACTACTGAACGTAAACTTGCCCAGGAATCACCAACAGCTAATAATTGATGGGGTTGACTGCTACGTCTTGTAAAGGACATGAAACTAAATAACTGTTTTAATAACCACTCTCATGCGGTGACTGCAGGTCCTTGCTACGTTATGACAGAATTTACAACAAACACTAATTAATCAGCACAATATTATATTTGTTTATTGTATGTTCTCAGGTGAAAAGCCTCCTCACTCACAGACGGATGACGATCATCATTGTCTGTATCTTCGTCGTGCTCTTCTTCAGCGGAACGCCCATCTATGCTGTGAACAGGCTGGGTTTAAAGTTTTTTCCAGAAAGAAACAAAACAATCATTGGTGTTTTATACTCAGAAGGAAGGGCAATGGTGGAAACGATTTCATTTGTTATCAACAGTTTTTTCATCCCCTTCACTGCTTTTGTGCTTATTGTCATATGTACGGCGATACTAGTAATTCAATTACATAAATTAACTGCATGGCGAGAATCCACAGGCCAAGTTACTAGTAAAGTAACTAGTCGCAATCAAAAGGTTGCTAAAATGGTTGTTATGATTTCAGTGCTATTTATTTCATGTTTTATTCCGCTAACAATTGTCATGCTAGCTGTAGCTTTTCAACCGCAGCTTGCTGTGAATGGTAGGTATGTAAATATAGGCATTGTCCTAGGGGGAGTATGCTTCATCTTGGAATCCATTAACTCTTCTGTGAATATTTTTATTTATTATCACATGAGCAGTAAATATAAAGTTACGTTTCATACCATTTTTTGTAACAGATGTGAGATAAGTACAGTTGAAGATATCATGTAAAAACAGCGCTAATCATAATTGTCCTATAAATTAAGATTAAATAAATAACGAATTTTACGTCTAATTGCTAAAAACATTAATGACCAAAAAACGTGTCGCATAAATTGTTCCTTGCCCGAACAATTAATATTTGGACAATTATAGCTCAATGTTGCAATATCCATACATAAAAAATTACACAGCATAGCACGCCTAATATAAATTAAACATATTTAATGGAAGGCCACATCAATTAAGAACTAAATTAAAATGGGAAAGACACATATAATGAGAATGCATCAAGCAAATGATAAGCCATAATCTCTTGGTGAAAATTCAGCAGGTGATATGATACAGCAGGTGTAAGTAGATAGTAATATGAAGAAAATGTTGACCAGACAGTAATAGTTTCATACTAATACAAAAGGTAAGAGGGGCTTGGTGGCGTTAGGATACGTGCGGATGTCAGACGATATAGAAATCAGAGCCCCAGATCTGTTCTTCCTGGATCAGAACATGCTGAGAACGTATAACACAATTACTAAAAACTCATCGTCATAAGCAAGTGCCCTGCCAGCTGGCGTAGGTGTTAATATATCTCCACAATTCGCTGTTCTGGGTCAACTATAATGATGATATTCCTCCATGCCACCATCTCAGTCCACCCAGTAACATTTCTCTTGATCGGCCTCTGCCTCTCTTCCCCTTGGTCTTTCCAGTTGTCACGACGTTCTCAGATGCCTCTCATAACATCACATTACCAAAGAAAGCCTTTTGTCTCGTTCTTATTGTGTATAATGTTCTAGGTTCATTAGTCTCTTTTAGACAAACAGTTAGTATATGGTGCAAAGCATAAGTATTTAGAAGGTATGACAGAATCAATAGTCTTTGTGTATAATGTGAACTACACAAATTTCAGTAAATCACGAGGTATGAAAACAGACGCAAGTGTTATTAATACGACTAGGCTTCAAATGGGAACCTAAACGGTGTGATATAAATTACACTAACAATTCCATTTTCATGTAACCGGTGTATATTGGCTGTCAAGAGCTTGTGAAATCACAGTGCGGGAGAACACGATGATGTCTTAAGGACAGTTTACAGTTAGACGTCCCAGTTTGACGTGCACCTAAGAGGAGCAACGTTCTGTTATGCTTTAATTATCTTTTTTTAATCAGTTAAGGAGTGAAATATATGGAATTCATCGGTGAATGAAGATCCAATGTGGTGATGCATGCCAGTCAATCCAGCAAGTGTATGAGTGAAGTAGGAAGTTTCAAAACCGTGTGACGTCTATGACAGACTTGTCGGTCTGATTAAGAGGTACAGCAGTTGGTGCGTGAGTGGTTACTCTCGCGACCAAGATAATTAAATTTTTCTACATGAATCTAAATACTTTATCGACGCATGAGGATTTGCATTGAACGCAGTGGTGACTACATCGAAAAATTATGCATTTCGTCTTGACTTTTACATAATATTTTCATCTAAAACAAACAAACAATTTTTAAGGTTTTCATTTGAAGCAACCTCGTAGTATAACTAAAAAGTCTTCAATCTGGAACCTGCAGTGAAAAACATAGAGGAATATTGAAATACACGCAGAGATAGGGATGTGAATAAAATGCTAGAGAATGGAAAGAGTTGCAGGAGAATGTTATCAATTGGGTGGCTATATATGCTACGTTAGGGGATACAAGGCAGCTGCAACTAGATCAATCAGAAGATATTTATTTTTGCTGACTAATAAACACAAGACAACAGGATTATCCAACAACATACGAAGCACATTATGTGATTATAGTTAGAAATTAAAACACCAAAACACATAAACAAACAAACAAAAGTCACATTGTAGTTTATATTTAATTATCTTAACTCTAGTTACTATAGAAACAGGGGGAAAAACATATGTTGAATTGCATTATCGTTGAATAAACCAGAAGTTAGCCGAAGAATACTTCTTTTTTCATAGTCTTTGCCGTGTGGCGTTGGTGATGACGTCTTTCCATATAGGCCTACTGCTGCATATTCTGCTGCCAATCATATCTTCTACCTATGTTCTTCCATGCCACGGTCTCAAATTGTCTCTCTTTAGTTAGTTAGTTAGTTAGTCGACAGATCATCCTCGTTGCACATCGAACCATTCAGTCCATAAGTGCTCGGATCCCCTCCTCAGCAAATCCCGCAGCGTGTAGCGGCTAACGACGCCAGTTCTGTGTTGGTTTATCAATCTTCTTTGGCTTCCTGCGTAGTGTTCTTGTTTGGCCACCCCTCTTTTAATTTGCTGCTCCCGCAGTCTGGCCATTGTTGTAGATTCACAGTCATCACTTGGTTCTCGCAAAAGTCTCACTTCTCGTAGAGCATTCAGAATGTCAGCCTGGTCCATGGCGCGTCCGCCCTCCACAGTAGCCTCACCTGCGAGCTTGTCAGCCCGCTCATTTCCTTGTACTCCCGCATGACCTGGCACGAAGATGAAACTAATCTTTGCCAGCCGAGACCGCTTCAGAGGCAGCAACCATTCTCTTCGGATCGACCCCTCTTCTATCCTCTTGATCATGTTCATTGAGTCGCTAAGGAAACAAGCCCTAGTGAATGTCTGTGTCTCGAGCCATGTTATTGCTTTACTTACTGCCATGACTTCCATGGTCAGGCTACTTGTGGTTTCAGTGAAAGCACCAGAGTCCTCCTTCACAATTCTCCCTCCGGCCCGAGCTTGTAAAGGCCCATGAGCTTCTCACATGTCGGACGACCGACCCATCTGTGTAGATGACCGCGTCACCGTCTAGCGAATTCTCGAAAATCAACGCTTGTACTTCAGCCTCCACAGCAGCCGGATTTTCTTGTCTGCATTTTCTATCTAGTTGGATGGCAAACTGAAAAGGATGTGCAGAAGTCTGTTGGCACTTGCACCCACTCCTCGCCAGGTTCTAAGTCCTCAAGTGAACACACCTGTTGAAGAATGTCTTCGGCTTGACCCATCCACGACCGTCCTCTTTTTAACCTGCTGCCCTTCACCTTCCTAATTTCACTATGCAGTGGATGTTGTGTGTTTGCGTTAATTCTGAGGTAGGCGCGTGCCCTGCAAACTTGTACTCTCTCTTCAATGGTTGGAAAATCAAGAAGGTAGCGCATCGCCCTGCATGCTGTATCTCTTGTACATCCAAGAATAATGCGCATAGCTTCATTCTGTATCCTTTCCATCCTTTCTATCTGCTTATGGCTGAGAGTCAGGATTGCCATTGCATACTCCAAAACAGACATGACCAGCCCCTCGTACAGAAGACATAGATGGCGCTGCTCACAGTTTGCTGCCGCCATCACCCGCATCGCTGCCAAACCCCGCTTGGCCTTTGTTATCACCTGGTCTATGTGCACATTATAAGCAAGGCTTCGATCAAACCGTATCCCCAGGTAATTCATTGCCTGCGTTCTTTCCACCGTCTCTGAACACAGCATTACAGTTGGTGTTGGATTGTTGACAATATGATTATTCAACGAGAACCAAGTCACTGTTGCCTTTGTTGGGTTGTCCATTGCCCCAGCTTCATCACACCAAGTACTTATGCGATTGAGTTCGGTTTGTAGTTCCACAGCAACCTCCTCTCTATCCTTACCCTGACGATACACTAAAACATCATCGGCATACGACAATGTCCTGCCAGGTCCAGTGATCTGCTCACTGGTGATTCTCACTGTGTAGGCGTTGAACAGTACCGGAGATAATGGTGATCCCTGTGGTAGGCCAGGATATATTGTTGTTGGTTCCGAAGTCCAACTGCCACATCTAAAAACTACTTTCCGTTGGTAGAGGGCTGCAGCGATCCAACTAAGGAGGAATGGACTTACGTTTAGTTCAAGAAGCTGAAACATTAAAAAATCCAGTGGTACTCTGTTGTATGCGTCCTCAAGATCAATCGCTGCAGCAACGGTTTCAGTGCCTGAGTGGAAACCTTCATAGACATCATGGGCAAAGACTGCTGCATTGGTCCAGGTTTCTCTTTTTGGACGGTACCCACCCAGGGTAGGTGGGAAAACACCTTGCCTCTCTAGTTGGCTTGATATTTTCCTGGCAATTACCTTCTCCAGCAGCTTGCCTATTGTATTCTGCATGGTTATAATTCGATATCCCTGAATTTTTTTGTGGTCTTTGTCAGGCTTCGGCAAGGGAATCAGATAGCTGTGTAACCATTCCTCCTTGATGCTAGCACTCCCTATACTGTTGTTGTACATGTCTGCTAGTTTCTCTAGCTCATTGTCGGTACACCTATTTATGTCGTCGTATCTTATGCCATCAGGACCTGGAGCACTGTTTTTTGTCTCTCTTTGTCTTCCTCCTCTTCTCCTTCAGATCAACTTTACCTTTGTGACGATATACTCCATATTTTCCCATCTCGTGACATGCCGACAGATTGTGGACTGTCTCTATTCTGATGCAAATCTCCTTCCGAAAAATGACTGAATAAAACCGTATCATTTCAAATATCACCTTCATTATCCCCAGCAACAAGAACAATCTGGCAACATATGTCTCAAATAACAAGGTATCGATTACACAATTTGATGTCTGGCTTAAGAGATCTAATGTGAATCAATACAATAAAATGATCACTCAGATACGCTGAGACTCCAACAAGTATGTGCCAGAAATGTGGTTTATGCAGAAAGAAAGATTGCACTGTGAATGAGGTTATCGTTGGGATAACAAATGATCTACGGTCGAACAGTAGCAATGACATTGCGTGCTATTTATGTCAAAATATTATTCACCTGTTCACTGCATGTTCTTTTATGCATGCATATGTAACAGGAGGAAGAATATAAGGGACAGGAAGATATAATTTCCTACACTTAAGTGCTCAAAGATGAAGAAGCGCAACACTGACTTCTAGTTGGCCAGAGAAGTAAAGGATAATAAGAAGAAAGAGAGAAAGAGAACTTGATACATTCCTCTCTTTTAACAAGAAAAAGTAAAGATTTAAGATAGAAAATTCCAGGATTTCTTCCGGCGGGGAGTATACTGTTGTATACCCCAGACATTAGATCACTGAGACGGGCTGGACCAACATTAATGAATGGAACAAACAATGATTAACATCACTTGAACAACAAAGAATAATCATCACACATCATTAACAACTAATGAAATCTTTATTGGATGACTCTCATGGTCTGAAAGTAAATGGATACCCAGGCACAACACATGATTAATGTAATTACAGTAATGGCAACGTATGTTCCCACAGTGAGGGTCACTGCTGCCTAACATCCATGGTCGTACGACCGAACACCCATCCAACAGATCAATAAGAACATAACAAAGGAATTTCAGGGCTAACAATAATGAAAACAACAGGGACGGACTCTCTATTGATCTCACCAATGGGTGGTACATGCAGAAAATAGAATTCAAAAATCCCACAGTTAGAGATAACTGCTGCCTAGCACCAATCGTAGGGGTGGTCTCCAACTAACAGTGAGACCTCAACCTTGTTCAGCTGAGTCTAAGGGTACTTGCTATCAGTACCCGCACAGGACACCCACATCCATAAGCTGACTTCGACAAACACAAGATAAAGTCACAACCTAACGAAAAACATAATTACAGTCATGGTCATAGGGCACAAACATTGGTGGGAAAGTCAACCGACCAGTCAAGCAGAAAAGAAAAACTACAATCCTAAACATAAGGCATAAACTAGAGTATGAATAGCTCGATTATGGGGCCCGTTGCGTGGAGGAAGAAAATGGGTAGGGGGGGGGGGGGGGGAGAGCGAGGAGGACCCATACATAAAAATGCAGGAATGTTTCTCCCCGTTGCTATGATTGGAGAGTTACATCCTCCAGCGTATCATAAGATTGCTACTGGAGGCCAAATTATGCAAATTCTCTTCACTCTGTTTCGCTTCTTCACCGGTCCGTGCACCTGTTTTCATTGATAAATGTGGTACAGCCTGGTCACATTTGCTGCCTTTATACATGTTCACGGATGGAGATGTTGGGGTTACAGTTCCATTCCCCCTCTTGACCTGGGCTTATGCGACCGCCTTGAGCGAAGGCCGCCTCGGAACTTACTTGCCCGGGCGAAATGCGCTCTAAAATTTTACCAGCTAAATTACTCAGCATGCCTCAGCCAAACAACAACTGAAGATGACATCAGCTCAGCATCATTCAGGGCTGAGCCGCTTCATATATATATATATATATATATATATATATATATATATATATATATATATATATATATATATATATATATATATATATATATATATATATATATATATAGAGAGAGAGAGAGAGAGAGAGAGAGTACACCTGACGAAATGCAGCACAATAATGCAAGCAATAAAAGGTGCAACGTTTTTGTTGTGGGTTCTGTTTTTATATATCAAGGTGCAAACTGAAAACATAAATCCCGTGGCTTTTATGGTATTATAATTAGCATCATGCCTAATTATATTACTTAAATAAGACTAATTCAATACGGTGTTTCAAGTTGATAAATTCCAGGATGCATAAATCTATTCTATTAGATAGATTATACAATGCAAGGGAAGATATGATATAGGTACCAAATAAAGTATCTCAATATACCTGATCTCATTTACCCAATCTAGCAAAGAAATATGCATGGGCTCTTTTACTTAGTCAATCAGTCACCAAACACATGGGTTCTTTTACTTAGTCAATCAGTCACCAAACACATGGGTTCTTTTACTTAGTCAATCAGTCACCAAACACATGGGTTCTTTTACTTAGTCAATCAGTCACCAAACACATGGGTTCTTTTACTTAGTCAATCAGTCACCAAACACATGGGTTCTTTTACTTAGTCAATCAGTCACCAAACACATGGGCTCTTTTTACTTAGTCAATCAGTCACCAAACACATGGTTTCTTTTACTTAGTCAATCAGTCACCAAACACATGGTTTCTTTTACTTAGTCAATCAGTCACCAAACACATGGGCTCTTTTACTTAGTCAATCAGTCACCAAACACATGGGTTCTTTTACTTAGTCAATCAGTCACCAAACACATGGGCTATTTTACTTAGTGAATCAGTCACCAAACACATGGGCTCTTTTACTTAGTCAATCAGTCACCAAACACATGGGCTCTTTTACTTAGTCAATCAGTCACCAAACACATGGGCTCTTTTACTTAGACAATCAGTCACCAAACACATGGGATCTTTTACTTAGTCAATCAGTCACCAAACACATGGGCTCTTTTACTTAGTCAATCAGTCACCAAACACATGGGTTCTTTTACTTAGTCAATCAGTCACCAAACACATGAGTTCTTTTACTTAGTCAATCAGTCACCAAACACATGGGTTCTTTTACTTAGTCAATCAGTCACCAAACAAATGGGCTCTTTTACTTAGTCAATCAGTCACCAAAGACATAGGGTTCTTTTACTTAGTCAATCAGTCACCAAACACATGGGCTCTTTTACTTAGTCAATCAGTCACCAAACACATGGGCTCTTTTACTTAGTCAATCAGTCACCAAACACATGGGCTCTTTTACTTAGTCAATCAGTCACCAAACACATGGGTTCTTTTACTTAGTCAATCAGTCACCAAACAAATGGGCTCTTTTACTTAGTCAATCAGTCACCAAACACATGGGTTCTTTTACTTAGTCAATCAGTCACCAGACACATGGGTTCTTTTACTTAGTTAATCAGTCACCAAACACATGGGTTCTTTTACTTAGTCAATCAGTCACCAAACACATGGGCTCTTTTACTTAGTCAATCAGTCACCAAACACATGGGCTCTTTTTCTTAGTCAATCAGTCACCAAACACATGGGCTCTTTTACCCAATAAATCAATAACCATACACATAGGCTCTTTTGCTCAATCAATTAATTACCATACATTATTTCTTTCATTCAATTAATCATCATACGTATGGGTTATTTTAATCAGTCAGTCGATCACCATAGAAATGGGCTTCATTACTCATTCAATCTTCACTCTAGTCCAACTTTGTGAAAACACATGAAGGGTGTAGCATAGGTGGGAGCGCAAGCGCAATTGAAATACAACTACTTTTTCGCTAGATCCGCACAATGGAAGGATGGGAGATTTGCTCGCACCAGACGAGCAATATCTCCGGCTTTATCTCCTGCGGGCCTATTCCCGGTGGTTACGGGATCCGCAAAAGTCAGGCGGGGAGTCTGACGATAGTGCATGCTTTACACAGGTCCGAACACTTGTGATTGACAGATGTACGCGACCTACGGTCCAGGCGCGAACGAGGCCCTCACCTAGGGGACTTGGCTGAACGTCTCTAAGTCGGGTCTCTTGGGTTTCAGGGTCTAGCCACCACTCGCCACCTGCTCGTGGAGGCGAGATCTCGCAGGTTTGACGCTGAGCCGCCAGCGTCTGCAGCCTACCTTGTGCCAGGCGTATTAGTTACCCATTCCTCTGGAAAACACAAGGCAAGGCCGAGAGAGGGAACATGTCGTTTGGGCACCACATGTTTCTCTGAAGCTCTGCCCAGGCATTGTGATGGAATTTTTGCCACATTCCAACTCACATACTTTGGTCTGTCAAGACTGCCAGGTGCCACTCACTCATTCAATCACAACGCATGTGGTCTCTATAAGTCAATGAATCAATCATCATATACATGAGGTTTTTACCCAATCAATGAATATCCATACGCATGGGCTCTTTTACTGACTCACTCAGTAGCCATACACGTGTGCTCTTATAGTCTAACACTAACCATACACATGAACTCTTTTAGTCAATCATTCAATCACCATACACATAGGCTCTTTTACACAATCATTCACAAAAAGCATGAGCACTTTTACTCAATCAATCACAATAAACATGGAATCTTTTACTCAATAAATTAATCACCATGCACATGGGCTCTTTTACTCAATTAATTACCATACAAAAGAGCTCTTTTACTCAATCAATCAATAACCATACTCATGAACTCTTTTACTCAATCATTAAATCACCATACACACGAGCTCTTTTATCCATTCAATTAAGTGTCATCTCAACATTGACATTCCCGCACCACTTGATCTCCTTAACTGTGCATTCATACAATCTTCTTGTAGTCAAACTCTAAATGATGTAAACCGACTGACAGCTTATTGTTGATTTCTTGGCAAGTTCACGCTTAGTAGTTTGCCATTGCTTTCTGAGGGACCGGCTCACATACCCCATAAGTTACTGACGTGGAGAGAACCGCTACCAATTCTCGCGCAAGTCACGTTACTCACGAGAGTATACGGGATTACGTAGAAAGTCGTGTAACTTCTAGACCAGGGAGACCGGCTGAGATTACACGTAGACAGTCAAAATTTCTCGTCACATTATGAGAAGAAATAAATTAGAGAACTTGGTGACAACTGGTAAGGTTGAGGGTGAAGAGAACAAGGGAAAGGCAGGAAAGTAAATACGTCAATGGCTGGGCCTAGTGGTATGGTCGAGACAGGAACACTGAGCTGATCAACGACTTTGGTGATCGAGTGAGATGGCGAAACATGACCGCCCACGCTTATCGGCACGGCACATAATGAATTAATATAACACTTGATTCGTTCTTCTTCTAATTATTTTCCAAATATAACATTTGCTTGTTCTTTCTTCTAATATTTTCCCCAGAACGAATAACGTTAGTAAAAGGAGAAATATGCATAGGCCAACCCCCGCTTTCTAAAACGATGTATGTGGACTCCTCGACTTAAGAGACACTGAGCAGTGAATAATGCGATAATAAAGAGTTTTAAAGACTGTGGCAAACCGACGTGTGGTTTGGAGAAGAATGATGCTCATATCGCGGAAAGGAAATAAACCGCATACTGGGGTTTTGACAGCTGCGAGTACTACTAGATTTATCATCAACACCGTGTGGAGAATGAAATATATGTGTATATTACATCAACTGTATGAACCGCAAGAATAATGTTAAATAACTAGGGTCATTTAACACTACTTAACAAGCATTTGGCCTGTCTCTCTGGCCGAGGGGTTACACCACTTTCTCCGTAATCCCGTTTATCACGCAGAGTCTCGTAGCGGGCGAGAACTGAAAACGGTTCTACCCCCGCTGGTGACTTGCGGGATAACTGAGCAGGCCGCTCAGAAAGCAATGGCAAACTACTGAGCGCAATTTTGCCAAGAAATCAACAGACAGCTGAAAGATGCTTCTGTTGACAGCGATGTCCTGTACAGGATATGCGAATTTTAAAAAAAAAAAAAAAAAAACATGCATTTGAATATTTCGAGTGTTCTCAATGTGTTCATATTATTTCCCCGCCTCTCAATTCACTGAAATATGACTATTGTCGTTTTTAATGAGCTACACATTGATGATGTTTTCATACGAGGGGAAGTCAATAAGTCAGTCACAAATGGCTGTAGAAAAATAACTAAATATGATAACACTTTGAAACCAGTTCCCCCCACCCCACTTTTTCTTATACATACACTCCTTCTATTTCTCAACATAATTTTCACCAATATTGATGCACTTATCCCATCGTTTTATCAGTCCTCCCAAACCGACCGCATAGAACTGCGTACTCTGTTTTCTAAACCGCGTTTTCACTACACATTCACCTTAGGCGTCATTCGCGAATTGTCTCCCGCCAAGGTGGCTTTTCAGTGGACCAAAAAGTTGGAAATCGCTAGCGGCTAAGTCGGTGGATGTAAGGTGGATGTTACAGAACTTCCCACCTTAGTTCCCATCCATGAGTTAATCGAGCCGTGTGTGGTCTGGCATTGTCATGAGGAAGCAACTCTCCTCTAGTTAGCAGTCCTGGATGTTTTCTTCGAATTGCATCATGAAGCATCGATATAATTTCACAGTAAGATTCAGAATTCATATTGTCATGTTTCTTCTTGAAATTGGTTAAAGCACTCCTTGACAATCCCAACAGGACAACCAGATCGGATTTCATCAACAATTTTAGAGCGTCCTTGAGAACATTTTTCTACCCAGCTATGCACCACTTTACGGCACAAACATTTGTCAGCATAAACAGGAAGCATATCCTTATGAATGGCCTTTGCAGGCAGACTTTTTGCCCACAAAAATCGCACAACAGCAGGTTGCTTTTTTGTTGTAAACTCTGTATGCGCATGAAACACCTAGCGCTACCCGCCGAACGGGAATATAAAGTTCTATGTTGCTGTCACCTAATTACACCAGTAGAAAACATCAACTACATTTACCAGCCATCCAACAGAACTGTGTGACTAAGTTATTGACTCGCCATGGTAGCATTTATATTTCATGCAAGCACCTGCTAATCACATTCTCCGTAATCCCGTATATCTACGTGAGCAACGCAACTGCGCGAGATTCGATAGCGCATCACGTCGCGTTTGTAACTTACGGGGGTATTGTAACGAGATCCAAGGTAATAGGATCTCTGCTACACCCCGAGCCCTGGAGTTTTCGACTCTTAGTGAGTTACCACTCGTTCAATCTAAACAATGATCCTACCTAGGGGAGTGTGGATCACTGAAACAAAAATACGACACATTCTCCTATCCTTATCAAATAAGACAGAATTACTTCGAGATTTAACACACAGACACTTTAATTCAGGAAGAAGAAAAACAAACAACACAGCTGGAAAGAATAGTGTCTGAGCGGTCTTGAGAGACCCTCTTTTTCCGGTCAATCAGATTTCCAGGATAGATGAGGTGGTACGAAAGAGCTTCCCATGAAGATCACCAAGGGAGTTTGAATATGTATAGTGCTTGTGATAATCAATTGGGAACGAAAACAATTTGCTTCACTCGGAGTTGTAAGTCCTTTCGTCCACGGTGCTGCTCCTGGTTAGAACAAATACTTGACCTCTGGACTTCCAGCAAAGGTACAGTTATACTGGTGGACACGGTACGACAGTCCCTGTGTAGAGGATGCGTTATCCCATCCACCACTCCTCCATCTGAACCGTGAGAGTCTCGGACACAGTACCAAAAAAGGAGGAATCTGGGAAAAAACGAATAACAAGCCCCCGGTGAATAACATATGCCAAGTCCCGCCAGTTATGCACATCCCAACAGCCCACACTCTCTCCCGCAGTTTCCTCTTTCAGCTCTCCCAGAACCGATCCCAAGGATATTCCCCAACCGATCCTATCCATCACGATCAGAACGAGATTTCTCCGTCAACTCTCCCTAGAAGAGACAATGATATTTCAAAAGAAATCTAGATCAGTCGTGATAGGGATAGTATTTCATCCTCCTCTCTGAATCCTCCATCCTAGAAAGTAAAGACACTAAGGGCCAGAATACCTAAAGGAGGCAATTAGAGTGATAAACCTCATAGATCGGCATGCCACAGACAGATGGAAAGCCAAAGTTGACTAAAATTTCCAAGAAAAGAAGTCAACGCTTCCGCTAAACCGGCAGAGACCTAATGCCAAGTTTTCCCCGTGATTAACTGTCTCTAACCGGCGATAGGACCGTTGCAACCTAACAAACTATCAGAATAGAATGAATAACGTTCCCCAGAGAAATCGTAACCTATGTATTGGACCATTGCTCTTAACACTCACCATTGAAACAGGGACACCCTTTTCCCTTGTATACCTCCCTTCCCAAGGCCAAGGAAACAGGAAATTATAGTATCCTATCGGCTTACCTCTCTCCCTAAACAAAGCCTCCAAACAGGGCTGTTTAGCGCCTCTGAAACTTGTTGGTAACAAAGTTAAACAGTTGAACTTCCCCCCGGACGACCTGAGAGCAACCACATTAGTAAAGAGTCCGTGATACCACCTCCGTCACGCCCAGAACGTTCCACTAGTGTGCACGAAAAGACGTAGAGAAAAGCCTGATATATCGGAAATTTCCCGTACCCCATCTAAACCTGGCCTATCTTGAAAGGCAATTACAAAGATATATGAATTCTCCCAGAGTACAGTAAATACTAAATGATTTAGTGTCTAAATTATGATGGTTTGACCTGGAAGAATGACATGAAACAATCCAGCAGATCTGAGAGTGGTCTATTCCGTCACAGGTATGTGAGCCGGCCGCTCAGAAAGCAATGGTAAACTCCTGAGCGTAATCTTGCCAAGACATCAACATCAGATAAAAAATGCTGGTGTTGACTGCAATGTCCTGCATACGCACGTTCGAAAACAGCTGCGCGCGTTTTGACAGCAGAACGCGTTGCGATGTGTTTTTACCAACTGGTATGGGTGCCGTCCGTTCAAACAGCAATGGCAAACTACTGAACGTAAACTTGCCAAGACTTCAGCAACAGCAAACAATGCTGGTGTTGTCTGCAAACGTCCTGTAAAGGATATGCATCTAACTTTATTTTTTTTTCCGGTAAGATCACATAGGCCCGTCTCCCCGGCGTAGGTATTAAGGACATTGTTCGTAATCCCGTATACTCTAGTACGAAACATAGCAGCACAGGATTAGGCAGCGGATCGCGTCGCGTTGATTACTTACGGAGGTATGTGAGCCAGTCGTTCAGAAAGCAATGGCAAACTACTAAAAGTAAAACTTGCCAAGACATCAACAACAGCTGAAAAATGCTGGTGTTGACTCCAGTTACCTGTAAAGGATATGCGAAAAAAAAGAAAGATCACATAGATGAATCATACGATGTTAATAAAATGTAAACTTACGAGTAAAAAACAATTTTTCAAGCCACGTATTATGTATTGGGTACATGGTGTTAGCCCCATATTTTTATGGCGCTCGATATATGTGTAACAGAGCCAAATCAACGCACCTTGGTTTGGCATGTTAAAGCAGTTTGACTCTGGCAACTGCCGGAACTCAGGCGAGACAAAGAGATCTGATGCCATATTTATTTTAGTAGCCGGCACGGTTTGTGAAAGCAGACACTTTGGCTCTGTGTATATAATTTTCTGGCCAGCCCGTCTTGAAACGTCAGTGAACAACCTATGTCCCAAGAGAAAGCCGTAAGTTTAATATGTTTAATTTAATAAAGATCTATTAAATCGCAGCACACGTCATGATACCGGCTTGAAAAGTGTTTGGATGAGAAAACTGATGTGTGTGAACAAAGCTGTTAAGCGAGGTTGTAGGAACAATTAAATACAAACAGATAATGTAGATGAGTATTATAGAGATATAAGCAATCAGGCATGGCGATGTGAAATTTGAAGAATATGTCGTTAGTGGTGATTAAATAAGATAGAGAATGATGTTATGTCATGCCAGCCATGTTGGCACAAGATTATTTTTTGGGGGGAATGCATTATATGGGGTTATCCTATGACAATAATGTGTTAGTGACTAAATAGACATCTGAGAGATTCACTAAGGTATATAATGTATGGGGTCATAAATTATAGTTAAAGTAAAGACTAAAACCATGTCACATGGTGAATGCTGACCATGTTGGCATAGGAGTGAAGGCTTGTGCGATGGCTAGGAAGGAAGGCTATAAAATAACACTAAATAACAGAGAGTGTTGAGGATCATATGTGTGTAATATGTGTATACAGCAGCAAGATATATTTGCAGGATTGCCCTGTGACAATAATGGGAATAAGAGTGGAGGTTTGTGATTACTTGTTGAGTATGAACACTCCTAAGCAATAGTGAGTGGGGAAAATAACCATGATCATGTGTGTAATATTTATAACGTGTGTCAAGCAGAGAAGATTACTTACATGTTATATGTGGCAATGATGTGTTAATGGGTACACTATGTAGTTAGAACATGTGGGTAACAATAAAAGTGAAGGAAATAATGTATTGTAGGGACTCCATGCAGATTGACATCTACGGAACGTAGGAAATAATGCACCTTTAATACGCTGAGTACGTATCAGCAATCATAATTTAATCATGATGACTTCAAATGAAGTGCGGATTTACTGAGGGAGGACATTCAGGTTTATCTGGAACTGGTATTAGTAAAGGAGTTTATTATTTGGCATTGAAGTCTGTATCACATCTGTTACCAGAATGCGTTAATGTTTGTGCCGGTGTATCAGACTGGGAGTGGAATCATATGGCTGAAGTTTTATGTGCAGTAAAACATAGTGCTTGTTGTACCATGGGAAGTGTAGGATTATGCTACGTACCACTCTTCGCAAAGATGTTAACATGTATTCACTATGTGGCATGAAGCGCACGATAGCGAGATTTATAACCGGTCTATCACAGAATGAATGGGGAAGAGAGGACATAACTGTGCATCTGCTGTCCACTCACATAGAATAGTACACTGATGTGATTGGCATTAGACAACACTGGTTGATATTAGTGTGTAATAATATCAGATATAGTACATTGGTTATTATATTAGTACGGATGTTCTGTTTAAACCCAAGACCATTCTTATGCTTGCTTCTGCTTCATATGAATGATGCACTTTTACCATTATTTTTGTACTTTCACTTGATGCTATGTGTGTTTATTTATGGACTGTCTTAGTGGTCTCAAAGGGTTTCCCAATTGATTTCCTGTATAATACATGTTTATCTTTAACTATCTGTGAGTGTTATAATTTTCCTATGTGCAAGTGTTACATTTTAACACTCCACAAATATGGTAATCCCACTTTGTATGTATGCAAATTGCTTTTCATAGTTAAACATGTTTTACTTGTTGGTTATTAGTTTGTAATGCTAAGCATATATTATAACTTGTATGGTGTCATATTAGTGTTGATATTCTTCATCTAAACACGGACATTGCAGGAGTAATTTGTCCCATGTCATATGGCATACCACATAATCTGAGGTGTTTAGGTGCAGATGATGGAGATGTAAATGCACTATATTGCTCTGCAGGATTAGAGATATAAGTTCATGTATGTCCCCTGTTTTCCATAGCTATGTGTTTTACAGCTGGGCAGATGAGATCCAATCTTCCACTGCTTGTGTGTGTAGGATCTGTGTGAGGTAGTTACATTGAACTGAAGGCATTCTGTAAGTGAATGCTGGGCTGAATGGAAAGGTGGATCAGGCAGAGGTTATTGCATTAAAATGTGTTCCATCCTAACAATATCAAGTGTAATCTCATGACAGCTGTCGCACAAATGGAGAAGGCAATAAAGTGGGTGATCTAATGATGCAACATTGATTGTTGCATTTAACAATTAGAGATGTAGTCACCTTGAATAAGAATGAGGCAGCGAAGGATGATCATGCCAGACATCAAGGGTTACCTAAGAATAGCACTAGTGCAACTGGAAGGAATAACAAGGTGGATGACATACTTGATGGGGACATGTATTACCTGTGGGTTAATTCATATGTTATAATGTGTGTGCTCATTGCTTCATGTGTTTAACATGATTTCTTTACAATGATAATGATAGATTGTGTTCTATTGTAACATGAGTGGCTGACTAGTGTCAGCACGCTTGGGTTCATGGTGGGGTAGTAATTTGTGTCACAACTCTTTTGTTTATGTCGCGTCTTAAGATGTTTGTTGTATAACTTATGTTATTGTAATGCCTTATTGTTGTCTTTTTCAAAGTCCTTTATTGTGTCATTCTACTCAGCTACTGTTTGGAACACCTGTGTTGTGGTTCTTGTTGTCTTAAGTTCTAGTGACTGGATAGGGACCACCCTTTGTTGATGTTTGATATCTGAAGTTGTCTCTTGGGTCTGTTATTGAACTTCAATGTATTATTCAATGTGTTTGAACACAAATTGTCACTAAAGTTGTAGTAGTTGATAAATAAACAGCTATTTTGTACTGTTCTTAATTTGTTTGTTTGTTCAGTCTCTTTTAGTTTTTACAACCACTATTTCTACGACAATCGAACATTTTAATTCACTGCTTGGGCTCTAACATGGTGGTTCCTGTATGAACATCAATAATAGTTTTTGCCTCTGTCATCGAACCACGCACTTTCGTATCTAATTACTATCACTAACACCTTTATTCCGCCTCTTCTGTATACTCACTTCCTTTATGTTACGATTCTCATAATTATTATGATGGCATCTGCCGCTGCACTGTTTTTAAGACTTCATTAACACAAAATGGTTATGAGACAAGATAGACATCATCATTAGGCGTGTTGGGTATGTGGGGGTCCATTTCTTTATATGTAAGACCAGTGGTTCTCAACCTTTTTTGGCCTGTGCCCCCCTTCACCATATTTTCAGAACGTCATTCCCCCCCCCCTTCCTATAAAAAATTTGGCCCTTGCCTCCCTTGACCGTATGTTAAGAACGTCATCCCCCCTCCCTTTCATATTTCCTATCTAAAAATCCCCCACCCCTACATAGTATACGTAAAAATGGAAGGCAAATTTAATAGCATATACTAAAACAAGTCTCGACATCCACATACAACATGATTTGTGGGTCTACTTACTTTATAAAATGAATTTTAGAAGGATGAGACGTACATAACTGCAATGTATGAAGGGAAAAACAATATCAAGTAATCGGTTCTTGTTTTAACGCGATCTTGAAATGGTCTTCATTCCCCCCCCCCCCTTGGAAACCCTAAAATTCCCCCTTGGGTGGGGGGGGGGGGGTAATTCCCCACCGGTTGAGAACCACTGTGTTAGACTTATCGGCACTGCGTGAGGCAGGCGGTCAATATCAATATTTAATTACTGCGATATTTTCTGGTACCCATTTTAGAATAGCTCAATATAAGAACCTAGATCATTGAAAAACATGCCACCCCTAAAAGATAATTGAAAAATACAGCAGGCCGGAAAAACAAAGTAGGATATACTGCACTCGGCGACACTCCAGTGTCCATTTATCTTTATAATGTTCCATGCTGATGGGATGTCTCACAAGATTACCAGAGTATTGCACTAGGCGTATGTATTATGTGCATTATCATCATCACCATGTGACATGCCGATAAGAGTAGGCGGTAATGTTTTGCCATCTCACACGATCACCAGAGTTGTGGATCAGCTCAGTGTTCTTGTCTCGATCATACCAATTGGCCAAGTCATCCTGGTATTTACTTCTCTGCCTATCCTTGTTCTCTGCTCCTCATTCTTGCCAGCTGTCACAACGTTCTCCAATTTATTTCTTCTAATGTCCAAAAAACTGTGACTGTCTACGTCTAATCTGTCTAATCAGTTTACGATTTTCATTTGTTTCTTGTAGGACTTGGTCATTGGTTTTTCTATCTGTCAATGGCATTATTAGAATTTCCTCAGAAACCACATTTCCATAACAATCACATGTTTTTCAACTTGTTTGCTCATTGTCCACGCTTCGCATTCATATGTTCTACACATGTTCTACATGTTCTATGTAGCATACCAACACACTTTTTCTCGTTGCAAATGTTATATTTTATTGGTCAGTATGTTTTCATTCTTGCAAAAGGTTGCCTTCGTAATGCCGATTCTTGTTCTAATCTCTTCAAGACATCTCCAATCAGATGTTATAACTGTTCCGAGATAATTGTACCGATTCACTTGTGCAAGACTATTCCTGTTTACGTGTATATTACATTGTTGTATTTCCTTCTTCCTAGTGATAACCATAATCTGCGTCTACAGATAATTTAATTCTAATCCTAATTGTTTACTGTGTGCAACAACCGCATCTATCTAAATTTTGCAGATCCTACTCATTGTCTGCAATCAACAATGTATCATCCGCAAATCTAATGTTATTGATGTTACCCCTCCCAATGGCGATTCTGTTCATATGTTTTATATGTTTGAAAATATTTTCACTGTAAAGTGAAAACAAATCTGTGCATGATGCTCAATTATTGTTCATTATAGGCCACATGTTCATGGCTTCGATGCCTTCATATTTTGCTATACTTACATTTAACAACACTTCGTATGTCAGGGGATCTTGTAACGCGATGTTTCTTAATTTCTCGACATGATCGAACTCAGCCGGGGGAGATTTGACAGCAGACCGCTTTGCATTTATTTCGAGGATATGAGGTGGCGGTCGATGGCACATTGCGATGACAAATTGCGATAGTAAAGTACTGCACTAAAATTGCCCATTGAATCGAAAACAGCCAATAATTGTTGGGGATGATTGGGGTTGGCTGGGGGAAAACAATAACAACAAAATGCGACAGACGTGCATTACACATTAAACCATATTTATTATTATTCGCATCGCTGCTATTGCTTTACACCTCAACAACACATACATATCAGTTGCGGAACCCGTTGAGGGCACTAAGATAGTTCATAAATAAACACACACGTATTGTTTGGCGCTCATAGAAGAAGAAGGAGAAAGAAGTAGAGATTAGAGGACGCACTGGACAACATAACAATTGAAAGTTATAGTTTAAGAACGGGGTTCGAATCTGTCACCTCCAAATGAGAACATGATCTTGGTGTAGGTGCAATGTGTACTTCCGACGCATAACTAGTTTCTGGGACCATGCTTCCATGCCACCGTCTCAGTCCATCCAGCATAATTTTCTCGGTCGACCCCGTATGTCCGGGAATTGTGAAGCCACGTTACATTAAACACTAAGCTACATACTTCATATATAGTAAGCGTCGGTTGTGTTTATTGACGTCGTATCACCTTTTCTGGATGGCTTGGCCACATGGCATGGACGAGACAGGAACACTGAGCTGATCCACGACTCTGGTGATCGAGTGAAATGGCGAATCCTGACCGCCCACGCTTTCCGGCATGGCACATGATTGATTGATTGATCACCTTTTCCTATAGAGAACGTGCCCCACAACAGTCTTTCGAAATGTCTCTCAATTATACACTGGATGCCACACTTTTGGTTCTTTCGTGTATAAATATATCCACCACATCTTGAATTCATTGATGCTGTATTTCTATTTATCACAGCTTCTCTAATACTCCTTCCTACATACTTATATCTTCCATATTTTGGCATGCCCACAGTAATTATTGCTTCCCTATTATATTTGTGTTAACAACCATTCATCTCCATTACTGAACTCGTTTTAGGAGAGATTTGTTTGTTATGGCATGCAGATAATACTAACTTAATTGGTGCAATCAGCGTATTAAATGCACTTTAGTTCAAGCGTAAAATATATGAATAGAAACTACAGAGCATCCCAATGACACATACATATTTATCCCTAGTCACATACATTGACGAATCATAACAACTATAACATGTCACACGCCATCATGCATATTGCACATATGATGCTACACTGCTATTGTTATAACTGGATGGTGATGAGACCAATATCATGCCGGCCGCCATCACTCCTAGAGACATTTACATGTACCTAGTCTAGGTTGTGTCTACATAGCAGCCCGGGTCTAGTTTGCAAACCCGCAACATGACAGTACGAACACATGGCTGTCGAACCGGCAGCGAGCATCTCGTCACCACGCTACCTCGGCTGCCAAATGTATACGTCTATAGTTATCACCGGTACATTGTAGAGTCACAGGCGTTTCGATCTAAAACTGCCGGTTGTTTGGCAACGTTAAATAGTTAGTTGCATATGCTTTACATAACGTCTCAGTCAACCCCGGGATTTTAACCGTGTCTGATTTCTTTGCAAGTTTCGAAAGCGGTATGTGCGATTACGAATTGCATTCGTAACTCCTTCGACACAGCCGCGGCTATGGCAAAAGAATATTAATAGTGTAACTATGTTGTTTAACGCTTAAGGGAGCCCACTGCATTACGATTCCACAAGTCAATCTTGTCAACCGGCTAGCTGACCCCCTGACCAGGCAGCGACTGGGAAATGTATGCATGGTTTCGGCATCGTGAAACGCTCATTAGCAGAATTTGTTTTATGAAATATAATTTGAATAATTAGCTAATTGCTGAGATCGGAATTGCTCTTCTGAGAAGAATCACAGTAATTCTAACAATTAATAATTAGTCATTGTAAACACTCTAGCGGACACTCTGTATATTCAGAAGATACCATGTCAAATGGTAATGAATCCCATGAAGCACCATCAGCAGTGTTTGGAATAAGTGATGAAGTCACGCAGATATTAAAATGGATCATATACATAGGCATGTGTATGGGTATCAATATTGTTGGGATTGTGACAAACATCATTAACATCATTTGTTTTGTGAAGCAGGGATTCCACGATCCGGTAAACATCAGTCTACTAGGTATGTTATTAGATGATACAACTTTGATATTAATCACTATCATGTGCTTACCAAATTGCATGGACGTTATAGTTTCTCCACAGACACAGTCCTATGTGGTCTGGGTCAATTCTGATGATGATACCCCGCCATGCCACTGCCTTCCACCATTCATGTCTCGACTGGCAAAGATTAGTTTCATCTTCGTGCCAGGGCATGCGGGAGTACAAGGAAATGAGCGGGCTGACAAGCTCGCAGGTGAGGCTACTGTGGAGGGCGGACGCGCCATGGACCAGGCCGACATTCTGAATGCTCTACGAGAAGTAAGACTTTTGCGAGAACCAAGTGATGATTGTGAATCTACAACAATGGCCAGACTGCGAGAGCAGCAAATTAAAAGAGGTGTGGCCAAACAAGAACACTACGCAGGAAGCCAAAGAATATTGATAAACCAACACAGAACTGGCGTCGTTAGCCGCTACACTCTGGGGGATTTGCTGAGGAGGGGATCCGAGCACTTATGGACTGTATGGTTCGATGTGCAATGAGGATGATCTATCGACTAACTAACTAACTATTCATCATAATTTTACTCTGTCTACATCTACCTCTTCTACCGCAAATTATATATATATATATATATATATATATATATATATATATATATATATATATATATATATATATATATATATATATATATATGTGTGTGTGTGTGTGTGTGTGTTTGTGTTTGTGTGTGTGTGTGTGTTTGTGTGTGTGTGCATGTATGCGTGTGTGTATGTGTTTGGTTTGATTGTTTTTGTGTGCGTGCACTGAATACTACACTCCCTGTTAGTTTTTCCTAAAGTTTGAAAGCCTTCTTCAAAACATTCGATATGAAAATTGTACCTAGCGATTGCAGCAGATTTGAATAATTAATCTTGCTGAAGCTGATACATTTCTGATGGATAAACCGACGTTAATAGGTCTACATTCAAGAGATGATTTATTTTTTGTTGCAGATTTAAGGATTTCTAGAAGAGTTCACTTTGGACAGATAAGACCCTTGATGAATATATCGCGGAAGAAGTTAATTTACACAATAAAATGGTTACTTGCAACATAAAAATGCAGCCCGCATTAATTGGACATGGTGAGAATGGGGAAGACGGTGTACGCTGTACAATGGATAAATAGGAGTGGGTGGAGAAAGAGGGAGATACTGTTAGTGAAGCTAGACAGTCAACAGATGAACTTAAATGCTTAACGGTCCATTATTAGCCTGCTTTCAAGATTAAGAGGAGCGGCTGGCCGAGTGGCTAGCACGCCGGACTCTCCTTCCGGAGACCCGGGTTCGATCCCTCGGTAAGGTGTGGGATTTTTTTCTGTCGGGGGCAAAAACGAAAATCCTAACCTGCACAGTTCGCGGCGACTGCACTAGCCAGGCGGCCTTAATTCCTCAGGCTCAAAGATCCCTCTGCCATACACCGGCAAGGTACTATATTGGCAGTAAATGACAGTTTTCAAGATTAGCCATGCACAGATAGTCTATGCTATTTCCTTTCTACCGATTCAGTGCCAAACAAAGATTAGGCTTCGGCCAAATATGGTACACAATCAAATGAACAAGTATTTTAATGTTTCGTTGAACGAACATTGAAATTACGTGAGATAACACGTAAATAAAGAAAACAAACAAAACGATATTCCAGTTATTCCAGTATTTCGCACTTCCGTCCAAATGGGAGGCCACATTCGGTGATATATTGTCTTTGTAACAAGCTACGTGGAGGGTCCAATTACTCCTGTCACAATTCTTCAATACTATTATATAGCTCTGGCTGGGATAGGTCCCACTGTTTACCCAAAATCAAAGAAGGCATGAGGACATGGGCCACTGGCGTTTCGCCACAGTCTTGTATTGATATGATTATTTGTATATATGTATTGTCCTTCGGTAATGAATCATCTAACCATCATAACCACGATGCTAATGTGTGACTACCATGGCATCGACAGAGACCCCACAAACTGTCTTCCAATCAAACCCATCTTGATCTTCCTGAATATACTGAGTCAGACAACGAGAATGTATGGCAATATGAAAGTACACGGATCCAGCTAAGCTGTTGATGTGGTTCCTGCTACATCATATGTTGTCCCATTCATTGTCGAGGCCAATGTACTGGAGTCTTCTTTCACAATTATACTTACTTCCTACATGAGCCTTAAAAGCTCACACGTACACCAAATATCAAAACAACAGACGCATACAATATTTGTTTTGTTGTGTGTTCCATTTTCCTCAGAAATTACATTTCCAATACGAATAGGTGTTTCTCAGCTGATCTGAATAAAGTAGATTTTTAATATCTATATAATAGTATAACCCCATGACTGGAAAGAGTCATTATTGATACCTATCTTTAAGAAAGGAGATAAGTTCCAATGTGGAAATTATAGAGGAATATCACTACTGTCCACAAGCTATAAGATACTATCCGCAGTATTACTAAATAGACTAAAACCATATTCAGAAGACATATTAGGTGACTACCAGGCGGGTTTTAGACAAAACAGATCAACAATAGATCAGATATTTATCTTACGACAAATAGCCGAGAAACATTGGGAATATAAAAGAGATCTCCATACCATTTTTGTGGATTTTAAAAAGGCTTATGATAGTGTCCATAGGAATAGTCTATGGAATGCTATTTGGAATACCAAGGAAGTTAATCAACATGACCAGACTATGCATGGAAGATACTTATAATATAGTAACATATAAAGGCAGGAAATCAGACCCCTTCCAAATAACATCTGGCTTGAAACAGGGTGATGCACTATCGCCGCTACTCTTCAATCTGGCTCTAGAGAAAGTTGTAAGGAAGATAAAGGAGGAATGTGATATTGGAGGAACATCCAAGCTGCTTGGTTATGAGATGATATAGATATTATAGGGCAAAGTGAACAAAAGACATTGGAAATATTGACTCACTTAAAGGAAAAAGCCCAACAGATGGGGCTGGTTATCAACCAAGATAAGACAGAATATATGGTAATTTCAAGAGACGGAATGGCTAAAAACTCTGGCCACATACAAATAGATAATATGACCATTAAAAGAACGGCAAACATACAAATACCTGGGTACAATCTTCAACTGCTCCAACATCATAAGGGAAGAAATACAAACTAGAATCAACTCTGGAAATAAGATATACTATGCACTACAACATCTACTAAAATCAAAGGCGCTATCTCGTAACACCAAAATCACAATATACAAAACACTGATCAGACCAGTTGTGCTGTATGGCTCTGAAACCTGGAGTACAACGAAAGAAGACGAAGCCTTGTTACAAACCTTTGAGAACAAAATTTTAAGACGCATCTTTGGACCCATTAGGGATACACAAAGTGGAGAGTGGAAAAGAAGAAGTAACAAAGACATTTATGATCTGTTTAAGTCCCCGCTAATCACTGGTATCATGAAGGCTAATAGACTACAATGGCTGGGGCATATAGAAAGAATGGAAGATAATAGGGAAACAAAACTCGCTTACACTCAGGAAATAAATGACCGTAGACCCCGAGGTAGACCAAGAAGACGGTGGAGAGATAATACATGTACAGACCTACAAGCACTTGGAATCAACGACTGGCAAGAGAAGGTCCACCAGAGAGACGAATGGAGACGGATTGTATTTGCAGCAAAGAACCTCAATGGCTCGGAAAACTGAAGAAGAAGATATAATAGTATAGGTTCTATATAGCTCTTCAATACTCTTTTTCTCATTGCAAGTAACAACATCGTATTGGTCAATATGTTTTTCATCTGGCAAAAGTATACCTGTGTCATAACCAGTACAGTTCTAATCTCTAAAAGAGAATGTTCTAAAAGATGGTATGAGTTCCATGATAATTATAATCATATGCCTGTTAACAAATGTTCCAATTTATTTGAATGCCTTACTAAATAAAGACAACACTAATTTATGTTTATGCGTATTATATCTAATCACTGTATTATAGTGGAGAAGAAACGCAATAGCAGATATTACTAGCGTATTGAGGGCATGGTGGAGTTATAGACCTTTCATTAATGAAGTTTTCGCATTGAGCACGGTGACGCGATGACTTTCTTAGAAAACTGCATCATTATTAGCTTGGATTGATAAGGCTTGCAATGAGCAATTTGCATTGCACTCAAGAATGTGTCCAACAGTATTTTTGTCAGATAGCTCCAATTATCATAGATTACACGAACTCCGTTGCCTTAGCCGAGATCCCAGTGTGTCGATACGAGAATCACACAGGTTCTATACATGTTCTTTATGTGGGTGGGTTTTCTCATGTCGAAATTGTGCATGCGCAGTCGATTGTTCGGCGTATACTTCTCGATTTCCTGTTGCAGTGATTAGATAACACACGTAAGTTGCAAACAGCTCCTTCTAGACTTTTTACTATTATTCGAGAATGCTAGACGTTAGATCACTACCACATAATCAGGCGAGTGAGTTTATATTCTGGGCTCAACATTGTTTGTACAATACATGTATTCGGTCGACTTCAGTAAGCGGAGGATGTCGTACCACTTAGCTATTCTGACGGAACTCAGTCGACAATTTCAGAAATACGTTTACGGGACTGTGAAGACCCAAAGCTATACTAATAGAGAAGGAGTTGTTCCCTTACTTCAGATTCTAGTTCTCTAGGTTTAATTCTAGGCTCCAGTTCTACTTTATTAATTGTCAACACGCTGACAACAAACAAAAAAGTAATGTTTTCAATTAATTATTCACAAACATATTTCATGAGTGTTAAGTGATCATTATTATATATGTACTTACAGGTCTCTCAATATCCGATCTAGGCTCATTGACAACACTGTTATGCACCAATATAATTTTGATAACTCCAGCTATGGCTCCAGAAGGACTTCCCTTTGATCCCTACGCGATTAATTACCTCGTCTTCTTCATACCTCATCTGGCTTTTTCCAGAGTGACAAGTTGGATCACCGCCATCATCACACTGGAGAGGTGTTTATGTATTGTAGCGCCTCTGAAGGTAACTTTCACCATTCATTAATTCATTAATTCGTTCATTCATTCATTCATTCATTCATTCATTCATTCATTCATTCATTCATTCATTCATTCATTCAGGAGCATGTCCTTTGCAAAACATCGCTTCCATAATAACCTTCAGAAAAACCTCTCGATCATAAACAAGATGTCTCACGTCAGATACACACATCTGGAGATCATCTGCCATACCCTGCATCCATCTTCTCTTTGACCTTCCTATTCCTCTCTTCCCTTGCACATTCCCTTTCATTATTGCTCTCTCTAAACTTTCGTGACGTTTCAAGTGACCAAACTATTTCAATGTTGTTTGTTTTATTGTCTGTAATAGCCAAACTTCTTCAACATTCAGCTTTTGAAGTACGGATGCATTTGTTCTTTTCTGTATCCAAGATATTATTAGACGTCGTCTATAACATGTATATTTAAAGGCACTTATGCAGCTTGTATAGTAGGCGCCCAGGTCTCACAGGCGTATGTTGCAATGGAAAAGATGCATGCTCTTAAAAATCTAATTTTTGTAGATATATATGCCCCACTCTACAATTTATTCAATTATATTAATGTTTGAAGAGCAATATATATTTGTCTTTTAATTTCTTCCATTGTATCACCATTGTTGGTAATCAACGATCCAAGATATTCAAAATTCTCCACCACCTCCAATATTTTGCATTTATTAGTGTAAAGACAATGCCTGGTGCTGACGATAATAGTGATCATGTACCACTATGTGGACAAATATATATAAGATTAAAGAGAGGGAAAAATGGTTAAGAACTTGAGACTTAATAAAGAGGTTCTGAAAGTAGATAAAGAAATTCAAGAACAATACAGAGTGACTGTGAAAAATAGGTACAATGCAATAGCTAAAGTACGGAGTATAAATGAACAATGGGGAATGTTAAGGGACTCCATTCATCAAACTAGCAAAGAAATATTACCCGAGAGAAGCCAAAGAGCTAAGAAAAAATGGATGAATGAAGAAATAATAATGCTGATAGACAAAAGGAAACTGAATAAAAATGACAAACAATAGTATGCTAAGACAAATAAAGAAATAAGAGATAAATGTGGGAAGTCAAAAAAATGTTGCTTAAACGAGCAATGCAAAAAAATTGAATTAAATTCCATTAAAGATTTAAAAAAAGGTATGCACAGACAAATCAGTGAGCTCACAGGAAGAAAAATAATAATAAATACAGGGTGTTTGAAATCAAAAACAGGAAAGATATTATTGGAGGAAGGTGCTATAATGAAGAGGTGAAATGAGTATGTAAGTGAATTATATAATGGAGAAAGGGAAGAACTGACAGAATAAATTAACTTAGAAGGCCCACCTATTCTAAAAGAAGATGTCGCAGAACGTATGAAAAAACATATGAAAATATATTTTGGAAAACCGTCTTATCTTCCAGTTGGGTTCACTCTACCCTCACGGCCTCAATGTCCAACACATTTTTATTTAAGTCCCCTACGCCCCTTGTCCCCCCCCCCCCATCTCCGCAATCGTATAGTCCACTTCCAAGCCAGTTGCATGTCCTTCGCAGGACGTGGTAGTCAACACCAGCATTATCTCTGCTTTCTGTGACTTCCTGGTTCGTTTGCGTTGGGTCGCTTCTCATTGCGTTCTGAACAACCGTCACTTGTGGTACTTTTTTATAGCAAACGCTTGTTGGTCTGCATCCATATTGCCCACAGCAGCGTTTCGAACTTTGCGTGCGGAATTGCGAACTGCATCCGTTACATCGCCCCAGAGTTACACATCCATATTTTTCCATTCGCTCTCCTGGGCGCACCCCCATCCCCCCAGCGCGGGTTTCCTCACCGGTTGACTTAGCCAATCACCGAATGTCTGGCTGTAATGACCTTTAGTCAGTTGACCCCGTTAACTACAACATCCGTTTTATTTCACCCATGGATAGGCGTTTCAAGCTAGGACACAGATAAGTTGAAATTTGTACATTCATGTAATGTCGATCGTGTATTTATTATATCTATTTTTGTTTGTTTGTTCTGTGCTGACGAAGGCTTTGGCCGCAACGTCCATTGTTTTTTGTAATCGTGCTTTGGTAAAGCTCTCAACCTACTTCTCGTTTTTCAGTGATTCATTCATATGAAGAAAGGAAAAACAGCTGGGACAGATGAAATCAAGGTAGAAGAATTAGAAGCATTGTGAGAATTTGGGGTAGATATATTAACCAAAATGCTGAATGATTTTTACAAAAATTGATAATTTACCGAGCGATATGCTAATGAGAGAGATCAAAGAGAAGCCAGGAATACTAATCGGAGGATATAATATAAACAATATACGCTATGCAGATGACACAGTATTGGTGGCGGATAATGCAACAGATCTACAACAATTATTGGACATGGTAGTAACCGAGAGTGCACAGAAAGGACTCTCCTTGAATATCAAGAAAACAGTAACAATGGTGATATCAAAGAAAATGGGGACACCAAAATGTGACATAGAAATAGAAGGGAACATTCTCAAACAAGTGGATAATTGTAAATACCTAGGGGACACTTATAACATCAGATGGAAGATGTACAACAGATATTAAGAGCAGAATAAAAAAAATTGTTTGAATATCCTTTACAGGACGTTCGCTGTCAACATCATCATCTTTCAGCTGATTGTTGATTTCTTGGCAAGATTACGCTCAGTAGTTTGCCATTGCTTTCTGAGCGGCCGGCTCATATACCCCATAAGTTACCGACGCGATTTGAACCATTGTTGATTCTCACCGTCGTCACGTTACTTACGAGAGTATACGAGATTACGGAGAAAAGTCGCTAACCTCTAGGCCAGGAAGCCGGCAAGAGCAGAATAGGGCAGGCAAAATCCGCATTTCAGGAAATGAAGAGTAACTTATGCAATAAGTCGCTATCAATGAATGTAAGAAAGAGAGTGCTAAAATGCTATATAGACCCTGTTTTGTTGTATGGCGGCGAATCTTGGAATGTAAATGAACAAATTAGGAAGAACTTAGAAGCAACAGAGATGTGGTTTCTAAGACGAATGTTGCGAATTCCTTGGACTGCCAGAGTAACTAACAACGATTGCCTGAAATAGGCTAATGAAACTAGAACACTATATACAATAATATGAAAGAGACAAACAGCTTTCTTTGGTCATGTGATGAGAAGAGAGGCATTGGAGACCATCGTGACAACTGGAGAGATCGAGGGGAAGAGAGGCAGAGGCAGCCCAAGAGAAATGATACTGGACGGATTGAGTCGGTGGCACGGAGGAATATCATCAGCAGAATTGATCCAGAACGCCAAAGACCGAGATCTGTGGAGAGCCATGAACTCCTACCCAGCCGGCAGGGCACTTGATGATGATAGAAGTTTTATATGTATACATTATCTATGGTTTTGCTATGTTAAGATATACATTGTGATTTTGACTATTTAATTGGGTTAATGTTATTAGGTTGTGTATACCAGTCTGTGTTGTGGATAGCAATACTGTATCATCAGCATATTAAATCGCTGGTATGTCATGACCAGCGATATTTAGAGCATCATATTGCTCCCTGTTTATAGCATCTCTGACATTTCTCATTATATTTTCGGCGTACAGGTTAAACGAATAGGGGGACAGCACACAGCCATGACGTCTCCTTTCTAGATGTCAATCCAATCTGATGCCTCACCATCTATTCCAACCGCTGCTTATTAGTCTAGACAGAGCACTATTATGAGTTGTATTACATGTGATGGAAAGCCCATAGTCCTTATGATTTTTCAACGTGTCTGATGTTGTACACAGTAAAATGTCTTTGAATAATCCACAAAACACGAGAATATGTTTGCATTAAAGTCTCTGCCCGTCTCTATTATTAAACGCATATTTGGTATGTGATCTCTTGTTTCTCCTCCTTGTCTAAATCCAACTTGAACCAGGTTAATTTCGCCGCAGAGTGCAGACCATAACCAACAACCTTCTGTCCGCGGCTCTCACACCACCTTTACTCCATGGCTTCGCGTAACCCTGATAAGGGGAGGGGAGGGGGAGGGCTAAACGGCTATTCCACCTTGCCCAAGGGTGTCCCGTAGACTAACGAATGAATGGGGAGCGTCTCATTTAATTCATATTCGGCCCCTGCTCCCGTTCCCATTCCCAAAGCGGGGAGCGTCTCATTTAATTCATATTCGGCCCCTGCTCCCGTTCCCGTTCCCAAAAAAGACGACCCGGCCCGACTACGCCCAGTCCCTAGTGGGGAGCGTCTCATTTAATTCATATAAGTAGTCATATAAGCTCCAGTTCCCGTTACCGAAAATATGGCGAACAGATTGGAAGAGAACAATCTTCATCCCAATAACTAAACAGGGCAATCTGAAACTACTGAACTTACCAAGATATCACGAAAACGCAATAAATGCTGGGATGACTGTATAGATGTCGAAGAGAAATAAAAATAAAATGAGTTAGAAAATGTTAATGTATTTAAAATAGATGCATTATTTTTTATGAAAACTTTGAAAATGCCATAAAGATTTTATCATTATATATTATAGCGCAGTAGAAAAAAAAAGGAGGAGGAGGGGGGCGGAGGAGGAGGAGGGGGAGGAGAGGGAAGGAGGAGGGGGAGGAGGAGGGAGCGGAGGAGGAGAGGAAGAGGGGGAGGAGGGGGAGGAGAAGGGGAGGATGAGGGGGAGGATGAGGGGGAGGAGGAGGAGTTGGAGGGGGAGGAAGAGGGGAAGGAGGAAGGGGAGGAGGAAGGGGAGGAGGAGGAGGGGAGGAGGAGGAGCAGAGGGAGGAGGAAGAGGAAGAGGGAGGAGGAAGAAGAGGAGGATGGGAGGAGGAAGGGGAGGAGGAGGGGGAAAAGGAGGGAGAGGAGGAGGAGGGGAGGAGGAGGAGGAAGGGAGGAGAGGAGAAGAGGAGGAGGAGGGGAGGAGGACGGGAGTAGGAGGGGGAGGAGGAGGAGGGAGGAGGGGAGGATGAGGAGGAGGAGGGCGAGGAGGAGGGGAAGCAGGAGGGGAGGAGGGATAAGAAGGGGAGGAGGGGGAGGAGGAGGAGAATGTGGAGAAGGAGGAGGGGGACGAGGAGGAGGGGGAGGAGGAGGAGGGAGGAGGAGGGAGGAGGAGGGGGAGGACGAGGGGAGGACGAGGAGGAGGGAAGGAGGAGGGGTGAGGGAGAGGAGGGGGAGACGGAGGAGAAGGAGGAGGAAGGAGGAGGAGGGGGAGGAGGAGGGGGAGGAGGAGGAGGGAGGAGGAGGGCAGAAGAGGGGGAAGAGGAAGAGAGGACGAGAGGAGGAGGAGGGGGAGGAGGAGGGGGAGGAGGATGGGGAGGAGGGGGAGGAGGAGTTTGAGGAGGAGGGGTGAGGAGGAGGGGGAGGAGGAGGATTTGCGGGAGGGGGACGAGGGGGAGGATTATAACGTATATGCCTGTAGACAACTGTAGCGAAAAGGTCCACCTATTTGAGAAATATGCAACAATTTTACATATATAGCAATGCCACTAGAAGTTATGCCCCCTCGCTATATATACATTATAATGTAAATTAAACTATTAAATAATATTAAGTAAATAACTGATTTTACAGTAACAAACTATGACAGTTGGCAGCACGGGGATGAGAAGAAGACGTGTAGAAGATTTCATCTCAATCGGATGGAGCGACGCATAAAGGACATACAGACATACAGATATTCTAATATGTATATATATATTATATATATATATATATATATATATATATATATATATATATATATATATATATATATATAATATATATATATATATATATATATATATATATATATATATATATATATAAATGCGAGGAATGTCTGTAAGTATGTATGTGTGTTATTTATGCATTCTCCTTCTCCTCCTCCTCCTCCTCCTCCTACTCCTCCTCCTCCTCTCCCCTCATCCGCCTCCTCCTCCTCTCCTCCTCTTCCCCTCCTCCTACCCCCTCCTCCTCCCCTCCTCCTCCCCTTCCTCCCCCTCCTCCCCACCCCCTCCACCTCCTCCTCCCTCCTCCTTCTCGTCCCCCTCCCCCCACCCTCCTCCTCCTTCCCCTCCCCCCTCTTCCTCCCCCTTCTCCTCCCCTCCTCATCCCTCCCCCTCCTCCCCTTCCCACTCCTCCGCTCATCCTTCCCCGTCCTCGATCTTCTCCTCCCCTGCTCCCCCTGCTCCTCCTCCCCCTCCTCCCTCTCCTCCCCCTCCACCTCCCCCTCCTCCTCAGATAGATAGATAGATAGACAGTTAGATAAATAGATAGATAGACAGATAGAACAAATGAACGAACGAACGAACGAACAAACTTTATTTTAAAAGTGTAACAAATTGGGCACGCAGGACCTGTCTTACATTCGGCCCTTTCAATCACTCATCTTTCATTTATCAAATGTGCATGTTACATTAACATAGGGGAAAAACATTGTCAAATGGATTTTATAAGCATAAACAATGCTTATTACGCATGATACATTCACATGAGGAAAAAAAAAAACATCAAATGAAAGTTGTAAACATAAACAGTGCATATTGCAATGTTGTGAGACACATCCCCCATCCACCCTGATATCCCACAGCCACCAACACATCCCCCACCCACCAAACCTCCAGCAGCCACCAACACATCCCCCACCCACCAAACCTCCCCCACCCACCCACACATACCTCCACGCACTGACACAGAAACAGGCGAACATACATGCCGCCACACACCCACTGATCCCCCACCCACACACATTTCCCCAAGAAGAAGAAGAAGAAGAAGAAGAAGAAGAAGAAGAAGAAGAAGAAGAAGAAGAAGAAGAAGAAGAAGAAGAAGAAGAAGAAGAAGAAGACGAAGAAGAAGAAGAAGAAGAAGAAGAAGAAGAAGAAGAAGAAACCACACACACATACTCACGCTAGATAGATAGATAGATAGATAGATAGATAGATAGATAGATAGATAGATAGGTAGGTAGGTAGATAGATAGATAGATAGATAGATAGATAGATAGATACATAGATAGATAGATAGATAAATAGATAGATAGATAGATAGATAGATAGATAGATAGATAGGTAGGTAGGTAGGTAGGTAGGTAGGTAGTTAAGTAGGTAGGTAGGTAGGTAGGTAGGTGGTAGGTAGGTAGGTAGGTAGATAGATAGATATAAATCAAAAAATCAAATCAAATCAACTTTATTAGGGTCACAAATTGGGCGCGCAGGCCCGTCTTACATTCGACCCTTCCAATCACTCGTCTTTCGTTCATCAAGAGCATTATAAATTTACATAGGAAGAAAAATAAACATTGTGAAATGAATGTTGTAAACATAAACAAGGCAAATTACCATGTTATGAGGCCCATCTCCCACCTACCCATACATCACCCCACCCACACACCCCCACCTACCCACACACACGCATACCAAGGGACACATACATACCCCACCAACCGACCCATCCCCTCCAGCACATCCCCCACCCACACACTCTCCTCTCACCTGTTCCCCCAACCAAAACACACTCGCAACCTACAAACATTCCCCCACCAACACACACATTCCACGCCCACCCACATACACATCCTAACCCAAACATCCTCTCCCCATCCACACCTCAAACCACCCATCCCCCAGATACATCTCCATTGACCACATATTCCCCACCCACGCACACAATCCCCCAACAACCCACACATCGCATATCCACTCACACATCCCCAAACCATACACACACATCCCCACCAACTGACATCTCACCTGTTCCCCCAACCAAAACACACTCGCAACCTACAAACATTCCCCCACCAACACACACATTCCACGCCCACCCACATACACATCCTAACCCAAACATCCTCTCCCCATCCACACCTCAAACCACCCATCCCCCAGTTACATCTCCATTGACCACATATTCCCCACCCACGCACACAATCCCCCAACAACCCACACATCGCACATCCACTCACACATCCCCAAACCATACACACACATCCCCACCAACTGACATCTCCCTACCACCACCCCGCCCCCCCCCCCCCACAGACACATCTTCCTAACCACCCATACATCCCCAATCCACTCACACATACATCCTCCACCCACCCATACATGCCTTAACCCAATCCCCATAGATAGATAGATAGATAGATAGATAGATAGATAGATAGATAGATAGATAGATAGATAGATAGATAGATAGATAGATAGATAGATAGATAGATAGATAGATAGATAGATAGATAGATAGATAGATAGATAGATAGATAGATAGATAGATAGATAGATCCCTGCCAGGAACTGGGCGAAGCCGGGCCGGGTCAGCTAGTGTATATATATATATATAGAGAGAGAGAGAGAGAGAGAGAGAGAGAGAGAGAGAGAGAGACAGAGAGAGACACACACACACACACACGCACACATATATTAGGATGTAACCAGATAATGATGCATTACAACACATACAGGCTGCCTGGGATTAGATGTACGTTGGCCATGTTTCCTATACGTATTTTACATATTTTATTGTCAGCAGCCTAGATTACAATGTCCAAGGGATGTGTTTTGCTCTAGGATTGTCAGTATGTTGTTTCCTGTTTAACGATATTTTCTCAAGTTAGGGTAATTCAGGAGTACGAAACGCGCAGTTTATTTGCCTCTTATCTATGTATCATAAAACCGTGAAGATAGCAACAACAGGAAGTAATATACATCGGCATGTTAATAACTGCAGGCATTACTCTAATCTGGCTCTAGAGAAAGTTGTAAGGAAGGTAAAGGAGAAATGTACTATTGGAGGAAAATCCAGAATGCTTGGTTATGCAGATGATATGATATTATAGGGGAAAATGAAAAAAAGACATTGGAAATATTGACTCACTTAAAGGAAAAAGCTCAACACATGGGGCTGGTTATCAACCAAGATAAGACAGAATATATGAGAATTTCAAGAGAAGGAACAGCTAAAAACTCTGGCCACATACACATAGATAATATGATCATTAAAAGAACGGAAACATACAAATACCTGGGTACAATCTTCAACTGCTCCAACATAACAAGGGAAGAAATACAAGCTAGAATCAACTCTGGAAATCTCCCCCGATGTGTCTCCACCTTGTCGTGGTGGGGGAGCTTGCGTGTCCCATCGTCCTCATGTGCTTGCCGATGGATGAAAACTACATATCGGACAGCTTATGGGATAGGGGCCAGGCTAAGAGAGACACAACCTGCTGCTCTGCAGGTAGACTGAGGATAGCAGTCAAAATTTTAAATCAGGCGCACGAAGGCAGAAGTTCTTGGTCCGGACAATACTAAGGCTCTCTGTCGAGAGTTTAGGCCTCTAAGCAACAAACCCTCGGATGTGAGAGCCGGGCCGATACCCACCTACCGAAAAATAGAGGTGGCATACTGAACACGCTACATGCCGAATTCTGATACTTGTTCGAAGGCTCTCAGCTTGGGGATATGAGTTATTCCCGGACGAGAGGACCTGGCCGTTTCTCGCTCACTGCTGCACGGAGGTAAGGTGCTGAGCCGGCAGCACATGTAGCCTACCTCGTGAGCGAGTACTAAAATGCAGAAAGTGTCCCAGTCGAATGAAATGGTTACGAAAACTGTCTGTATCTAACTCATAGAGTGTAGACAAAAGTGAAAAACGTCTCAATAACACGAAATGGAACGCACGGCTAGCGAATCCATTGCGTGGTCCGAAGTCAAAAGCAAAAGCTTACCGAGTGGATGTCGCCCGCAGTCTGACCGTTCCTGGTGTGTGCTTGAGCGACCAGTGGCAAGCGAGATGCCCAACACATGGAAGTGAGGAACTAAAACAGCCATGAGCAGGACGTCGCAACTCCTTGGGTGAGCCTAGTCTCAGAGCAATATGTGCCGGCTCTGCAATTATGGAAGCCTCCTTGGATAGCTTTGGATAGGCCCATGGTCTGCCCCTGCCTTCCCTTGAGGGATGACCGTGATGTCGAGGATCGTTCTATCTTGACCAGCTGAGATGTGGGCGACATCACAACAAAAAGTCTAACGTGCCTCGAAACCCGAGGAAGGCAAACCTCACTAAAAAATGCCCGCCGAAGCCGGAAGTGCCGTCCTACGGGTGACAAAATATAAATCGGCACTACACATTTACGTCCGAGTGAAATGTCTCGTCCGAATGTCTCTCGTGCTAGGAACAGCTCTGACTAGGTAGTTTTCCGAATGTCAGTCGTGCCTGGACCAGTTCTGACGGGCGCAACGACAAGCACATGTCCGTGTCGAAAACGCAGTGCCCAATATATTGAAGTGAGGAATTAAAGCAGCCATGAGCAGGACGTGACGATTCCCTCGGTGAGCCCAGCACCTGAGCATCATGTGTCGGCTCTGCAATTATGGAACCACCCAGGATGGCGGAAAATGCTATGGACTGTCCCTGCCTTCCTTTGAGGGATGACTGCGAAGTCTTCGACAGTTCCAACTCGACCAGCTGGGAGGTGGACGGTACCACAAAAGTGAGAGTCTCCCAGGAATGCTAACCTGGTCAAAAATGCACGCAGAAACCGAATATGTTGACCTAAGGGTTTCGACCCAAGGGTGCCTAACGCACACCGCAATCACATCTGAAAAAACACTCCGGATGAACGCAAAGAAGAAGAAGAAGAACTCTGGAAATAAGATATACTATGCACTACAACATCTGCTAAAATCAAATGCGCTATCTCGTAACACCAAGATCACAATATACAAAACACTGATCAGACCAGTTGTGATGTATGGCTCTAATACCTTGAGTACAACTAAAGGAGACGAAGCCTTGTTACAAACCTTTAAGAACAAAGTCGTAAGACGCATCTTTGGGCCCATTAGGGATGCACAAAGTGGAGAGTGGAAAAGAAGAAGCAACAAAGACATTTATGATCTGTTTAAGTCCCCGCTAATCACTGGTATCATGAAGGCTAATAGACTGCAATGGCTGGGGCATATAGAAAGAATGGAAGATAATAGGGAAACAAAACTCGCTTACACTCAGGACATAAATGACCGTAAACCCCGAGGTAGACCAAGAAGACGGTGGAGAGATAATATACACACTGACCTACAAGCACTTGGAATCATCGACTGGCAAGAGAAGGTCAACCAGAGAGACGAATGGAGACGGCTTGTATCTGCAGCAAAGAACCTCAATGGCTCGGAATGCTGAAGAAGAAGAAGAAGATTACTCTAAGGAAAAACAA